>JAFBJU010000870.1:0-103986 GCA_016785305.1 Colistium nudipinnis
ACCCTAACCCTAACCCTAACCCTAACCCTAACCTAACCCTAACCCTACCCTAACCCTAACCCTAACCCTAACCCTAACCCTAACCCTAACCCTAACCCCTAACCCTAACCCTAATCACTTCTTGCACATGGTGCACACCTTACGCATATTCTAAAATGTACTTCCTGCAATTGCATGCAGGGAAGTCCTTTTCCACATATACTTAGAAGCATGCATTTAAAAAGCTCAAAATGAACAACCTAAACCTGCAGTGGGCAATGCTTATTATGATTTATGCCTCCATCTGTGCCTCTGTTCTTACACATGGTGCACATCTAACGCAAATCACAAAATTAACTTCCTGCAATAGCATGCTGGGAAGTTATTCACCACACAGAGTTCCCAGCATACATATCAAAATCTCAGAGTTGAAAACCATGACCCAGAACATGTAATGCTTAATGATATATGCCTAATGCTTGCACTATTCAAAATCAAAGTGATGCACTACTTAGAAGCTACACACAGATGATGCTGTTACTGCACATATATGAAATCATCCATGTTATTGCTGAAAATATTTCACTTACAAACATAAAATAGCATATTACAATGTAAACAAAAAATAAATATATGCTCAATTTTTAAATTATAAGAAACCAACAACAATGCAGACCAAAAGGGAAACACTACACGTTAAAAACACTTCCCCAGGGAGCATCACCCAAGCACACCAAGCGCACGTGTGCGCGCGCGCACACACCATTGAAAGCTTTTTTAATTCTGCCGTAAAATAATTTCAAGATCATCAATCTGACTAGATTTAACAGTATCTGTTTTCAATTTATATTAAAACAATCATAACACATTATATCGCGACACTCTACAGCAAAGTGAAGACTTCAAGTGATTCATATAAAATGAAACCCACAGATTCCAAAACGAACAAACAGGAGGATCAGAGAAAAACTCGACACAACCAGACTCACAAACGAGGCTCATTAAGAACATGTTTCTAAATCATTTATCCCTTTAACCACCTTCATTTCAACAAGTCCAAATCTGTCACGTTTTAAAGGGAGGAACAAACTTTAGTATTAAGAAATTAAAACATCATGTTAGAGAAAAAAAACTCACCTCACAGACACGAGCTGCTTCCCGCAACGATAATAATCCACAGCAGATTATTCCCATCCGATTATTATTAAAAACGTTCACGACAAACACCCCCAGTTTGTTCTACACGAGGCGGATTCCGCACTTGCGCGCGGGCGGAAGCAATTAGGCGCAAACGGCTGTGACGTGAGTGTTTTACAGTTAAACTATTGGAGTATAATGAGACATGGAACATTACAGAATTGTTTATCTCAGACATTCTCTGTCCCTCCGATGAAATCTCAAATAATCATTGACCAAAATACTGAAACACGCACTTGCTGTGTTATAGACATTTGTCCGGAGACTTATGTAAATAAAGTTGTACAGATATTTGGAGCATCACCTCAAAACGGTATATTATTTAATTTGCATTTTATGTATTTACTTATGTCGTGTCTATTTTAATGGGCAAGCATTTAAAAATAGTGATTATCCACTGAAGGCGTGTCCCTCACTCATCCAATCATGTGATCTTTTATTACCCGTTTTTCTAAAATGCATATTAGGATATAAAAAAAAAGGGGTTGTTTTTCAAAAGTTTTTATCTATTCATTTTCCTCCAATTCAGATATGAGCAAAATAGGAAAAACAGAATGTGGGCAATTTAATCTTGATACAAAAACATATATAAAAACATATATATTTGTTTCTTAATTATTCTTAATATTTCAGAAATTTAGGTCATCCCTATTATCTGAAACACGTTAAATCTGTCTTTTATGGCTGTGAATAATTAATGATAATAAGTCCACGAATATAGATTGTTATTATTGTTATTGTAAATTAATCACAGGAATGTGGAAAAAAAAAGGGGTTGGAACTTATGTCAGCATTAAAAACATTAACTCAATCATATATTACTCAATGATAAATGGAAAATGAAAACTGTAAACAAGAAATATTATACACACAAAGTTCCCAGAGGAGAATTACCTAAGTTGTAATTGTCCTTATAAGAGAAAATATTAATCTATTTCACAAAAAAATATTTCCACCATGAAATAAACAAATTTGACAGTTTGTCGTTTCTGTCTTTGACCACCAGGGGACAATGTTGATCCGTTATTAGAAATACGTTTTCCAATTGTTTTACTCTTACCTTTATACCTCTATACCTTTAATCACTTCCTCACAATAGATTGACAATTGAGAGTTTTGACATGTTTTTTAATGGGAGTAGTTTTGTTCTTTGGTTTATTAATAACATCAGCTTCTCGCAGCATTTTACACTTTTTAAATAACACTGAGTTATGCAAAGGTAACTGTACCAACACACAGATTGGATTGGTTGTGATTGGTGCGGTCTGTTTCTACCACAACCAACCAGCCTGGGGCAACTGCCACAAAGTCCAGCCAGCTAGTTCACTCACTGCGATTCCAGCCAAGCTGCCACACTCAGACACAGACTCCAGAGACAAGAGGCTGGTTGTGGGCTTTAGACTGAGCCAGGGCTCTAGGATCAGATGATCCAGCTGTCACAGAGACATATACACCGCTCACGCAGTTGTTGGAATGTCAGTCTACAATAGGTTTAAGGATGCTCTCTCTGTTGTTGTATTGTAGAAGAGTTTGGTAGTTTCTATTTGTGCCATTTTGTTTAATCATAAAATCATCATAGATTCCTCCTTTGGTGCTATTGAGTTTGTTGGTTTGAGCTTTTCCTGCATTGCATTTGTTGTTCTATTTTTTACATATGGTTTTGTGTTGCACCCCACTTTTAGTTAAACTCCTGTGTGTGCCAGAACAAGTTAAACTATAATAAAACTAAAAGTAATTATTTCAAAATAAGTCTGAAACTGTTCTTTAAAGAATAAAATATGAATACAGTCAAAAGCTATGACAAAACTAAAGCTTATGGAAGCCACCTTGGTTTTAACTTATTATTGATCCTAACAAAGAGAATAAAGCATATCAGCCATTTTGAATCTGTTTCCAATTTTGGGAAATTACATATTGAAATTACCCGGAGCCCCCAGAACTCTTCCTTTCAAACCTAGATGTTTCCTGTCCCAGACAGACAGACGAGACACAGACAGACAGCCTCTGTTCTAAGAAACCATATTTAACAGACATGAGGTTTGTAGCAGAAGTCATCGCTAGATACACCACCTGAAAAACACAGTATGAGGGTGTTGGACACAGAATAAAGTTTACATTGGCATGACAGACATAAAGATCAAACAATTAAAATAGAATGATAGAACAGGCTAAAGAAAAGGAAACGGGGAAAAAGACAAGAGAAAGAAATTAATTAAGAATTATAAGACTTTGTTTAAAGAAGCCACACTTAACTGGCATTAAGTTCAAAGCAGAAGACATCGCCAGATACACCACCTGAAAAACACAGTACAAAGGTGTTCGACGCATTATAAAATGTACATTGCTGTGACAAATATAAAGCTCTAAAGTTAAAATATTAAAATGTATGTAAATGTGACTTGCTTTATTTAATAGCTAAGAATGTAATTAAAACATATAAATATATACTTTTTTTTCAACTTGATAAGTATTCATAACAGAACAGGATTGCGCAAAGCATGACACACAACAAATAAAATACTTAATAAAAAGTGTATCCCTGATGCCTGAGCTGGATGGAGCCAATAATTTGATGGTTTATAACCCGTTAAATACTATGACATAAGATGTATTTCATCTTTCAAAAGTTAAAACTCTTATTTCTCTTTTAATTTTTGAATGACCCAAATATAAATAACGGACGCAGGACAATTGGAAACGCGTTACTCAGCCATAAATTAGTTATATCATATGCCAGCATTAATAACATTCTCTCTGTATTAGATTCTTCAATGAAACCTGGAAGACATATTTTATAGAAACGTATTGTCCCAATAAGACAAACCATTGATCTATTTCACAAAACTGGTTTTCACCATGAAACCGAATGAATTTTGTTTGTTGGAACATTTCTGGCCACCAGAGGGCAGTGTTTATATTTTCTAAGGAATACTAGTTCCAAGAGATTTTGTATTTTCTTCAGCGTGGTACCAACATGTTTTTCAGCTTGTCCAGGTATGACAGATACATTTACTCTGTGGATGAAAGACAAATGGCGAATAGATTTGACAATGTTCACAAAACGATGGCATGGAGAAACCCACATTTTTCCAAATTGTGTGTACTTGATTACCTGTGCTAGAAGGGGTGAAACCAAGTACAATTGTAAACAAGATTCACTCAACATGGACACAATGTTTTAAATAACAGGGAGATAATCACTTACTTTTGTTGGACCATTTTTTAAAACATGGCTGACAGGCTGTCCAAGCAACAGAGCTACATGGTAATGCCAAATGTGGTGCTGCTACTAGAAGGATAAATAGAAGATGGGTTAGGAAATCTTAACCCTAGAAGAAGCAACAGGCTCCTGGGGGGTTACAGTAATGGCCAGTGCATTTTAATCAGAATGCATTTTTTCCTGACTATAGATATTACAAAAAAAAAATCAATAATGGCAATTACCTGGAAACAGCCCCATCTTGATCCTGGACTCCACGACTGATACTGTATGCTACATAATACTGAAAATGACTCAAATCAACAGGGAGCTAAGATTGAGGATCAAAGTGATACAGTAGCTCATACCTACAATACATTTATTCAACAAGGAAATGGTCTCTTACATTCTGAAGTTATTGTACTTTACATGGCATATGTACAGACACCTCTGCCTCAAACAAACATGTGATCATACAGTTACTCTGGATGTCATTATCTTGGAATAGATAATGTCCATCGCGGTACAGGGATCCCTCACTTCCATCTCTCCATGAGATTAGTCCAAGCATAAGAATAAATACATTAAGCACATCAGTGGAAGCATTTCAAGTAAGACTAATTAATAGATGTATAGTGCTGGTATGACATATTATTTATTTGTGCATACAAACTGCTAAAAAGTAAAGCGGGTGGACCAAAGAAAATATTTGGGGGGGGGGTTTTGAATGAATGTATTGTTAAACGATGTGAATGCATTTTCTGATTAATCATTTGATAGTCTTATATCAAAGTCGAGGCAGATTGATCAACTTCTCTGTAGTAAATAAATATGTGGATTCTTCAGGTCGATGCGATACACACGATCGCCACCGGGGGCGCTGTTGCAACACACATGCTGAACACTAGGGTTGGTATATATCACTTTTGGATACATTTTAGTTGACATGAGTTCTACGACTGCCTGGATTATGAATAAATGAACTCTGAACTTATAATTCAACATATCTTCTTTGTTCTGTGTATATACATTTCAAATTTTAACACAAACAACAATTTTGGAATCTCTTAACATGTCAATACAAAATCCCTCCGTTTTGTGATATACATTCAAAGTAGGCTGGTGTTTCTTCTTTGACTCTGAAACATATTTCATCTGATGAATGACTTTTTTTGACAAAATCGGATAAACCAATAGGACTGAATAGCAACCCTCACACACAAACCATCCCCCCTCCACATGGAACAACCCCTGGACTGAGACAATAGTTTGAACTGAGGCTGAGTGAAAGGAGCAGACTGAGCGGAGTTGTTTTTACATGATTTCACTCTTTTCACTGCACCATAATAACCCTTTCATGTGTGTGTCACATTCTTTTGTCTACTCTACTGTTGGGCCACATATATTTCAGAGGTTTTATCCTTCAGGGTTCTTCACTGTGACAAAGTGTTGGTGTTTTCAGTCTGGTGATTTAATCACTGATACATTCACGATTCAACGATTGATCAGTGATGATTGACGTGGAGGACTAACACAATTTAAATTTTAACAATCTGAGCAGTTTCCTTGTTTTATCTAAACAAAGATAGTTCATTACATCCACATCACAAAAAGAAAGAAATACCAGTTTACTTCTCCATCATGACCATGATTTCCCATCAAAAGTAAAAACCCAATAAATGTTAATATTGAAGAATTCGCAAAAGAGCTCTGGTGAAATGTCGATGATTAAAAATCAATGCAACCGAAAATTGGCTTTTAAAGAAACAAAATCCATAGCTATGTTTTAGTATCGAGGATTTCATGTGTTCTGGCTCAAACCCTTCAGAGTTCTTGATAAAGGAGAAGCACTCACCCACAACCTGAGGTCAGATGGTACGGTCCACCCCTCCTCCCATCCTCCTCCTCTCATTGAGCTGAATGAATGAAAGAGAGAGAGAGGTAAAGTGACTGTGACGTTCCAGCGGGGACACATTCCTCTGAAGCACATTTATTTTTGCAGTTAATGCTGGTTGAGCTGAGAACTGGAGAATTAGAACTCAGAGTTAGAACGTGCAGAGATGAAGCTGCTGATGTTTTTGTTGATGATGATGATGGAGCAAACTGCAGCTCAGAAGAGAGGTGAGAAAAACTTTCCTTTTGCTACTGTTGCCTGAGCTTTACTGCACAATGTTAAGGCAAAATCTGCAAAAATGTGAAACCTTTTCTCATAGTGAATCTTTTTAAAGGATTTTTTTCCTTTACATCATCAACTAGAGTTTGACCGAGTTGTGCTTTTGAAATACAAAATCAAAGTCAGTTTTATCACTTTTAATCCACCAACTTCTTCTTCGGGTCAAACTCTACATTTGACCTTTATCTTTTGCAATCAAATCTAAACAAGGAGAATCAATAATACAAACAGATTTGAAATGAAATTGTGATATATTTGGTGCAAAGACAAACTAACTCCACATGATTATTCTCTGCAGGCCTGTTCATGCTGGTTAGCTCCATTAGCTGTTAGCTCTGTGAACTGTATACGTAATTGGTGTGATTGCATCAAAGATGACACCAAAGGTCAAATTCAAATTTGAAATAACTACAAAACTATTGAATGAAGTGCAGATGTTTTATAAATAAACGAGAAAGGAAAAGGAGGAATATAAAAGGGCACAGTAATTTATGTCTTTGGTTAAAATCCTTCTACAAACGAACGAGAGAGTATTTCATTTCGTTTTCATCCTTCATTCTCACTTTATATCTGGACTGATTTTCAGCTCTTTCTGCCGAGGTTGAATTTTATAACCCAGAACGTTGAGCCGAGGAATCAAAAATAATAAGTTGAAGCTTAAAAAAATACGATTCAATAGTTTTATAGAGTGATGTTTCAGCAGCAGCTGGTTATGTGTTTGCTGGATATATTCATGAGGTGGACCACACACACAAAGACAAAGACTGTCCTGCTGTCTGTGTCTATGTGTTAATTAGTGTTAACAATCCCACTCCGCCTTCTTCCTCTCAACCATCGTAAAAAACCTCCCCCACATGATTCGCTCTGCTTCCCTGTGTGTGTGTATGTGTGTGTGAGAAAAAGAGAATTATTTCACTGAACCAACTACTGCAGATATTTAACTCCTGCCAATGTGTCCTGGAGAAGAATAACCCTCATCAGTTGTGGCAGGTTGTTGTCACCGTTCTTCACGTTTCACTGTTGCTATGGCAACTTATTTCTTCAGCTGGAATGAGTAAAAACAGAAACTTGGTAAATTATCCAATGAAATATATTTATCTCCACGGAGGAAACAATTTCAACTGCAAATAGAAATCACGACAGAATCTCGAAAACAAGGTCGAGTTTAGTCAACGTATGTAAATATGTTATCAAACCTCCAGATCTGACCACACACACACACACACACTCATTAACATGTCTGGGTTTGTTTTACATTGGCAGCTCTTTAATTGATGTGAAGTTTACATTTCACACTCTTGGTTTTAAAGACTGGATGAGTTTGAGGCATGTGAAAAGTCAAAGTGAAAACAAACTTTGTCTGTTCAAGGTGAATAAGGAGAACAGACAAAACAAGGAATGTTTTTGAAACACTTTTTCACTCGCATGATGTCACCAAAAGGTAGAAAATAAAGTGGTCAGTGAAACAATCCTGATTATCAGAGCTTATCACTTTCAAAGTTGTTCTATGTGGACAGGATGTTTCACACTGTTTAGTTTTCCTCTTTGTTTCTGTTCACATAACAAAAGTCTGTAAAAAAAACACTCTGTGTGGACGAGGGTCATTCAAATAAATGCTCTTTGACCAATATTCATTTTGATCAAAGGGAAAATAAGGTTTGAATCAAGTTGAATTTTTCCATGTTTTTTTCTTTAGTGAAGAACGTGGTTCGGTTTATTTTCAATGCTTCCGTCTGGTCTAAGTAAACACCGGAAGAGTCTGAATCAGCGTCTAGGAATCAAGAGACTCCGTTTGTATATCTGATATTATTATAAACGTGCTGACTGACCTTCCTCTGCTTGTGTTCAGGTTTGTTTCCAGCTATTCTGAACCTGGCCAGTAATGCAGAGATCAGCAGCAACGCCACGTGTGGAGATCCAGAACCTGAAATTTACTGTAAACTGGTGGAACACGTTCCAGGACGAAGAATCAAGAACCCTCACTGTCCCAAATGTGATGCCAAGTCTCAGTCCAAAGGTGCAGAGCTACAAGCACCCTACAATCCGCTTAAACTGAACCAGGAAGTGAACAAAACGGCGTTAGTTTAAACTTCTGTGGGCATTTCCTTTTCCATGGAAGATCACATGACACGTTCCCTCCTTTTACTGAGTGAAATGATGCATACAGTGGTTATCTGACATTCTTCTACTGAACAATGACCAAACTGAATGTTAAGAACATAAACGACTGTGGACATAATCTCAGGCTAATGAGAAACCAATCAGAGCATGTTTGTTGATCGATTGTTTCCATGGCAACAAGCAAAGGTCATGATACAATTACACAGAAACATGTGATGAGTTAATGGACACGCACACGCACCTTCTCGTCCTCTGTTTATTCTTGAATGAACACACTGAGCATGCTCAGGACAGGATCAGCTGTGCGAGTTAGAGGGCCACCTAGTGGGAGAGAGAAGAACAGCAGGGTCATAACACATTTCCTCAGAAGCTTAAGGCAGGAACACATTTCATGTCCTGTCAGTGTAGATCCAACAAGGAAGGCATTTCAAAATTACTTTCGATTTTTTTCAATCAAAAAAAGTCACGTCCCAAAGCAGATTTGATTACCATGAAAATAGCAAGAACTTCTGAGTCCTAAAAGATGCCAACCGTGATAATAATAATAATAATAATAATAATAATAATAATAATAATAATAATAATAATAATAATAATAATAATAATAATAATAATAATAATAATAATAAGTATGTGTGTTCTTCAGAGAGTCATCCGATCATTAACGCCATCGATGGGACCAACCGTTGGTGGCAGAGTCCCAGTATCAAGAATGGACAACAGTTCCACTGGATCACCATCACATTGGATCTGAAACAGGTCTGACAAACTCTATGAACTAATTACAATACCCTCGCATAGTCTGTCATGAAATATGCCTTTTATTTTTAATGCATTTAGTGTTTCCACGGCAACATAAAAGTTTTTTCAGAGCTTTTATATCTAAGTATTGTCAAATTTCAGTGTGTGTGTCTTCTTCACTGCTCCACAATAAGTGCTCAGGTTTAAAAAAAAATAGCTTCTGGCCACTGAAAGGTTGGAGAGGTATTCATTTCGTTCCACTTGGAACTGGAAATAAAGAGAAAAGAAAGACTGAAAGGAGCAGAAACCTGATAAACGACAGCAAAAATAGAAAATAGGAAAAATATAAAGCAGGTTCTCTGGGATAACTGGTGAATGAATCTAAAATGAATCTTTTTCCTGCTCAGATTTTTCAGGTTGCCTACATCATCATTAAAGCAGCAAACTCCCCTCGACCAGGTGAGCAGCTACACCAGATCCTACCTGTCTCACTTGTCTGTCCCACCTGTCTCACCCGTCTGTCCCACATGTCTGTCCCTCAGGGAACTGGATCCTGCAGCGCTCTCTGGACGGAGTCACGTATGAACCCTGGCAGTTTTACGCTCTGAGCGATTCCGAGTGCTTGAGTCGTTACAATATCACTCCGAGACTGGGATCTCCGACCTACAGAGGAGACACCGAGGTCATCTGCACGTCTTACTACTCCAGACTGAACCCACTGGAGCACGGAGAGGTGAGACAGCTTCTGTCTGTTGCTGCATCTTGATCTATTGGAGCTGTGAGAGTAGCCGTCTGTCTGCGTCCCCGTCTGGCCCTCAGATCCACACGTCTCTGATCAACGGGCGACCTGGTGCCGACGATCTGACCTCTGACCTCCTGAACTTCACCTCGGCTCGTTACATCAGACTGAGCCTTCAGCGAATCAGAACCCTGAATGCGGACCTGATGACGCTGAGCGCCCGGGACCCCCGAGAGATCGACCCCATCGTGACCCGGAGGGTGAGACATGCTAAAGAGAGAGAGAGAGAGACACAATGAGTGGTCACATGATCAGCAGGTTTTAACTCAGCCCCAATGATTGGTTTGTTACCTCATTCATTATTTGCATGCAAGACACATAATTGGCTAATAATTCAAATGTCTCTGTGCCTCAGTATTATTACTCCATCAAAGACATCTCAGTGGGAGGAATGTGTATCTGTTATGGCCACGCCAAGAGCTGCCCGCTGGACTCCGTTACCAAGGTAACGGCACACAGACACACACACACACACGGTGTACTGTTCCCCAATGACAGCTGATGTATTCATGGACTTCCTGTTTTCTGTGTGTGTGTACAGAGGCTGCAATGTGTGTGTGAACACAACACGTGTGGAGAGAACTGTAATGAGTGTTGCCCCGGTTACCACCAGGAGCCATGGCAACCAGGAACCGTTTCGGAGGGAAACACATGTGAAAGTAAGAGGCTGACTGATTTCAACTTTGAGTACATTTCTCACCTGCCTGTCGTTCACCTGCCTGTCTCTCACCTGTCTGTCTCTCAGAGTGTAACTGTCACAACAAAGCTGTCGACTGCTTCTACAATCAAACCGTCTCTGAACTTCATTTGAGTTTAAACTCTGGCGGTGTTCATCGAGGAGGCGGAGTCTGTATCCACTGTCAACAAAATACAGCTGGAATCAACTGTGAGACGTGTAGAGATGGATTCTACAGACCTGCCGAGGTACACGCTGAAATGTTCAAATAATACTAGCTGGAGATTGAAAACAAGAATATCCCTTCACTCCGAGTGTGTGTGTGTGCAGGTTTCTCCTTACTCAGATTTTCCTTGTGTGGGTTGCTCCTGTGACCTCAGAGGATCAAGGTCTTCCGTTTGTATCAGAGACGACACACAACCAGGTTTTCCTTCTTCCTATTCTTTATGTTTCCAGCAGCACTGGAGACGTTTTGTATTAATGACTCGGCGTGTGCGTGTGCAGGTCAGTGCGTGTGTCACGAAGGCTTTGCAGGTCGACAGTGTGATCGTTGTGCCTTTGGATACAGAGATTTTCCTCACTGTGTTCGCTGTGAGTGCAACTTGTCGGGCAGCATCAACGACGACCCCTGCAGTCCCTGCACCTGCAAGGTAAATGGTGACATCAGAGGAGGAGGCGGGACTCGCTGCAGTTATTAACATTATAAATAAAACATAATTCACAGATCAATCTTTGTGTTCAAAATATCATCAGCGTATATGGAAGAGTGGGTGTGGCCTCTGATGTTTCCTGATGTTCCTACAGGTGAACGTGATGGGAGCTCACTGTGACCTCTGTAAACCCGGTTTCTACCACCTGCAACACACGAATCCTCAGGGCTGCACTGATTGTTTCTGCTTTGGTGTATCTGACGTGTGTGAGAGCTCCACCTGGTCCACGACTCAGGTAACAAATCACAATTTGCCTCATAAATGTCTCAACTTCCTGTTGAACAAGGACCAAGGAAAACTGAAGATATCAAGTATTTACCGCAATCGCCGTGCGGAAGACACACACCTGTGGGCAGCTAGCCAATCATATCGGATTGTGGTTTTTGTGCAGGTGTATCACACTGATGCCTGGCTCCGCCCCTTTACGGCTGCCCACACACCCCCTGATCTCCATGGCAACGAGCTCCCCATCCCCAGAAACACCTCATCTCAACACGTGTTGTCGTGGGCGGCACCGGACGGTTTCCTGAGCAACAGAGTCAGCTTCCACTTCCTCCTCACAGTACACAGCAGCTCAGCTTCCTTGTCTCTCTGACTTCCTGTCTGTCTATCTGCAGCTGGTGTCCTATGGCGGTTACTTGAACTATTCTGTGGTTTATGACGTTCCATTGGACAATGAAGACCACTCTCTCCCCGCCCACTCTGACATCATCGTCGAGGTGACCAACAATAGACGTAGTTTCACAATGAACTACAATCATGGTGTCTCAATGAACTACAACAACCAGAATCTATCTTGGCTGTCCTCTCTAGGGTAACGGCCGGACTCTTCGTCTCTCGCCTCCTCTCCTCCTGCTCCTGTCTCCGCTGGCTGAGCGCTCTGTTGCCATGGCGATGGTCCCTCAGCGATTGGTGGACGATCAGTCAGGTTTTCATGTAACCCGTGACGACCTGCTGTCAGTCCTCGTCAACGTGACATCGCTGAAGGTCAGAGTTCATCTGAATGCCTCTGCGGATGGACCCATACGGTGAGGAAAACCTAATGTGCGAGTTTATCTCTTCAGAGGTCAGAGGTCAGGGTTAGTCTACATGTGTTGCCCAGGAGCTGTGTGCGCTTCCTGTCTCACCCTCAGATAGTGTGTGTGTGTGGAGAGCATTCACTGGTCTAATGACTCTGTCCTTCAGTCTCAGTTCAGTCTCTCTGGACCTTGCCGACTCTGCATCATTTTCTGGGGCTCAAGCCGTTGCCGTGGAGACGTGTGAATGCCCCTGGGGTTACAGCGGCACTTCCTGTGAGGTCAGCGGTTCACGTCGTTACGTTAGCAGCTCGTGGTTCCTCCGGGTATCGGCCTGGACAAAATAACACCTTGGGACTTCTGTTGTTTGTAGGCGTGTCTTCCCGGTTTCTTCAGAGTGGGAGGAGTCTTGTTTGGAGGAAACTGTATGCAGTGCGAGTGTCACGATCACGCCTCCGACTGCGATGCTAACGGAGTTTGTTTGGTGAGTGTCAATAAAAACAAAAACTTGTTCCGTTACATGACTAAAGGTCAAGTCAAGAGAGTAATGTTGGAATGTTACCTGTCACTCAGGGTTGTTCCCACAACACTACGGGACCTCATTGTGAGCAGTGTCTCTCTGGTTTCTATGGAGACGCCACAGAGGGCACGACAAAAGACTGTAAGCTGTGTCCATGTCCGCTGACCGAGCCATCCAACAGGTGTGTCTCTTCATACCTGGGTAGCACACAAACCTTTAGCAGGGTACACAAATTATTACATTGTGCGACTATAACTACAATCTCGATAACTGTGTTACAGTTTCAGTCCCACCTGCGTGTTGGAGACGTCTGGTCAGGTGTCATGTGACCAGTGTCAGGACGGGTACACCGGGACCAGCTGCGAGAGGCGAGGACTTCAAGCAGATTCAACATCAGAACACAGGTGGAACAAGTCCTAACACATGCGCCTGTGTTTCCAGGTGTGCCAGCGGTTACTATGGTAACCCACAGGTGGTGGGAGGAGCCTGTGTTCACTGTGAGTGTAACGGTAACGTGGATGTCACCGAGGTCCGACACTGCAATACTGTCACTGGGGAGTGTCTGCGTTGCCTTGGCAACACAACTGGGAGACACTGTCAGGTTTGTCTGCCTGGTTTCTATGGAGATGCTCTACAAGCCAAGAACTGTCGAGGTGAGACACACACACACATCACTAACTTCCTGTATACACACCAACCAAACTAACACAGTGGGAAAACTTTTCATAGACAAAACATTGTGTGGTTCAGATTCTTTGATACACACACACACACACACACAAACACACACTCTTGGCCTCGTGAGTGTAACGGCAGGAATGTTGATCTTTTCAAATCCAGATTAGATTTCACCTTTGACCCGTTTCTGCTCTCACATGACTGTGTGTGTGTGACAAAATATTTCATTGAATCAATCGTTATTTAATCAGCGATGACAATCAGTCACAGATCAATTTTTGGCTCATCCACCAATATTCAGGATGTTTTTGACTTTTCTCGATTGGTTTTTCACAGCTTTCACTTTTTTGGTCACATTAAGTTTTATAACGTTGAATAACCACAGCTCCTATGAGTCAGCTTGGAGCTTATTGAAATGAGTTATGACCAAAAACTCTCTCTCTCTCCCTCAAGAGTGCAGCTGTGATGTCACAGGCGCTCTCCTCGGTGTTTGTGACCTCACCACTGGTCAATGTACATGTAAAGAAAATGCAACAGGACGCACATGTGACCGTTGCCAGGTGACACACACACACATTCAGACAAACTCAACACACATCACAATCTTCCGCAGCAAGTGTTTGATGAACCTTCAAATTTTTCTTTCAGCCTGGTTTTTTCGGGCTTCAGATTGGACGAGATTGCTCGGCCTGCAGCTGTAGCCAATCGGGATCTGTTTCTGAGTCATGTGATGAGAAGGGCCGGTGCCAATGTATGAATGGTGTAGGTGGAGACAAGTGTGACCATTGTAGCCACGGTTACTATGGTTTTCATGGCAGCGGCTGCACAGGTAAATTGGTAGAAAAGCTGATGTCAGTCTGGCTACTGACTGGTTAACTCATCTTTGACTGGCCATTCTTCATCAAATCTCCCAGCATGCACCTGTAATCACACCGGTGGGAACTGTGACCCTGAGAACGGAGAGTGCATTTGCCCCGCCCACACAGTGGGAGACACATGCGACCGCTGTGATACCGGTTACTGGGGTCACAACTTAACCACAGGTTGCAAGGTAAGGCCACACAAATACACAAATTGTGCAGAAACCGACACAAAGAGACACACTCACTAGCTCTGCTCTCCTCAGGCATGCCACTGCAGCACAGAAGGAAGCTCCGTTCCTCGGTGTGACCTCACAAATGGGCAATGTCAGTGCAAAGAGGGGTTCTCTGGTAGGTCATGTGACCAGTGTGCACCCGGTTACCATGGTTACCCGCGATGCTCGCCGTGTGGCTGTGACACGGAGGGAACACAGGAGAGTTTCTGCAACACCACACTGGGAGTGTGCGACTGTGGACCCACAGGAGAGTGTGTTTGCAAGGTAACGTGCTCACGACTCAAAGTTTCCCTCTGAGGACGACAGTCACGTAATAACCTTTCACGTTCAGGTCGGAGTGTCGGGACGCAGATGTGAGGAATGTGTCTCTGGACGATTCGGTTTGTCAGATCTGAATCCAGACGGCTGCTCTCAGTGTTTCTGTTCGGGACTCAGCCAGGACTGTGAAGAGAAAGGAGGACTCACCAGGGTACCCGTAAGTACACTGACTACGAGTTTTTTGGATACTTGTAGCTGAACCAAGTTCAGTCTCAAATATGAGTTACCATAGTCCCACAGCTTGATCTGATCTTTCTCTCCACAGATCACTCTGGCTCGCTCCCCCTCCCTCTTGTCATTGGTCAGTCAGTCCAACCTGCAGCAGGGTGCAGTGTCTGGAGTTTATCAGCAGGGCGACGACATGCTACTGGACACGCGCCAACTCAACATCAGCAGACTGGCTGGACCACTTTACTGGAGGCTGCCCCCTCAGTTTGAAGGCCTCCAGGTATCATCAAAGAATCTTTGCATTCTATATATTTACAGCTCACAGTTCAGGGGGTGAATCGTGATAATAAAAGCTACATGGTGTTGTATGGTGGGAACTTTGCTATGTATTATATTGTGATTCACTGGTGCTACATTGTGCGTCATTGTGTACTGTGCTCTGTGTTTTCTGTAGCTGCTGTCGTACGGCGGCCTGCTGTCTTACATCATTACTTTCTATGCTGAAGACGGTTCCGGGCTGTCCAATCAGGAGCCTCAGGTGCTGATGAGGGGCGGGACTCTGAGGAAGCTCGTTATATTCACTGACATGTTAGCCCCTGGCAATGGCGTCAGGACTCAGCACAACATCAGGATGACAGAGGTGCGGCTGAAATCAAAAATGTCATGTTCAACTCTTATCCTGCAACACTTTATCATAGTGTGTGTGTGTGTGTTTGTGTGTTACAGCACAAATGGAAGTATTTCAACTCAGTGTCCGAGAAGGCAGTGAGTCACGCCGACTTCATGTCTGTCCTCAGTAACGTCCAATACATCATCATCAAGGCTTCGTATGGAACGAGACTGCAGCAGAGCAGGTGTGTGTGAGTGGGTGAGAGAGAGAGAGTGTGTGTGTGTGCGCGAGAGAGAGAGAGAAAGAGAGAGGGTGGGTGTGTGTGTGTTCACAGTAAGAGTGATATCAGGGATTGTTGTATTGTGACTTCCTGTCTTATTTTGTGAAGGATCTCTAACATCACCATGGACTCAGCTGTGGAGGCAGAGGATGATGATGTCATTGGGGGTGTGGCCAGACTCATTGAAACCTGCACGTGTCCACCTGGACACACTGGACTTTCTTGTCAGGTAATCCAGTTCTGACTGACTGACTGACTCTCACTGTGTTGCCATGGAAACCATAGAAAATATCTCTAAACAACAGAGTGATCAAAAATGTAGTTGAGGATCAATAAACTGAAGCATCAAGTGACTCCACATTCACCTCTCTCTCTCTCTCTCTCTCTCACCCTTTTGTCTGCAGGAGTGTGAAGCCGGTTATTTCCATCAGCCTCAGTGGGAGTTGTCCTCTCAGAATCAGAAGTCTATGTTTGTTCGTCCATGCGTACAATGCCGCTGCAACAACCACAGTGACAGCTGTGACATGGAGACGGGAGACTGTCAGGTGACACACGGCAACACAACAACACACAAGAACACCATATTTGTCAGAGGGAGCTAAAGATGTTGTTAAGGACCTAGCAAGAACGAATCCTGAGACGGGCTGAATCAATTCCATGTTTCCCTTCTCGTGAAAGACATTTTCAAACCTTATCAAGTGCGATTCAAGTAGGCAACTGGACTGGTTGAACATTTCTTGAAAACGTTTCACCTCTCATCCGAGAGGCTTCTTCAGTTCTAACTGCTGGAAAAGTTCAGGTATTTATCCTCTAGTCTAGGTGTAAATGAGGGTCGTTCCTCCTCTGGCCAGGACTCAGCTGTTCATCTACATCTGAAGGACAGTGGACACTCATTTGAGGATGAAAACGTTCACATTCTGGCCAGGGAAGACAGATGGTTTGAAAGAGGAGTAAAAGAAGCCATCTTTGCTAGAACAGAGAAACCATCACTGAACAGAGGTGGAGGTTTAAGACACCATCTCTCAGCCACTTACAATGCTTCACTCTCTCCCTAGGAAGGTAAACAAGAACAATAACTCAAAGGATAGCTCAGGTGAAACCAACGACCCTCATTAGACTAGACTCGGGTGAAACCCACAACCCGAATCTGGGCCAGATGGCCAACGACCGGCAAGTTTGACACAATGGTCCTCTAATTAGGTACTCATCCTCTGATTAGCTATTAATCTCGCAGAGGATAAATACCTGAATTTTTCCAGCAGTTAGAACTGAAGAAGCCTCTCGGATGAGAGGTGAAACGTTTTCAAGAAATGTTCAACCAGTCCAGTTGCCTACTTGAATCGCACTTGATATTACCATGACCTGGATGACTGAGAACCTCCACAGACATTTTCAAACCTTGTTTCACAAAAAAACTATATATCTGGAAAAGCAGCAGAACAGCCTTCACACACACACATACACCCCCAGTGAAGAGATATCTCTGATTTCAGGACTGTCTGCACCACACCGCGGGCCGGAGCTGTCAGTTGTGTGCCCCAGGGCATTATGGGAAAATAAGTGGCACCATCAGTGACTGTTCCCTGTGTGCCTGCCCCTTACGAGAAAACAGGTAACCCTGGCCATTTCTTTATCAAATAACGTCCTTGCTTGGACGAATCTTCTGGTTGATTGTCACTTCCTGTTGTAGTTTCAGTCCCAGCTGTGAACCCGAGGGAGCGTTTGATTTCCGCTGCACCGCCTGTCAATCAGGGTACGAGGGGAGATACTGTGAGAGGTGAGTGTGTTTAAGCTAATGACATCATCCCATGTACAGTTGCTGCCCTGTGACATCACACTGACTGTACCCCAACATTGAGCAGGTGTTCTATTGGTTACTATGGAAACCCCTCCTTGCCCAGTGGGAGGTGTTCACAGTGTAACTGCAGTGAGTGGGGCTCTGCCCACCCGCAGTGTGACGCACTGACCGGACAGTGTGAGTGTAAGGCCGGGGTCAAAGGTCAGTCATGTGACCAGTGTGAGGAGAGACACGTCCTGCAGGGAGAAGTGTGTGTCTGTGAGTAACCCACACACGCACGCCACGCCCCATACCCTCCCACACACCGAACATTGCTAACAAGCGGGAGTGACAAGTGTGTGTGTGTGTGTGTGTGTGTGTGTGTGTGATTCCAGCATGTAACGATGAGTGCACTGGTGATTTGTTGGACCATCTGGACAAACTACACAACCACTTTCTTTCTGTGAACGTGAGTGGCCTTGCCATGGCGCCGTATCGCCAGCTGATGGTGTTGGAGAACCAGACCAGAGGCTTCCAGGTACACATGACCCTGAATGCATCACAAAGCCTAATGATGACTCACCCGTTGGTAACCATACACAACTTGTTTACTCCCCATTTTTGTTTGTGCAGCTGCTGATTTCAGAGAACAACTCTGTGTCTGTCCATCTGTTCAGAGTGGAAGATGAGTTGAGTTATTTGACCTCTGACCTCAGAACATTACTGCAGCAGGTAGGCATGCTTCCCTCAGGTTATCATGTGGATCACATCAGACCTGAAAGTTTACCAGTTTATGTTTTTGATCAGGTGACACGTCTGTCCAACAACATGGACGAAGTGGGCGTGTCCACCAATCACAGCGTGTCACAGGCTTCTCTGCTGCTGAGGACCATCAGCAGCCTTCAAAATAAAATTCAGGGTAACTAAGAAGAAGAATGAAAACAAAAGAAAGATACCTGATGATGACATCACTAACTTCATCATGATTTAACTCTGATTGGTTCAGTGCTGCAGAGGGAGATGGAGCATCTGAACCAGACCACAGGGGAGCAGCTCAAATCAGCCAATCAGACACTTCTACTGAAGGGGTTAGAGGTCACCTTAGAAACCATGAGAGCTGTCAATCTAACAGCCGCCAGAACTGCAGCCAATCAGGAGCTCAGGTGCGTTTCTAATAAATACATTTTAAAATGTTTGTTCACCCTTTTTAATGTTCACTGATCTCTCTCTCTCTAGTCTATCCGAGTCTCTCGTTCACTTGCTGCAGATGGACTTCCTGTCACCTGGTGCCGTGGTTGAGAACAAGCTCCACCCAATCAAGGCCTCGCTTATTGGCAGCATGGAAATATTACAGAAGACACACAATCACCTGAATGAGGCAGCACAACGGAACACACAGACACACACTCTGCTGAACAACACACACACACTGATGCACCAATACCAGGTACGTGTACACACACACACACACAGTGTGCTGATGTACCAAGGGTCTTCATTGTGTCCCTCCGTCCTTCAGACTCTGCATCAGCACCTGAGTGACGATGGCTCTGGGGTCCAGCGTATGATGGACGCCGGTCAGCTGCTGCTGGACAACACAGTCGCTCTGATGGAGGACTTCACAAACATCACCGCAGTAAGAACAACACTCTGACTTACAAGTGACAGGAAGATAAAAACGTTGACATCATCAACATGGTCTGACCTGCAGCAGGTTGAGGTTTTGGGTGGGGAGCTGGATCAGTGGCGCCCCCTGCTGAGGAGACAAGTGGACGCTTTGGTTGTGGGACTAAAAATGACAGATTCTCTGGAGAAAGTTTATCATGCGGAGAGCCACGCCCAGCAGCTGCAGAGCCACGCCCACTCCCTGCAAAAGTATGTGTGTGCGTGTGTGTGTTTATGCACCTCCGTTCATTTTTCTATTCAAATTCCATTTTTCATTCTCTCTCAGCTCTCTGTCCTCAGTGTGTAACATGTCCCAGAACGGCAGCCGATTGGTCCAGATTGACAGTGACATCACAGAAAGAGTCGACTCTGCCGAGCAGCTGGCTTCGATCGCCCATGCTTACGCCTCGCTCTCTCTCAACATGGTACTAGTGTGAAAATAAAATGAGACAACGGTAAAGAGTTTGGTTCTGATGCTCTGTCTAACTTCTGTTTCAGACCATCCAATTAGAGCAGCAGCTGTCCGAGGAGACCGTGAACATCTCTGCTGTCTTAAAAGACAGTCAAGGAATCAACGAGACGGCTGAAGGTTTGTTGACCTGGTGCCTGTAGACACTCAACCACACAAACATCTGCAGCTTTCTTATGTTCCTCTGCGTCCTGTGAGACGATCTCCACATTTTCTTTTTGACAGTAGACTCCACCTGCTGCTCATCACTTTACTTTCACCCTTTCCCAGAGATAAATACAGTATATATGTATTTCTCTCTTCCAGACCTGCAGCACAACATCTCCATGGTAACCAGCAGACTGGGACTGGTCAGAGAGAGCATCCGTAACTCCAGCCTCCTTCTCCATCGGCCAATCAGAGAGCTGCAGAGCCTCTCTAATGGTGAGAAGCTCGGTGATGACCTGAGGTAGTGATACGTTGAGATAAGAAAGACGCAGAAAAACATATGTTGGTTTTGTGGGTCCATCAGGTTCGTCTGCGCAGACAGCTCAGATTCAGACTGCGGCCGCTCATTCTCGCCTGCAGACGCTGCTGCAGCAGCTGCACACGCTCAAAGATCAGCTGCAGGATTCTTCTTCTGTGATGGAAAACACCATCAACACAGTGCGAGACACCAACCAGCTGATGACCCACACACGTGCTGCAGGTCTGTCGCAATGTTCTTGAACTAACTTCAATCAAGTCAAGATCCACAGGGTCGCTGCTGAAATGTCCAGTTTTCTTGGTGTTTAGCCAATGAGGCACAGAGCAAACTGGAGGAGGCGGAGCATCGCACAGATCATCTGATGGAACGAATAAAACCGCTAAGCATGCTGGGAGAAACACTGAGCCGTAACCTGTCAGAGATCAGAGAGCTGATTGATCAGGCCCGAAGACAAGCTGCATCGGTAAATAGCCACACTCACAAAGTGAACTACACAATCTGACACACACACACACCCACCTCCCACAGCTCAGTCCATGACCTCATGTTTACGTTTCTTCTTCTCTTCTGTGAAATGATGCGGGTTGTGGTGTCATCAGATAAAAGTAGCGGTGCAGGCGGACAGAGACTGTGTCCGGTCATACCGGCCAAACATTGAGTCAAGTAACTTCAACACTCTGAGTCTGATCCTGAAGACCTCCAGTCCAGAGAATCTCATTTTCTACCTCGGCAGCAACACCACGGTACGACACACAATCCCATTCTTCACTGTGAGGTTTGGACTCACACCCATCTGGGTCCAATAACACAACCGTGCCAATGTCCTCAGGTGGACTATCTGGCAGTAGAGATGCATGATGGGAAAGTGCATCTGGTGTGGGATGTTGGCTCAGGCAGCAACAGACTGGAGTTTCCTGGACTAGACATTACCAACAACAGGTGGACCAGAATCAACGCTACACGGTAATTCTAAAGTATTGCTCCCATGATCAGAACTGGACCCGTGTCAGTTAGAACACGCTAGTCAAACGTAACGATGATGTCGGCAGGTTTGGAGCCAAGGTGTCTCTGTCAGTCCATCAGCTGGAGTCAGAAATAGCTCCGTTGCCAACAGCAACCACAACTTCCCCAGGACCGTCCCGAGTTTTAAACATCAACAGAAACACGGTGATCCACATCGGAGGCCTGGGAGCTCTCACTCAGGTAACATATGTAGATCAGGTGAAGACGGGTGTGTGTGAAGGTACATGTGTGAACGAGTGATAACTGCGTGTGCAACGTCAGGTTCCTGCTGCGCTGAGGTCCAGAACCTTCCAGGGCTGTTTGGGCGAAGCGTCGCTCAACGAGAAGAACATCGGACTGTGGAACTACGAGAGCAGAGAGGGAGAATGTGGAGGTTGCTTCAGCAGGTACCAACATCACACACGTTCACTCATTCACCAACTCAAAGAAGCTCTGTACTGAACCTCTGTCCCTCAGTCCTCAGAAGGAGGAGACTTCCTTCCACTTTGATGGATCTGGTTTCTCATTGGTGCAGAAGTCTCTGCGTTCAACGTCCACTTCCATCGTGCTGCTCTTTAAAACCCTTTCACCCAGTGGACTACTGCTCTATCTGGCATCCAACAACACTGTACGACCCACACAGACACACACAGACATACACAGATTATGAAAGGTCATAGTGATGTGACCTAATCGGTTTCCCTTGCAGAGAGACTTTCTGTCCATAGAGCTGGTGGAGGGGCGTGTCCGTCTGACCTTTGACCTTGGATCGGGTGTTTTGATCCTGAACTCCAACAGGAAGTACAACACCGGGGTGTGGTACAAGATCACACTGCAGCGGAACAAACGCAAAGGTGAAACCTCAACACTGCTTCAGTTGAGGTTCAGTAAGACTAGTTCACTGCTCTCGGTTTCTCACGCTACTCATGACCTGATGTCTGCAGGTTACCTGTCTGTCATGGCTGCCGACCAATCATCAGAAAAGGAAGTGTTGGAGGCGGAGTCTCCCGGGTTGGCCTCGGACCTGAACCGCTCTGACCTCGACCCAATCTACATTGGAGGAAGTCCTGCCTCCAGACCACTCAGGTGAGTCTTTGCTCAGATGACATCACTGACTTTTTCAGTTGGTGATTGGACAGTGATCTAACCCTGATCACAGTTTGACCAATGTTCTGGAAAATCCCTTTAAACTCAGTAGTAAATGGAATTTCACCAGCTAATATTATGTAAACGATCGTATCCATGGTAACTGTGGCTCTGTTTAAAGGACATAGGGTCGACTTGTGTCTTCAGTGTTTTGGTCATCAAGAGATTATATTAAATAATTATTACATAATAAAAACAGTCCCCATTTAAACAGATGATATATAAATATACAAATAATCCTATAACTACTGATTTATCTGTTAATATATTAGGGTTAGGGTATAATCATAAATATACTCCAAACGACCCACCAGTTGAGAACCACTGCTCTAACAGGGATACTTACAACTGAAGATAGACTGTTTATGCTGCTCCCTGATGAAACTGATTAATAAATGTTATCTTGCTGCTGCTAAGTACGTGACTTTTAGATTTCATTTGATGACATGAGTTAATGTTTAAGTTGAGATTTACAAGTGTTACTGCAATTTTGCGCATAACAATGCAATTAATGGCAGGAAATAATGTGATTAATCACAATAAAAAAAATTGAATCATTGCCTGGCACTAATTATTATTAATATTTAATATGATTTGGACAGTACGTCATAAAATCTGCACAAATACAAACTCCAGAAGACCTTCAGGTTTAGGTGGCTGGGGATTTATGGGCTTGTTTTAACTCACTTGTTTGTGTGGTTGCTAGGCGCCAGGTGGTGTCCAGGTCATATGTTGGCTGTATAAAGAATGTGGAGATTGCTCGGTCCAATTTTGACCTCCTGAGAGACGCGTATGGAGTCAGGAAGGGCTGCGTCCTGAAGGTACAAGGTTTAAAGATGAAGTGGTTCCATGGTCCACGTGTTATTAGATGATGAGAAATAAAACATTTTAATGAATTGAAATGAAAGTGTGATTTATCGTTCTCTCTCAGGCCGTGCGCAGTGTGTCAGTACTGACTGGAGGTTACGTTCAAATCCCGCCTCCATCGTTTGGCCAGGAGGTGGAGTTTCTCTTCTCCTTCTCCTCCAACAACCAATCAGGAGTCTTGCTGGCTGCCTTCAGTTCAAACAACGACAGATTGTACAGACAGGTGAGGTCATATATTTGTGTGGACATCTTGTTGTTTTATTTCGACGTATTATTGGTAACATGTGTAACTTTGTGTGTTGGTGTAGCACTTCCTGTCTGTTCACCTGGTCTCAGGTGAGTTGGAGGCACAGCTCGGTGAGGTAGGCGGAGCCACTCAGACTGTGAAAGTGATGAAACCTGATGGACGATCGTTCGGTGATGGAGAGAAACACTCAGTGATTATCACCGTCAACAGGAAGTATGTGTTACCATGGAGACACGCATTCTCTGTCTCACATGACAAACATGCACCAACTGTCTCACCTGTCGTCTCTCAGGTCTCTGTCCATGCAGGTGGATGAAGATCACATCAAGTTCGTGCCTATGTTGGTCGGTGGCTTTTCTAATCTGTCGCCGGCCTCCTTCTTCATTGGTGGGCTGCCGGCAGGAGAGGAGGTCCGTCTACCAATCAGACTACAGCATCTGTCCAGGTGGTTCAGAGGCTGTATTCAACACCTTGTGGTGGACAGAGAGTAAGTTCAAGCACCCTTGTGCGCACGCACGCACGCACCCACCCACCCACCCACCCACCCATCCACGCACCCATCCACGCACTCTTTATCGGTTTTTGATCTGCAGACTCGTCGACCTATCAAGAGCTGTAAGGTACCAGGGGGCGGAGTTTGACAGCTGTCTATTGAAGGAGAGAGTTGGTGTGGTCTTTTCTGATGACCAGGATATTGAACCCACTCCTGACCCCGCCCACCTTTCTGTGACTCCACCCACACACCTGGGCTCCCTGACACCAAGAGCGGTAATCAATGGATTTGTTACTGATAAAACATTTATTATTGGTGGTTGATTATGTGCAATTGTAATCACTAATAAATGATTGATTTCTGTAACCAGGAAGTAATGTATTTTATTGATGATTAACACTCATCAATTCAACAACAAAGGGCTTCGGTTGGTAATTGAATAATAAATGTCAATTGATTACTTACTGTTTATTATAGAGTAAAAATGCGGACTAATGATCATTACTGATTTATAATTATTAGTAAAATGCGTAATCAAATTGTTACTTATATCAATTGATAATTGTAATATTGTGTTAACTTGCATACGAATTATAGCTTTAATCCATTATGATTGATAATATCAATTAGTTATTCATTTCTGCTCACTGATTTTGGTTATTGATCTGTGTGCGATAGTGTGTGTCGGAGAACGAGCCCAGTTTCCTGCCATCAGCAGTTCAGTTTGGTTCCAAACACAGTCACATGACCTTCGTCATTAACCCTGTGACTGTCAAGAAAAGGTGAGTCTCAAAGGAAAGACTACATTCCGCTCAAGTGGTGAATGTGTGTCCTCACCTCTCTGCGGTTCCTCTTCGTCCTCAGCGTCTCAGTGAAGTTGTCCATTCGAAGCTGGGCGTCCGACGGCTTGATCCTCCTCCTTTCCGACTCCAAGCACATGGACTTCATCGTCCTCAGACTGAGGGGAGGAAGACTGATGATGTCAGCTGACCTGGGCAAAGGCCCCGCCTCCGTCACGTCAACTGTTGCCGTTAACGACGGGGACTGGCATTCTGTGGGTTCATGTATATTCACAGTAACACGCCTCAGATCCTCAGGAGGAAATATTCGTTTTTTTTCCTCGTAATTGACTTTTTACAGAGTTCAAAAATCAGCTGACCTGAAAGAACTTTTTAGAAGGATTCGTTTGCTGAGTCCACATGTCTCTGTGTCCTTCGATCCAACTTTAAATGCTGACCCGTCTGTTTCTCTCAGGTCAGTGCTGACGTCAGCCGGCGGTTGGTGTCGGTGTCGGTCGACGATTCCGGTCCAGAATCTGTGACAGTGAAAGGAAACCAGCTGGACGTGGACAACAGACTTTACCTGGGAGGGTTACCACACACACACACCAGCAGGAAGCTCAACGTAAGACTAACAACACATACTCATCTATATTACTGTATGTATCAGGAATTTGACACGGAAACTCATTTATTTTGGTTTTAGCCAAGAAACCTCAGTCAATGATTCAAATATTGCACTCACCGATTGGTGGTGGATGGATTCACTTTCTGATTGGTCATTTCCCAAAAGTATTGATGACCTTGATCATTCATCAACCATCTGTCCCTCAGATAAGCAGCAGTTTACCAGGTTGCGTTCACTCTGTCAGTCTAAACGGAGCCATGCTGGATCTGACCAAGCCAGCCTCGCAGCACGAGGTCACTTCCTGTTTCACCAAAGACCAGACAGGAAGTTACTTTAATGGCAGCGGCTACGCCGTCCTCAGTGAGTTCACAACAGACAAATACACCAACTCTAACGCTGTAATGTCCGCACAGGCCGTTAACCTGTTTGTTTGCCTGTGCAGTGCATGATGGGTATAAAGTTGGTTCGGACGTGTCGGTGACTCTGGAGTTTCGTACGAGCCAATCAGAAGCGTCCTTTCTGGGAATCAGCAGCGCAAAGGTTGATGCCATTGGACTAGAGATGATCAAAGGACAGGTAAGTAATCTGATGGACACCAGTAACCAATCATGGATCAGAGTTTACACAACTGTAAGTTGTGTTGAAGGATCTACCTGCAGCCCTCAGAGCGATGTCATGATTCCTCAGGTGGTGTTCAACGTGAATAACGGTGCGGGACGAGTGTCGGTGCGTACCGCGGGTCACGTGTTGTGTGATGGACGTTGGCACCGAATTGTCGCCAAAAAAACCAAACACACTCTGAGTCTGAGTGTAGATGAGCGGAGTCACAACACCCCCAACCCTTACCCACAATCCACCTCTGCAGAGACCAACAACCCTGTCTACCTGGGAGGTTATCCAGGTGAGCTGAACTAGTCATTACCTGGGTCATCCGTCTCCACCTGTCTGTCTCTCTGACCCGTCTGTCTCTCTCTCTTACAGCGGGTGTAAAACAGAACTGCCTGTGGACCAACTCCAGGTTCAAAGGTTGTATGAGGGGCCTGCAGCTCATTAAGTCTCACTCCAGTGACACGCTTGACCTAAGCTCCGCCCACTTTCTATCAGGCGTCACCCCTAACTCGTGTCCCGTTGTCTAGCGATGTCCAGCCTGGCTGTGATTGGTCGACAGCTCGTCGAACCTACCACTAGGCAAATGACTGTTAGCAGCGGCTTTTTTTCTGCTTTCAATGTAGCTGTGACTTTATACGTTTTGATCTCTTTGAATATAAATGAATAAAGATTCTTCCAAAAAGAACTCATTCAAAAAGGCTTATTAACTGGGTGACGTAGTAAAACAGGTTTACATGTAAAAAAAAATTGAAGTCAAAGTGAATTCTACGGAGGCTCTAGACTGTCATGGGCCAAAAAGTAGTTTGTGCTCATGAGAAAACATTGATCTTACGCACCTGATGCATGATGCTGATCGACGCACAGGAGCCCAGGCGGCACAATTGGCTGTTTCTGTACCGAAATGATTTCACAAAGGTTAGTTAAGCTGTATTTCACCCTTGGACTTCATTATAGGCTGTACTGTAGCTTGGTTTTTCTTCAAAAATCCACTTTCACAATGAAGGTTCGCAGAAACACAAATCAAGATAATAAAAACTTTGACAGGAGTTCTCAATCGAAACAAACATGTGAGTTTTGAGAACAAATTTTGAGTGCCAAGCAAAAGTTAGAGAAAATATCAAGCTGCATAATTCATCCCGAGAATATACATGAGATTAAGATTTAGGGTTAGGGTTATTATTAAAAATGCTGCTGAAGACACAAAAAACGTTTATATCTCTGTTTATGGTTTTATTTTTGTATTGCGAATAAAAACACAATCAGGGTATTTGTGATCAATGAAATAAATTATTATTTAGATTGATACCACAGGGAGGGGCTAGTCTGTCATGACACCAAGGATGTGATCGGTGTGTATCATTAATAAATAATAATAACATGAGAGAAATGATTCAGAACAGGTTTCACATTTAGGAGGACGGCTCATTACTATTGAATGATGAGTAAATATAGAGCAGAATTTTAACAGTGAGTGGTTACATTGCAAGCATTCATGCTTTGTTATATTTTAAATCTCAAGACAGGAAGCATTTGGCATCAGGTCAAACTCCTTGCAGACAGGACAGAGGATTAAGGTGTGAAATCCGATATCACAGATCTCCTAAAAGCACCACAAAAAAGTTTCATGAATCATCGAGTCATCCAGACAAATGTGTATGGGCGGGGCTTGTGTCAGACAGTAGATGCAGCACAGGTTAATTAACCCAGTTTGCTGATGATGCCGCAGCAGCACCGGGAGTCTGTCACTTACCTCTCTGTGTTCCATATGTTGTGACTGAAAAAGTTGTGTTTAGTCTTAAATGTGAAAATATAAGAATGAAGCTTTCAACTAAATCTAATGATATCTTCTAGCTAATGCTAACTGAAGCTAACTCAGTCGCTGGCTTCAGCCGTGGTTTGACAGACAGTGGCTGTGTGCATGTTGCTGCTTTAAGTGATTTTGATTGCAGTGTTTGTCTGGACTACAACTCCCATAATGCAGCAGTTGCTTCACGAATCAGTCCTGAAAGAGAGACAGATGTAGATGTTGAACATATCTCATCTTAAAGTTGTCCTCTGTTGGACACATACATTTTTTTATTTTTTGTTAAAAAATGCTGGTCAAATGTCAAATAAGCTTGAATTTCAGAGAAATACTCAATGTGTCCAGCAGAGGAAGCAATACTTTCCCGTTGACCCACAATTAGCTACAAAGCAAGCCTGGAGATCTGCATGTGCATATTCATGTTAGCATAGAACAGCATATGTTAAGGCCAGGTTGTGTGTTAGCATTGTGTAGCATGTTCATGACAGAAGTGCATCAACAGTTGGATTCAGTCCAATCTTAAAAGAGCCTCATCAAAACTTGATCTAAGAATGGGATCTTGAAGCAGGTGGACCACAGCATGTTAGCATAGAGGAGATGGACAAATAATATCAACTTTATCCAGCTAAAGGGGAAAAAAAACACAGGGGGCGTGGTCTGTCAACACCATTAACCGGAGGTCTTTATGTTGTGTGTGATACCGGGTCTAACCCCTAACACAAGCTGATTCATGTGTTTATGCCAACCACCTTGATTGGTTTCTGCACATTTTAAACTAAATTCCTCTATTACTTCAAAATGTTCAATAAAGTTATTTCCCTCCTTTGTTTTGCTTTTTCTCTCCTTGTTAAACATGCAAACGGAATGAAATGACTGCCGCCATGCACCATACAGCCAATCAGCAAACAGCCCAAAAGTGCTCCTAACCTCCTGCTACCTGTGATGTCACTAATCAATCACATGATCAGGGGACACTTCGGTTTCTTTATGGACGACTACTCGCGTGACAGACAGCTCAGGGTGCTGTCGTCGTGCCTCGGTTAGCGCTGCCGCCAGAGCCTTCAAAACAGAGCCGGGAGTTAGACCTGGTACAGGTCCAGGTATCCTGGCTCAATCGAAGTCCAGGTTTGCAACAGTTCAAGGGTTCAACACACACTTTGAATTTCAATGTTTTATCTGTTCAACTGATTTTTATTCATCTCCATCCGTTTGATGTTGTGGATTGGACACAATCAGCAGCTGTTAGTGAACACAATGCAGATTTGTTGTCTAATCACAGAACAAATCTACTCAAAGATCAGATTTTTGACCTGCCAGAAATTATTTTCTAAAACAGAGATCTTCATGACCCCTAGGGGGTCCGCAGAGGTAGTGCAGGGGGCGTTAACCTTTGTCCTAAAAACGTTGAAGACCCCTGGTCTAGATCTTTGATTGATCGACCTAAATTCCTGACCCGTGCTTCATGCATTTACCTGATCATGGTCGATTTCTGTGTCTCCAGAAATGACAATTCTTTTCTCGATTCTGGTTTCTGAAATTCCT
Organism: Colistium nudipinnis; assembly: GCA_016785305.1. NCBI lineage: Eukaryota > Metazoa > Chordata > Actinopteri > Pleuronectiformes > Rhombosoleidae > Colistium > Colistium nudipinnis. Next base: position 29,776 of record JAFBJU010000870.1, read on the forward strand.
CCTTTTAATGTCTGGAGAGAAAGAGACAAAAAATAGGAAATTAGGCTATTAAACACATTTTTTGGTACTTTTAATATTCTGACACTATTCTCTAATAATCCATTTCACATTTACACTGAAACTGAAAAAAAACTGTTGCACTGGTAATGTGTGTTATAAAAGTAATACAGGGGATTAAAACAGGAAGAATGTATATACTAAAACAATGCTGCAATACTGTAAATAAAAGTTCATCCAAGAAACCAAAAAGCGGCAAGAAGAATGTGTGTTACCGTGGTGACATTTGGTACCTTGGTGATGTGTGTGGTTGTGGTGGTGTTGGAGGTCTCTGCAGTGAAGGTCTGGGTGCTGAGCAGTAGACCTGAAGGAGGATCAGAGTCCTCTTGGCTCTGAAAGACATGAAGCACAGTGTGAACATTAATAATAATAAGTTAAGATTTTGTCTTTGATGTGTATTATTTTTTTTAAGTAAAAAAAAAGTTATTCAACCAATGAATGTTTTGATAAATCAGTTAACTGACATATGTATGAGCTGTTTCATCATTCATATTATAATGATCATTTCTTAGAAAATTAACGATTGCCCTCACCCCAGGAGCTCCTGGAGCTTCATAAGTGAGAGTCTTCCTCATCACTGGGACTTCCTAAAATATTCAGAGAAAATAAAAAATAATTTTAAACTTCAAACATCAAAAATATTGAGATCTTTAGGGCACCTGTCACAGGGAGAACAAGAATGATCAAAGTTGGAGACATGGTACGAAAAGTTAGTGGGACACAAGTCACTGGGACCAATTGCATCCGGGGAGGAGTCACTAGGACCAGTTTCATCAGGGGGAGGAGTCACTGGGACCAATTTCATCAGGGGAGGAGTCACTAGGACCAATTTCATCAGGGGAGGAGTCACAGGGACCGCTTTCATTGGGACAGGGTTGGTGGTTGGCAATGGCGACATCAGCTTGAGTCATTACCTCCTGCAGAGGTTTAGAGTGTCCATCATCATCACTGTGGCTGGACGGCGTCCTCTGATTCCACCTCGAGGTTGGACGGGGTAAACATAGGGGAGGCGAGTTTTCGCTCAGACTCCTCCCTTTGGCCATCTCTGATTCGTCCGAAGCCTCGTTGTTATGGTAACAATGAGACAATCTCATGACAGCCCAGGGTCTGTTGTCAGGGAAGCTTGCCTCTGTGCTAGCTCCCTCCCGCTCTCGACAGCTAACTGTGAAGTTAGCATTAAGGCTATCGTGATTAGCATCACTAGCCTGACAAACGGCAGCCTCCACGGCCTCCTCCACTGCCGCCTGCGCTAACACGCTGATAGCATCTTCACTAGTCTCGCTTGCATCTTCATCGCTAACCTGGCTACTAAGCTCATCATCGCTAACATCATTATCGACCAAATCAGCCCCTGGTGGAGGGGGCGGAGGGTTACTAGGGGGCGGGCCCACAACACTTCCAATTGCTACCTGAGGCTGGTCCACCGGTTGCTGCTCCTGAGACTCTGTCATTAAGAGGACCGTCTCCACCTTCTCGGAGGTCTGCAAAAGAAAGTCAAGATTGAGATGGACATCAGAGCCGAGACAGACAGACACAAGAGAGACAGACAGACCTTCAGCAGGTTGTGTTCTCTGTAGGTTTTTTGGTCACTGGCCGACTTCAACAGAGCACTGAGTTCAGGAGACATTTCATCAGATGCAGGTTGAGGCTTCGCACAAGCAAACACAAAGGTGAGACAGGTAAACACAAGGCATAAATGTTAAATATTTGTTTTTTCAGCCATTAACACAAAGGTCTGACAGCCAGGCTGTAGCCATGCAGGGGCGGGGCCAGGTGGGCGTGGTTAATAGGGCCAAAGATTTGTTAATAATTAGTCAGTCATCTAGCAATGTTTTTTTTCCTGATGTTTAACCAGTAAATATATATCATGTCACAAACATGTGTTCATTTTAACAGGAAGTGATGAAACAAAATTACAAAATAAGAGTCCAATAATAAAGATGAGGAAAGTTTCATGTCCACCCTGACCACCAACCACAGATACCTAAAATAAAGAGAAAAGGTGAAATAAGCCCCACCCATCAGCTGCCATCCAAAACCCCAATCACGGCTTAAAAATAAAAACACGAAATCAGCTGTAACTTAAAGACCATTTTGTCCAGAGGAACAGAAACAAAATGAAGTGAAGGGAGAAGCCGAGGAGAGTTTAAAATAAGAGGTGTAGCGGCTCAGTGTCTTCGTCAGGTTTCTGCTCTTTGTTGGAGCTTTAACATTCCGAGGGTCGACTCCTCATGCTCGTTTCCATGCAGCTCAGTAAGCGTACCGCTCTCGTCATGGGGGGCCACTTCCTGCTGGAGGCGGGACTTAGGGTCAACTCATCCACAGGTGCTTTAGGAAAGCAGAGCGTGGACTTCACAGAGGCTCCGCCCCCTTGGACATCTGACCCCCGACCTTCTTCAGTCTCACTGACGTCTGGCGTCTTAACCTCACAAATGGTCATCAGTGTTTCCATGGTAACGGCATCAGTGGTCGACAGGGGGAGGACTTGGACCTGCCTGTCCATCTCAATACTCATCGTCATGGCGACATCAAGGATATCATCCCTAGATCTCATCGTGTCGATCTTGCCCGAGGTGGTGTCATAGCTCCGCCCCACAGTGTAGCTCCTTCCTCTGATTGGCTGAGGGAGAGCTTTGTTTATTATGACCCCTCCCTCCTACAGCACACAGGTGAGCAACATCAAACGAATGTCTGGTTAACCAATCAGCTGACAGATAGCGAGGAGAGTAAACCATTGTACCAACTAGAGCACAGTAGTGACTGTTTAACGATCTGGATGTTTCATCATTAAGTCTTCCTGATCAACGACTCGTCTCTACCTGTCCCTTATCGGACAAGCCGTCTCACCTCATCAGGCTCCAGAGGTTCGATCATTGGGGCGTCGTCAACTCGCCGTAGAGGCGAAGCCGCCAGACGTCGCTCCCACTCGGTCATCCCTCCTTCCACTCCTCCCTCTAAGAAGGAGCGTCGGAGAGCGCTGATGGAGCTCGGAGCTTTCTGCATCTCATCGGGACTCCCCAAAGTCTCCTGAGAACAGACAAGTGGACATGTGAGAGGACGCCTGGGACAACATGAGAGATGGAGAAGAATGAAGTGAGACTCACCTGCGTCTTCAGATCTTCATCCTGATCAGACTTCACACAGAGACAGAGACAGATGGGTTAGTGTTGTCTTCACATGATGACCAGACACTCAGTGAGGACATTTACCTCAGAAGCTGTCATGTCTCCATCCACTGCTGTGTCCGTCAGCTCCGTCTGATGAGGTGAGACAGGTGAGGTTAGCTCCGCCTACACAGCCCTCGGATGATAAGCAGATTTTATTACCTTGGTGTCTTGTTTCTGAAGAGTCGGAGGACTCTGCTGAGACATGTTCATCACTCTCGACTCATTGTCCTCGTCCTGCTGCACTTCCTCCACCAGCACCAGCACCTCCTCCACCAGCACTTCCTCCTCTAAGAGAGAGAGAGGAGCCAGTCAGATCATCATTCAGGTCTTGTCTGGTGGTTGCCTGTTTACCTTGCTCCACCCTCCTCTCAGGTGTGGTGATGAGGTCACTGACAGTGATTGTTTTCGACGCCGCATACAGTCCTGAGCCCATGTCTACAACACACACACACACACAGAGCAGCTGTGATGTCATCGCTGTAGCAGCAGTAAGACAATTGTGACGCTGTCAACCATCTCACGATTAACAGCAAAGCAAGACTCACAGCTCGTTGCCAAGGCAACGGCAGACTCAGCCAATGAGAGCTCAGGGCACATGCACAGCAGCCTGGGCTCCTCAGCCAATCAGCTGTCAGAGCCTGGATCTCTTCTGCATCACACTGATCGTTCACCAGGACACAAGCTAAGTTGAGCCTCATATGATTTGAATTGCCAGCTGTTTAACATCTGTACGCTGAAGTGTCACATGACTCCAGGTGTCAAGAGGCCTCCAATCACGACCATTGGTCCACAGAGTAACATGTGGATATGAACATTAAGACTACAGTCTCAGATCATTGAACACCACGGGGCTGTGGTAGATCTCGAACCTTCAGGCCTCAATGCTCACAAATCAACAATGTTCATAAAGAGACAAGTGGAAGGATGGCAATTGTGCCAATAATTCTGGCATGACCAGGAGTCTCACTTCCTGGATGACAGGAATTGCTTAGAAAAGGATTTAACAGGAAATAACAATAAAAGTGAGTGTCATGTCACGACATGTGATGACAGTAACTGAGCCAACGCATCCCTGCGCGATGGAACCTTCAGACGCCAGCTGATTGGACAGAAAAGAACTCAACCCAGTATTATTGAAGATTCTTTCAACCAATCAGAATGCAGCAAGCAGCGTCTCTGGCAAACCGAATGATTGACTCATTCAGAGCTGTGACCAACCACACAGCAAACGTTGCTGAGCTCTACCTGAGCGAGCATCACCATTGGCTTTGGGGAAAGCTGTGATGGCTGGGGAGCCAATCAAAGAGGGTGTGGGCGTGGTCCCAGGGCCTAAGGGTTATCAAAAGATCAAGTCACGATCAATTAACAAGAATGAACAGATTAACACTGAGCTACTCAACTTGACCCTGACTACCTCTATGTTCAGGTCTGCAACATGGACCAGGACTAAGACTATCACCCGTGAGACCACTGCAACCAGAACTAACCCTGTAAACACCAATACTGCTGCTAACACTCCTACCAATACTATTACCAATACTCTTACTAATACTACTACTACTGCTGCTGCTACTGCAGACTGCAACCAGAACTAACCCTAAACCTGTAAACACAAGTACAAGTTATAATGCTACTACTACTCCAACAACTAGTACTATTAATACTAGCACGGGCTGGGACCATAACTACTACCAAAGCACCAGTAGAAATCCTACCAAGAACTGTTTTATGACATTTTCTACTTGTATTCACATTACTACTTTAGGGAAGTACTTGCTAAACTGGGACCAGTACAAGTGGTGGCATAGTCCAGTACCTCCATCCAGGCTGCGGCTCAGTATGTTCCTCTTGCTGACGCATCGTGGGAAATGTGGCGCTGGTCTGGAGATCTGAGAACTGGCCCGGCGACTCTGAATCTGAGTCCGACCGCTGTATCGAAACTTTGAACCCAGAGACAGAAACTTTTTAGGGAGTTCCTCTGGAGACAGCAGCCTGAGAGACAGATGACATCATCACCTTCAACATCCCATAAAGTCCCAATGTGACCTTCAACACATCACCACAACTGACCTGAAGAAGGAATGATGCTCCACACAAACCTTCCACAGGCGCTTCGCTGCTCTGTGGTTCAGCAGCTTGAAACCAATTGTAGATTCAAATTGGTCAAACTGGAGACAGAGACAGGTAGGGGGGTCATCAAACCTTGTATTGAGTCTTTGTGCTGAGCTACGTGTAAAAAAAACGAATTTGAATCTATCCACACTTAAAAAGACTGAAAAAGATCCAGTAACTGGTGATATTTTCAACATTATTTATTTTGGTCTATTTTGCTTTGTTTATCACAAATTGGCTGGTTGAAGATTTGAAGACTCACATGACATGACATGACAACTCACCTCTCCAGGTCTGATCTTGATGTAGAAGTTGTATCTTTTGTAAGAAATCTTCAGAATCTTTGGCCAGGAGAATCTGTTGATCCTCAGTCTGTCCCTGTAGACCAGCAGACCACTATTACAGACGCCCAGCATGATGGCCACGCCCTCCGAGTCCTACAAACACAGGAACAACCTGATTATTACTCCATCAACACACTAATTGATTTGTTTTTGAAGATGTCTAATATTTAAACATGAATCAAAGGATTTTAGGCCACATGTATCTGATCTAAAATCGGTTTGAGAATCTGAAGAGCATTACAAACCATGTGACATTATATCACCAAATGGAATAATAATAATAATTATAAATTGGGTTAGAGTTTTTTATTTCTCTGTGAATTTATGTAAAGAATAGAAATAATGTTCAAAATCGCTATTAAAATAAAACTTTGTTTTGTCTCAGCCAGCGTTGATCAGATTTCAATTTTCAATGTCCATTTGAGCTCAGAAGTTTACCTCTGAATGACGAAGAAAACGAAAAACAAACAGGTGAAAAAAGACGAATGTCGTAGATCTCAGTTGAAAGCAAAGACAAACATCTTCCTAAAACTAACATTAGTTATTACATTTATCTGATCAACTTTCTTCTCAATGATCAATTATAAGAGTTGACAAATTCTCTCATTTTACATCATGTGTGATAAATATGACGAAGTGATGCCGATGGAAACTAAAAGAATCTGAAGTGTGAAATAAATACATTCAAGACATAATCTATTCATCAACAAAGTGCATATTGGTTTTCATATCATGTATTAAAAGTCAGAGGTCACATCAAATGATGTAGAGCAGCATCAGAGTGAAGCGCATGCGTGAATCAAATAAAAACTTTTTTGCACACCGGAACCTCAGGATTCGTTTTTACACGAGCTGAATTGTTAAAACATGATGATAAATGTAAACCACAAACAAAAGCGTTTCTAAAACCTTAGTGTTTGCCAAGATCCTGTAGCTTCCAATGACAGATGCAGATCAAACGAATGATACAACTGCTGATGATCAATAAAACCATCGGAACAATAAAGTCCGTCAGCACCTTCCTGTATGAGCCAAAACACCCAAGGTTAAAGGTCTCCGGTAATATCAGACATATCATGTCAGCTAACGACTGAACAAGAAATTGTTCAGCTGATCAATAAAGCCTCACCGGCGTCCTCCATCACCTGTTCATCGTAGTTTCCTTTGATTCATTTATTACGATTCCAATGTTTCTCAATCTTTCTCTTTCATCTTTCTATTTCTGTTCCTCACCGCATGTCTGTCTGCACTGCAATCAAAGTCATCCTGCCTCACCAGCTCCAGCTGCGTCCCTTGTGCTGCGTTCATGTCCACAGAGAAAGCATTATATTTATATATATATATATATATATATAAATAATGGACAGAAATGTCTTAATATTGCTCAGAACGAAGTTAAACTCTCGTTTGAATAAAATAATTCCCTAAAACAATAAAACAAACTAAACAAAAAGAAAATCGTTGGAAATTTAAACCAAGTTGCTGTTTTAAATGCAGTATTAAAAACAGCAACATACATCTACAGTAATATGCTATAGAATATTTTGAATCTATTTAATCATAGTCAATCGTTATACATTATAATTTACTGTCCTTGTTTCTGTCTTGTTCCTGTTTGTCAGAAGATGCCTTGAATCCCCTTCAGCAGTTTTATCAGCGGGCAGTTGAAATTTCCCAGGTTACTTGAACGCAGCAACAGCTGCTGAAAACGTGGTTATTGATTAGCCCCTCCCCCGTCCAAAAGTCACCCACTTTTTTTACTCCAATGTACAAATGAATTTGTAGTTTTATATGGAATTAACATTTACATCCACAGGTCATTCAAAGTGAATCAATAGATTCTGAATTATTAATCAAAATGAAAAGAATAAAATCCACAACCAAGTGAACTAAAGTGTATTTTCTGGTTCTGTGTTGGTGAAAGCTTCAGTCAATCAGGACACAGATCTGTCACCAGCGATGGACAACATTTCTACCCATCATGCATTGCAAGTCAGTGTCAAACTGCACGAGCTGGATGATACCACAGTATGACACAATGACCTACAGTACCAGATTCTGAAGGCCAAAGAAGCCTCATCCTCACAACCAAATGAACACCAGCACCATCGACTCATGAAGACCGGACCGGACCGGACTCTTGGAACACATTTAAAGTTTCCATGGACCTGATGATGACTGCATGGCTGAACCTCAGGCACCAGGGGTTTGAGGTGGATTGTGGGTAATGTAGGAACACCAAAGAGAGATTGGATGGTGAAATAATGTTCAAAGCTACACACAGAAAAACTGTCTTACCTCCAACTTAGCTGAAGACAAGCAATCAACGCGGCTTCCTACCATCTATTCCATTCAGACACAAAAAGACAGAAGAAGAAGAAGAAGAAGAAGAAGAAGAAGGGATCTAAACGAAGCTTTTTAAACACATGGCTCACAAAACTCGTCACGGTCCACAAATATATGAACTGACGTTTTCAAATCTGAACAACATGAACCAGTTTCATCTGCAGAGAAACACAATCAATAAAAACCATGACGGAAAAATCTTTACTCTCTTTGCGCTCTTTCGCTCGCACGTGCACACACACACACACACCTCTCAGCGAGGACACCCTGAACCCTAAAACAAAGCCTTCGGACAGTGAAGGCAACATTTCTCCAGGAAGTCTGACTGCTCCTAAAATATGAATTACAACTCAATAAATAAAACACACAGAGGCGATTGATCTTAGACAGGAAGTGGGTGGTGTATTGATCATTGGTTACTGCTGAAGTGGAGCAGAACATCTGCTGCACAAACAATGTTCTGCTTTCTACATTCTTCTTCATTCGATAAATAAAAACAACCTGAATCATCTGATAAAAAAAGACAACTGGGTGTTGGACATTGTCCAGTGATTTAGATTTGTGAATAATTCAGTCATTATCTTTATTTGGTGACTTCTTCAGAGTCACATCTATCAGAAATCCAATTATCAATCACCAAAATCCAGAGAAGAAGAAAACTAGTTCAAGGTGAAAGCTTTCAGCTGTAATAATCGACCTGACGCCTGAACACTGGAAGCGTTTCCATGGTAACAGATAGCGAGTAATAGCCGCATCACAGCAGTGACTCGGCCAATCAATAAAGGCCATATTTTACTGTGTGCGTGTGTGTGTGTGCGTTACCTTCGCGTGATGAAGGTCGACTCCATACATAGAAAGTTTCTTTACATTTTCCAGGAAGTTAAATTCTGCTTCAGCCGGAGACATTCCTCTAAAAACACAAGCAGTCGCGTGTGACACTTTGTTTTCCCGCTTCTCACATTCAATATTTTCTACTCAGTATTTAGGACCTGTAGGTTTGGTGCAGCTCCATGATCTTCTCCTCCAGGTCTTTGGTTTGATTCGGAGCAAAACAAAGTTCACCGACGTAATTTGATCCACACTCATCTGAAAAATACAGAGAGATAGACAGGCGGTCAGAGACAGACAGGTGGGGGAGAGGTCAGACAGGTGGGGAGGAGTCGGTACCGGCGTCGTAGTCTCCCAGCTCCGATTGGACGGTGTAGGATCCCAGGACGCTGTGAGTCGCAAAGGAACATGGAAGTCGACCAGATGTTACATCCTGTCTGAGTTGGAGACACAGGAAGTACCTGAAGAGAGACAGGAAGACCTTCCTCAGCAGTCCTTGGATGGCCATTTGATTGACAGGAGAGGGAACCAACCTGGTGATGTCTTCAGACAGCTGGGCAGGACTAGGAGGGTAAAACTTCACATTGAAGGAGAAGTTCCAGGGGACACCTGTGAGACAGGTCACAAGACAGACAGTCCACACAGTGAGACAGGTTACACACAGACAACAACAGTGAGACAGCACAGACCGATCAGGAGCCGACCAACCTCGGACCTGCTTCTTCATCTCCTTGGCTGGATCCAACCAGTTCTACAACACAGGGGTAGAAGGTCAGAGGTCATATGGGGTGGACAGACAGACAGGTGGACAGACGGACAGGTGGACAGACTGACCTTGTTGTTGTCTGCATCTCTGAAGGACAAAGCAAAGTAGTCCCTCTCCAGCAGGTTGACGTGGTCACAAACCTTCTCAAACAGCTGAAGACCACGAGCTCGTTTCTGAACCAGGACAAAAGGTCAGAGGTCAAAAGGTGTGACACCTCCTTTTTCTACCTGTCTCCCCTCCATGTACCTCCACCTGTCTCACCTCCACAGTACAGGTGAAGCAGGAGCCGTCCAGCAGAGTTACCCTCGCCTGCATGGTCCTAAAACTCAGTGGGTTTCTGGCCGGAGAGCGAGATGAACGCTCCCCACCCTGAGAACAGGAAGTGATGTCACACTTCAGCATTCTGACAACCTGTTGATCGTTACTTATTGCTTTGTGTCTACCTGTTTAGGTGTAGAGTGGGCGGCGGCCTCAGGGAAAGACTCCGCCTCTTTGAGCTGCACCACCTGGGGGTCACCTGGTTCTGTCGTCATGGTGATTCACCTGGAAAGGAATGATGACACGGTTGCTGCGGTCCACAAATTAACGATATAGCTGGTTAGACACCTATAGAGAAAGGAAGCCGATTGGCTGACAAAACAGGAAATGCCGCTAACCATTTGGACAGATATTTTAATGATTTAACAGACCAATGAGAATTATAGTCGTTTTCATGCAGCGGAAACCCTGGATTTCCATCTGCAGATCCCTCCAGCTGTCAGGTGAAGGGTTGCTATGGTAACAGGCATGGATGGGCTGATCCAGAGAGTGGGATTAGGACTGAGAGACAATCTAATGTAATCTGGTTTGGGTTCAGACAGATGATGATGAGGATGATGTGGGTCAGAGGAAGAGTCAATTTTTTTTTTTTTTTTTGTAGTTTCATTTTGATACGATTTACTTTTTGGCTTCCTAGATATTTTTTACTTTTATATCATAAATATTTGCTCTATTTCATATTTGAGCATATTTGAGCCATCAAATCTAAATGTAAACATCTTTATAGTATCGTATATATATATATATATATATATTTATACTGTATATATATATTGCAGAGATATTGGAAGGAGACAAACATGAAAACATTCAGAGATTCATGGGACGGGAGTGTCCCTCAGTCTTTGTCCTGCAGCAGGAAACACCCCGCTGCAACACACACACACACACAAACACACACACACACACCCCGCTGCAACACGCACACACACACAGCTGCAGTGTGATGAAGCAGAAATGATGCTGCCGCTCTGTCTCTCGTTGATCGATAACAAGCTGATTATCAAACCTATCGGTGATCGATTAGTTCTTCTTCTGCAAATGAAACATCATCTTTACCTGCCCTCGTGCAGGACGATCGCCCTCTTCCTCCCGGTAATGGACGCGTTTTAAAACTACGTCATCACACCGTGTGCGACACCGCACGATGTGTGGCTGTGACGTCATGACGCATTCGGTGTCAGCTGTTTAATTTAAAGACCAGATTTCCATTATCTTGAGTGGAAGTTACTACTGTCGCTCTCTGCGTGTTGGTCTAGAATGAGGTGGATTACATTGTGAGCACACACTCACTCACTCACACGCACGCACGCACGCACGCACACGCAAACACTCACACACGTGTGTTACTCACCGGAGACACGAAGCGTTTCATTCAGACAGAAAAACAAGATACAAAAAAGATGTTCATGTTTTCATCAGAAGCATGAATTTAAAGGTAACTGTCAATAAACATGACATCACTCCAAAAAGAGACATCAGCTCGTGACTGCAAATAAACCGTTTACATGTAAATGCCAGTAAATCGTTTTAACGTTGTAAACAGACTTTTATCACCTCTGTTATGAAATGAAGATTAAACATGATCGTGATGATGATGAGATGATTAAAAAGATGGTTTTACCTGTGCAGGTGTTCACTGATGACGAGGAGGAAACTACTTTTATTCTCTGTCTCTCTCTTGATGTCGTCCAGTCTGTTGTTTGGATGGATTATTGTTTTTTACTGACATATCAGACCCCGCCCACACAGATTACCCCCCCCCCCCCCCCCCCCCCCCCCCCCACACACACACACACACACACACACACACACACACACAGCAGGAGCATACAGCTGTTTGGATTCACTCAATCTTCATGTCCTCCTGCAGAGGACAGTGGGACTTGTAGTTCCTGATAATGAAAACCGAATTAATATTGTAATGACTTTAAATCTAAATAATTTAACCCACAGAGAAATTCCTGGTCAAATTCATTTATGAGCCTGTTTATAAATGTAATGTATAAAATATCTACACATATTTTATTTTTTATAACTTACATGAAATCGACAAGAATCCACTGTCGGTTAAACCTGACTGTGATTTATATAACCCTAACCCCTAACCCTAACGTACTTCACTACACTTCCCATGATCCTTTTGACACCCAGTGTGCAAACATTTCTCGGCTTTTCACACTGATATAAACATCAGGTCACTTAATTACAATCTCTGAATACACTGTAGCCATTGTATATATTTTATCCTCTGGACTGTATATTTTGGACTTAACTTTATTTTATTCTGTATTTATTTCTCTCTGCTGCTGCAATGACATCTGTGGGACTTATCTTACAACAGGTTATTATTACTTTTGTGTATAATGAAATGTGGTCACGTGTGCTGTCTAATAAAAGTGGTTATGTGAGATAAAAAAAAACAACTACAGAGATTTTAAACGATAAATCTCACCTGGATTAACGTTTGGACACGAAGAGGTGATGGACAGGCAGGTGATGAGAGATGAAGAAAAGAAGCAGATGAATTCATCTTGAACCAAAAACAACTTTACATTGCGTTAAAATATATTTATATATTGATATATTCAATCAGTTTCAATTCAAATGCGTGGTCTTTTTTTGATTTGTGGTCATTTAAAGGAATTAAACCGCGATATGTCCTCTGATTGGCCGAGGAAGCCGTCCGTCAAGCACTGGGCAGGGCCTATAAGCTGATGAGGTTTTTCTATTGGTCACTAGAGAGAGAGAGAGAGAGAGAGAGAGAGAGAGAGCGCGAGAGAGAGAGAGGGAGGTTCTGTGCAGTAGAACAGTCGAAGAACAAAAAGAAAAAGTTTATGAACAGAAGACAAGAAAAAGAGAATCTCTTTCTTTTTTACTCCACAACACGTAACTTCTGTTTCAGAAAGACAGGAGGACAGAGATACAGACAGGAGGGAGAGAGAGAGAGAGAGAGAGGACTTTTGGCGGAGTGTTTTTTGTGGGACACATCTGGAGCAGGATGTCCCCAGTGTCTCTGCTCGGCTCCGCGGGGACATGAAGCTTTAAAAACCCGTTACTGATGCTCAATCCGGATTAAAGAGCGGATCCACAATCCGGATTAAGGAGCGGATCCGGTGCAGGATGTCCTCAGAGCTGGTTCTGGGTCTGGTCCTCAGGGTTCTGCTGCCCCTGGTTCTGACTGCAGGTAAAAACACATAAACTCCGTTGAAGTAGTGCAATGTATACTTTGCTCATCGTCTATAGATCTATATATAGATATAAAGTGTATTTATATATTTCGTGTGAAAGTAACTAAACAATTAATTACAGAGCAAGGAAACATTTATATATATACTGTATATATATATATATTACCTACACTGGAGCTGAAGTATTGCAGTACAAGTTACAGTATATCCTTTGTGAAATGATATCAGTACTCTGATGAGTGTTTTCCAATAAATCACAGATTCATAATTATATTCGTTATGACTGTGTGTGTGTGTATATATATATATATATATATATAGAAAGACTACATCTAAGTATTATTTTTAATCTCTCTCTCTCTTTCATTCATGTTGTCCATCAGGTCTCTGAGTTCATGTCATTTTATTCCCTGTTGTTGTGTATTTTATATTTATATATTCCTTAATTTTTTCCTTTCTAAGTACAGAGGAACGTCTCAATTTTGTATTGTGAATATGGGTATTATAGATAACATTTAATTGTCTGACTCAGTCTTAATACCCAGTCATACAATGTGTGTATATATATACTGTATATGCTCAGCTCTAACACATATAGTACTCTCAGTATGTATAATATAGTCCTCGTAATACTAACATATAGTACATTTACTCACTCAAATACAATGAAGTTGTATTTGAGTTGGGGGGGGCGAGGTTTGTCAGCCAATCACAGAGCAACACACAGAGAAACAACCAATCACACTTCTTATTCATACAACGTATTTTCTGCTCCTTACGTATTGTAAAAATGAAATCTATAGATTTCTTCTCTGGTCTCTCTGTCTCGTCCTGTTTGACATTTAAAGACACAAACCTACTGACCTCCCGTAACATTGAGTGATGTCACAGGTCAGTGGTAACGTGGCGTCTGGGTCCCAGATGTGTGTGTTGTCATAGTAACCGTGGATAGACGACGCGTATGGTGAACATTTACTGTGAGCATGTTTTATGTCACGTGACAGTTCCGTCAATGATGTTGCAAAAACTTTTCAGGACAGAGCAGTGAGTCTCTGGTGAAATGTCCCTTTAAAGTCTCTCACATTCCAGAGAGAGGGGGAGGTGTGAGCTAGCACACACACACACACACACACACACACACACACACACACACACACACACACACACACACACACACACACACACACACACACACACACACACAGCCAGATGTTGTTACCTGAGAAAGTGAATCTGTATGTATTGGGGGAGGGGGTGAAGTTTAACCGTCACACACGACTCGTGAGGCCTCGCAAGAAAAATATAAAATGCAGGATCATCCAGAGGTACACATCCAAACCAGATAATACCAGAGACCCCAAACCACCACAGACACCCAAAACCAGCACCGAGACCCAAAACCACCACAAAGACCCAAAACCACCACAGAGACCCAAAGCCACCACAGATATACAAAACCACCACAGATATACTAACCCACCACAGAGACCCAAAACCACCACAAAGACCCAAAACCACCACCACGACCCAAACCCACCACCAAGACCCAAAACCACCACAGAGACCCAAAACCACCACAGAGACCCAAACCCACCACAGATATACTAACCCACCACAGAGACCCAATACCACCACAGAGACCCAAACTCACCACAAAGATCCAAAACCACCACCGAGACCCAAAGCCACCACAGATATACAAAACCACCACAGATATACAAAACCACCACAGAGACCCAAACCCACCACAGAGATCCGAAACCACCACAGACAAACAAAACCACCACAGACAAACAAAACCACCACAGAGACCCAAACTCACCACAAAGACCCAAAACCACCACGAGACACAAAACCACCACAGATATACAAACCCACCACAGAGATCCAAAACCACCACGACACCCAAACCCACCACAGAGATCCAAAACCACCACAGAGACCCAAAACCACCACCAAGACCCAAACCCACCACAGATATACTAACCCACCACAGAGACCCAAAACCACCACAAAGACCCAAAACCACCACCACGACCCAAACCCACCACCAAGACCCAAAACCACCACAGAGACCCAAAACCACCACCAAGACCCAAAACCACCACAGATATACTAACCCACCACAGAGACCCAAAACCACCGCAGAGACCCAAACTCACCACAAAGATCCAAAACCACCACCGAGACCCAAAGCCACCACAGATATACAAAACCACCACAGATATACAAACCCACCACCGAGACCCAAACCCACCACAGAGATCCGAAACCACCACCGAGACCCAAACTCACCACAGAGATCCAAACCCACCACAGATATACTAACCCACCACAGAGACCCAAAACCACCACCGAGACCCAAACCCACCACAAAGACCCAAAACCACCACTGAGACCCAAACCCACCACAGATACACAAACCCACCACAGAGACCCAAACCCACCACAGAGATCCAAAACCACCACGACACTCAAACCCACCACAGAGACCCAAAACCACCACCAAGACCCAAACCCACCACAGATATACTAACCCACCACAGAGACCCAAACCCACCACCGAGACCCAAAACCACCACAGAGACCCAAACTCACCACAAAGACCCAAAACCACCACTGAGACCCAAAGCCACCACAGATATACAAACCCACCACAGAGATCCAAAACCACCACGACACTCAAACCCACCACAGAGACCCAAAACCACCACCGAGACCCAAAGCCACCACAGAGACCCAAAACCACCACCGAGACCCAAACCCACCACAGAGACCCAAAACCACCACAGAGACCCAAACTCACCACAAAGACCCAAAACCACCACTGAGACCCAAAGCCACCACAGATATACAAACCCACCACAGAGACCCAAACCACCACAGAGATTCTGTTGAATCGGATGTGGACAGAATCCTTTTCCGGTTATTCACATTTCGCAATTGTCGCAGGCCAGTCAGACTAGAGCTGAGAGACCAAGCGGTCTCATTCCGTCAACTGGTCCACGTTCAATCCTCTCTGATGATGAAGAAAAATGATTGATTAACCAACCGATCAATGTGTTCACAGCTTGTGTCCTGCGCTATAATGGATTCTCTCTGGTCTACGTGCTCCTGCTGCTGCTGCTGCCAATGCCAGATATACAAACCCACCACAGAGACCCAAACCCACCACAGAGATCCAAAACCACCACGACACTCAAACCCACCACAGAGACCCAAAACCACCACCGAGACCCAAAACCACCACCAAGACCCAAACCCACCACAGATATACTAACCCACCACAGAGACCCAAAACCACCACAGAGACCCAAACCCACCACAGAGATCCAAAACCACCACGACACTCAAACCCACCACAGAGACCCAAAACCACCACCGAGACCCAAAGCCACCACAGAGACCCTAACCCACCACAGAGACCCAAAACCACCACAGAGACCCAAACTCACCACAAAGACCCAAAACCACCACTGAGACCCAAAGCCACCACAGATATACAAACCCACCACAGAGACCCAAACCCACCACAGAGACCCAAAACCACCACCAAGACCCAAACCCACCACAGATATACTAACCCACCACAGAGACCCAAACCCACCACAGAGATCCAAAACCACCACGACACTCAAACCCACCACCGAGACCCAAAACCACCACCGAGACCCAAACCACCACAGAGATTCTGTTGAATCGGATGTGGACAGAATCCTTTTCCGGTTATTCACATTTCGCAATTGTCGCAGGCCAGTCAGACTAGAGCTGAGAGACCAAGCGGTCTCATTCCGTCAACTGGTCCACGTTCAATCCTCTCTGATGATGAAGAAAAATGATTGATTAACCAACCGATCAATGTGTTCACAGCTTGTGTCCTGCGCTATAATGGATTCTCTCTGGTCTACGTGCTCCTGCTGCTGCTGCTGCCAATGCTACCTGAGCCCTCCTCCCACACAGGTACCGATACTGCTCGGCCTCTTTGACCACTTTTGGGTACAAATGCAGAAATGATCCATACCTGGTGTTCCTGACGTCACAGGAAGATGTATGAAAATATAAGGTTGATTATTGGTCTGCAGCTGCTTCATCAGGATGATTACAGGTTGTGTGATGATGTCATAACCTGAGACAGTGAGGTCATTGACCTGTCTGTTCCTGTTTGTGGAGGGGGGATGTGACGCACACACAGGATGCTGGTTGTTTCCTGAATGCTCTTCCTGAGGAAATGGAGAGGACCCGTGTGTGTGTGTGTGTGTTATATAATAATATAATAATAACATTGCAGATCTAATAATGGGAATGATCCATGTCAACTCACTTCCTGTCCTCCAGGGAACATGAGTCGCTGTGTGATGGTGGCCTGCGTCTCCAGTTTCCTCTTCCTGTTACTTCAGTCCTTCTTCCTGATGACCACGGCTACTCTGCAGCCCGAGTTCAACTGTAAGATACCCGTCGCCCACCTGTCTGTCTGCTCACGCGCCCGTCACTCACCCGTCGCTCACCTGTCACTCACCTGTCTCTCACCTGTCTGTCTGCTCACGCGCCCGTCACTCACCCGTCACTCACCCGTCGCTCACCTGTCACTCACCTGTCGCTCACCTGTCGCTCACCTGTCGCTCACCTGTCTGTCTGCTCACGCGCCTGTCACTCACCCGTCGCTCACCTGTCACTCACGCGCCCGTCACTCACCCGTCGCTCACCTGTCACTCACCTGTCGCTCACCTGTCGCTCACCTGTCTGTCTGCTCACGCGCCTGTCACTCACCCGTCGCCCACCTGTCACTCACCTGTCTGTCTGCTCACGCGCCTGTCGCTCACCTGTCACTCACCTGTCTGTCTGCTCACGCGCCCGTCACTCACCCGTCGCTCACCTGTCACTCACTTGTCGCTCACCTGTCTGTCTGCTCACGCGCCTGTCACTCACCCGTCGCCCACCTGTCACTCACCTGTCTGTCTGCTCACGCGCCCGTCGCTCACCCGTCGCTCACCTGTCGCTCACCTGTCACTCACCTGTCTGTCTGCTCACGCGCCTGTCACTCACCCGTCGCTCACCTGTCTGTCTGCAGGTACATCCTGGCAGAAAGCTCTGGGTCAGCTTGGCCTGGTGAGGTAAGAATGACATCATCAACACAAAGAAACCCATCTGTAACATCTGGATACAGACAGGAAGTGGAACAAATTCACGTTGTTGTTGCTTGTTCACAGTGACCACGGTGACAACTGATTGTGCGCATGTACAGCAGGAGGTTGATTGTCGTCTCTCTGTCTGGACTCTGATGTGTGTGTGTGTCTGTGTGTGTGTGTCAGTCTGACAGGAAGTGATGCGGGCTCAGCTGTGAGACAGGTGCTTCCAGATGTTGGTGTGTTGCTCATCAGTCTGCTGACCTGGAGGCTGATTGTAAGACGGAACGCAGACACACACACACAGGTACCACACGCACACACAATGAAGCAGGTGTAACCTCGTTAAGTGGCTGGTCTAGTTTCTTAACGAGGTTTGTTTTGTATTCACGTGTAACTCGGTAAGCTATTTATTCACTTTAAGCGGATTACGAGACTCTCTCAGGGTGGAATGATTCAGTTTCTGTTCATTATTGGGTCTGTTTACATGGAGGCAGAGCAGCCTCCTCCTCCTCACTCTTCACCCTTCAGAAGGTCTGCACAGGGACATGATAGATGATCAATATCTATTATAGATATCACATATATAGATGATGGATGAGAATCTTACAGTTGTCCAGTCCAGAGAATCCAGATCCACACACAACTCGAGGTTGAAATTGTTTCTCCTGTTTTCAGCCTCAGCATCAAGAAGAGGAGCTGATGTTTGAGGGGGATTCAGTGCTCAGACAGGAGGAGGAGCAGGAGGAGGAGCAGGAGCAGGAGGAGGAGCAAGGGGGGACCAGGAACAGGATCCTGGTTGAACTGGGGTCACTGGTTTGTAAAACCAGGCAGATTGTGGGAAACATGACAATCACTGGAGGGAAAGTCCTGCTGACGGCTCTACTGGGACTCACAGGTAACCATAGTATCTCAGGTAACAGGGAGGGGCTACTTGTTTCAGGGAAGCTAACTCCGCCCCCTCACTCCGCCCCCTCCAGGTATCATGTTCCCCTCGCTCTCCTCCCTCCCTTACCTCCTCTGTTTCCAGATGTTGTGTACCTGGTGGGCGTGGTCAGGCCAGGTCCCACCCCACCTTTTCAGGTGTGTTTCAGTGATGTCATTGATCTACCCCTCCTCCCACTTCCTGCTCCTCTACTGTTACCAACTGCCCTCGCTGCAGGAGGCGTGGCCTCCCAACCGCACCTCAACCAGGTAACACAACATCACCACCAGGTGACACACCCACATGGTTGATGACTGATGACTGATGTCTGACAATTATTGATTATTGATGATTGCAGTGTGCTGGGCGTGGTCCCGGTGGTGTCGGTAGACTGCAGTGCCCCCTGGAAACTGCAGATGAACTCTGACCTCAGCTGGTTTCACTTTCTTAGTCCTCTAATGCTGCTGCTGCTCCACCACACTGTGGCCAGTCTGTGGAGGAACCAGGTACCTGCGATGTCACAGCTTACCTGCTTTCATCCGTGGCCTCCTTCGATCTGATTGGCTGACGGGTGTCACATGTTTCTTCAGCTGATTGACGGTGGGGAGGAGCAGGGCGTGGACAGGGAGGCGTCAGCAGTCAGTGAGAGTAGTGACATCATGACTGCCATCAGTAACCTTAGTGATGAAGTCAGCGGTGACATCACAGCGGAGCGGCGCCGAGATCTGTGGAGACGAACTCACAACCTGAGTAGAGACGTATGAGGAAAAAAATATTATTAGATGTATCCCAGAATAATTCCTAATCAGGAAACTTGTCCCCGTCCGTCAGGCGTCATCAACCAATCACAGTCCCTCTGACTCCCTGGCCCCTCAGAGTCCTGCCCTGGGATTGGATGTTTACTCTCTCAGCCAATCAGGTGAGCCCGTGGTTTGGTGCCAACATAGAAGAAGCTGTTCTCCATGTGTTCAGTGACCTCATTTTCGTTTCATGATGCAGATACATTGGAGACATGTCTGTTTGATGGAGACGGATGGGAGGACGAGGAGCAGGAGGAGGAGCAGGTGATGGAGGGGGGAGGAGTCAGTGCTGCGTCCTTGGCCTTCAGCTTCCTCCTCAAACAGAGTTACATCTGTGCTCTGATCTCCATGATGGCCTGGTCCATCACATACGTGTCCTGGCTCACATGTGTCCTCCTCCTGTGGTCATGTGTCCTCTGGATGATGCGAGAGCGTCGCCGCTACACGCTGATGTCATCACCCTGGCTCGTTGCCTATGGCAACCTGCTGGTCATTCTGCAGTACATCTACAGCTTGCCCTCCATACAGGAAGTTCCTGGACTGTTCCCCAGGAAGGCCGACCCCTGCAGGGAGCTGGCCTCCAAAGTACTACTGCTACTACAACTTCTACTGCAACATCTACTACTAAAACTATCACTTCTGATTTATTCTGAGTAATCTGACCTTATTTTGCAGTTATTGTGTCTTTTGACCTTCTGGCTGCTGCTGCGTCAGGCGTTGACTGAGAAGAAGGACAGACACACAGACACACAGCTGTCTACCATCACTGTCCACATGGAGGGTAAAAAAGAAAAAAAAAATGACTGTCTGATTGATAACTGTCTACCTGATCACCTGTCTGTCTGATTCCGTTTCCTGTCCTCCAGAAGATCAGAGAGCAGATCAGGATCTACAGAAGAAGGAGGAGGAGGTGTCATATGAGGAGATGCTGCTCCTGGGGGGTGAAGGCGGAGGAGTTCAGATGGAGGCTCTGGTTGCCGTGGTAACGAGGATGTTTGTTAAATACTGGATATACATCTGTGGAACAATGTTCTTCTTTGTAAGCTTTGAGGGGAAAATCGTTCTCTACAAAGTGATCTACATGGTGATGTTCCTCTGCTGCGTCGCGCTGTACCAGGTAACACGGGAATTATTCTAAACCTGCTGCTGATTGGACGGTTGCTGAACCTGTGTGTCTCTGCAGTTGAACTATGAGCGCTGGCGTACCTGGCTCAGGGGATTCTGGGTAGCCGTGGTGGTTTACTCCATGCTGGTTCTGATCCTGGTCTACACGTTTCAATTTCCTTCTTCCCTCTACACCTGGAGTTACTACACTGGACTCAGCACACTCAGGTGAGGTACCAGGAGGACGAGCTCATCATGCTCCTCCTCTCTCTGATGACTCTGATGCGTTTCTGCAGGTTGGAGGACGTTGGCTTAGAGAAGTTCTCGGTTCCTGTTCTCTTCACTCGGATCTTCATTCCTGCTTCGTTCTTACTGGTGCTCATCCAGACACACTTCTACAGTATACTCGCAGTTTGAGTTCGTTGTTATGGTAACGGTGTTGTTGTTGTTCTTCTTCTTCTGGTTGTGCAGGTGTGTATAGTTCACTTGCATTACTTCCATGACCCCTTCCTGCAGCTGACTGACCTGAAGACTGTGGTGGACACACACAACAGCACCATCACCAGGTAACACCACCAGCTCTCATTGGTCCAATTCCTGTCCAATCAAAGCCCTCCCCACTGATAACCAGGCTCCTCACCTGTCTCTCTCGCTACAGGCTGGTCCACTCTGATGGCAGCCTGGTGGACCTGTCTGTGGGCGGAGCTCCACAGCTCTTCCTGGTGGAAGAGAAGGAAGAAAGACCGAGAGAGACAGAAGAAAAGTTAATAAAAGAGGAAGAGGAGGAGGAGGAGGAAGATTACCCCTGTATGTTTGACAGGGAAACCCCGTCTGACAGTCTTACAGGTAAACGCACATCAACAGACCTGAGACGGTTATGCGTGATAAACAGGAGTTAGACTCTTAGTGTCTCATCCTCAGCGCTGGTCTCCTGGAGGTTGGTGGTGGATCGTCTCTCTGTGTTGTTCCTGCGTCTCCTCGTCTCCCTGCAGAAACTGCAGCGCCTCCTATGGTGGCTCCTGGAACTACACATCATCAAGATTGTCTCCTCCTATATTATCTGGGTCTCTGTGAAGGAGGTGTGTGTGCATGTGTGTGTAATATATTTTTCTCTCTCTGCAGGTGTGTGTATTTAACTTGATAAGGTGTGTGTGTGTCTCCTCAGGTGTGTGTCTTTAACCTGCTGTTCGTGCTGTGTGTGGCCGTGGCTCTGCCCTGCAGGGCTTTGCGCCCCCTGTTGTCGGGAGTCTGTACAGTTTGGACTTGTGTGGTGACCGTCTGTAAGATGTTGTACCAACTTAACGTCGTTCAGCCAATCAAATACTCCTCCAACTGCACCATGGTAACCACAGTTACAGTGCCATAACATCTACCCGTACAGCTGTCTGTCTGTCTGTCTGTCTCTGACCTGTCTGTCTCTCTGCAGCCCGGTAACGCCAGCGCTGACCTGTCGCACTCTGTTCTGTACTCTGGTCCGGTTGACCCCGCCCAGTGGGTGGGGCTTCGTAAGACGGACGGAAAGCTGCTCGATTACCTGAAGGTGATCAAATATAAAGAAATGTTACTATTGCATTTCTAATGTTGACCAATCACATCTGATCAGGCTTTGGTTAATGTCAACTTTTTATTTTATAGTTATTATACAAAATGTTAGCATTGTTAGCTCTAATAGCAAAGGATCCTGCTAACTCTGCTAACTTGTCTTTACAGTATAACCTGATGATGCTAGCGCTGTTAGCCTTTGAGGTAACCATTTACCGACACCAGGAGCTCTATCGACTCCGCCGTAACAAAGTCCCGCCCCCCACCAGAACACTGTTCCATGACATCACCAGGCATCATTTGGACGACAGTGTGCTCAGCTGTGTTAAATACTTCCTCAACTACTTCTTCTATAAGTTTGGCCTGGAGGTGAGACACGTTTATGTTGGCATAGCAACAAGTTAACTTGTATCAACATATTCCCGTGCTTCCTCTCAGACCTGCTTCCTGTTGGCCGTTAACGTGATTGGTCAGCGGATGGACCTGTTTGCCGTAGGCCACGCCTTTGGCCTCATTGCGGTCCTATCCCGTCGCAGCAGGAAGTGCATCGCCTCCGTGTGGCCCAAATACTGCTATTTCCTGTCTAGTTTGTTGTGTTTCCAGTATCTGCTGTGCATCGGATTCCCTCCCGCTGCCTGTAAAGGTACAAACTCACAACCTGTGGACAATATGTTGGGATCATTAACTACACAATATTGCTAAAAGTTGGCCACAAGAGATGTTCTTCAATAAACTGCACTTCCAAGTTTATGGAAGACTAAGCTCAAAGATTAGGCTCAAACTTTGAGATTGAAAGGGCCCTATTATGACTTGTATTATTTCAATGACATTATCTGTTTTTTTATTCATGCTACACATCCAAGCAGCTCACGGTCCCATTCTGCATCAGAATAGCTATGAGAAAACAAGAACGAAAAATAACACCTTATATGAAAGTTTACAGTTTGAGGCAGACTGCACAAATCCAAAGTCCGGCCCCCGAGAGCCTTCTAGATAATGGCCAATCAGCAGAGAGGAAATCAGTTGGCTTCAGACAAACACTGAAACATTTTTAAAATGTGTATCATGAAATGTAGCACCATAGGTCCCATTTAAACCAGGAATTTAAAATTTAAATCTGAATCTAAATCTAGGGGATTATAAATGTATGATTTAAAACCAAAACAACATTGGTTGCAGAATCTGAATAATGCACATTTTATTTTCAGATTACCCCTGGAGACCTCCGTCCTCCAACATGGATTCCAACGTGGTGAAATGGCTCTTCCTTCCTGACCACCTGACACCACCGAACCCAGTCTTCCTCCTCTGTAAGACATGCATCATCATCATCATACAGCACAATGTGAAATAATGCCAAATAAAAACATGAAAAATTGTGTTTCCTGACCTTTCAGATGATTTCTTGCTCCTCCTCGGAGCATCATTACAGCTGCAGGTGTTTGAGGAGGAGCTTCAGTCATCGTTTCAGATCCTGGCTGGAGACAACAGTGAGCTGGACGGAGACAGTGGACAGATCTGTGAACTAATCAAACAACTCCATCTCAACACAGTTCCCGATTTCATGTTGTGCAGGTAAGCCCCGCCCCCACCATCCACCTGTGTGTGTGTGTGTGTGTGTGTGTGTGTATGTGTGTGTGTGTGTGTCTGACCCCTCCCAATGTGTGCAGGTCTTACCTAGACATGATGAAGGTCATCATCTTCAGCTACATGTTCTGGTTTGTCCTCACCATCATTTTCGTCACCGGGACAACCAGGTAAGTGGGCGGGGCCAAACTTAGTAAGTTTCCTCCTTAAGACACTCAAAAGTTGCAAGATCAAACCAGAAAGATCTTGGTTCAAACTCAAAATTGACCCGAAAGGTTCGTCCACACCGACAAATTTAAAGTATCTAATACATAGTATTTCTCAATCTGTAACACTGATGAATGATGGACAGGGAGCGTGTCCTCCAGCTTCTTGCATCTCTGTCAATTATAGCAAACCACACAGTCGTGTCTCCTGTGTTATTCTCAAGACAGTTGGGTTAGGGTTCAATGCAAGTCACAATCGGTCAAATAAACACGCGAGACCCATCCAATCTGATGAAACTGCAACATTTGAAACTAAAGGAAAATGGAGAATGGCATGAACATAAATGTACCACAATAAAAGGACAAACAACAGCATCAGTCTGTCTGATGGTAATAGTCTGGTTGACATGTTGGTGGAACTATAGTGTTAAACATGGTCAAGCACCAACCGTTGAGTGTGCATTGTTCCAGGATCAGTATCTTCTGTATGGGTTACCTGGTGGCCTGTTTCTACTTCCTGTTGGTGGGCGGAGACCTGCTGCTCAAACCAGTGAAATCTATCCTGGTGTACTGGGACTGTCTGATTGGTTACAACGTGTTCGTCATCACCATGAAGAACATTCTGTCGGTAAGATGCATCCTCATCATATTCACTCAGTTATTCCGATGGTGAAGTCGGTCTGAGTCCGCCTGTCTCTCTACCCCTCTGTCCGTCAGATCCTGGCATGTGGTTTCATTAAGTCATTGGTGTGGAATCACTGTTGGCTCATTCAGCTCTTCAGTCTAGCCTGCACCATCAAAGGATACACCAAACGTATGTTGAGTCTACCCGTCTATCTACCTGTACCCGTCTATCTACCTGTACCCGTCTGTCTGCCCACCGTCTGCACTGTGTGTTGCAGCGGAGCAGCAGAGCAGTAAACAGTGCGAGCTGCCCAGTGACGAGGCCGGAATCATCTGGGACGGCGTCTGCTTCTGTTTCCTCTTGTTGCAGAGGAGAGTCTTCAGGAGTCACTACTTCCTGTATGTGGTCCTGGACCTGCGAAATACACAACTACTGGCCTCCAGGTACACGTGCACATCATGCAGATACACACACATACACACACAGTCACAAGTCGCAAATGAATGGGTGTGTTGCAGGGGGGCGGAGCTGTTTGAGGCATCCACAGTTAAAGCGGTCCGAGCGAGACTGGAGGTGGAGAAGACATCCATGGACCTCCTGAAGAGACAGTGAGACACGATCACATCCGAGATCAAATGCCCACAAGTTAGATCTGAAAACAAATGGACTCGAGATGTGTGGACATGACTCGGCAACACATTTCATTGCCTTTGTCTAATCCTGGACTAGGTGTTTTCCTGTTCAAAGAACACCGAACCAAAACCAAGATCCAGTCTGACCTGTGAACCACTTCCCGTTTTTGACCTAATTCAGGATGGAGAGAATTAAGTCTCGACAGCAGAAGTTTCGCAGAGGGAAAGAGAAAATGTTGAGTTTGTCGCGGGACAGCTGCCATGAGGGTGTGTAAATAAACATCACGTTGTCATGGTAACAGACTGAACACAGCTGTTAATCAGCAGCTGATGTAACTTTCTATGATTAATAGGTCAAGAAAAGAAGAAAGGTCAGCGACATAGGAAGTGGTGGAGACCCTGGGTAAACCACGCCTCCAGTGAGTCACATGACCTCCGACATCACTAGTCAACCCTCAGGCTCTTTATAACACACATGTGTGTATGTGTCTGCAGTGGTGAGGAGTGGAGACTACTACCTGTTTGAGACAGACAGTGAAGAGGAGGAGGATGAGGAGAAGAAGGAGGAAGAGAAGAAGACGGAGGAGGAGCCTCCTGAGAAGTCAGCCTTTCAGGTGAGTCTTATGAAGACAAAGGACACCAGGTGAGAAGATTGACCTCATATTGTGTTTGTTGTGTCAGTTTGTCTACCACGCCTGGATCACTGACTCCAGAACAGCAATGAGAGATCGCAACCACCAGAAGAAGCTGAGGAAGAAGAGTTCCTCTGAACAGAGGAGCAGGAAGGAGGAGGAGAAAGAAGGTGACGCCAGATACAGATTTAGAAAGGTCTCATGATGTCATCATTAAAACAGGTAGAATGGAAACATGCTAATTAGGGCCAGTCTGGTTAATATTAAGATTCCACACACACTGGCACTACCTAGTGCATTCTGGGAAATGTAATCCACCACAAGTTAAGGTTATGGTACAGTATACTGGGAGTTTTTTTTTTGTTTGGTCTTCATGAACCTGTGATTCCTTCCCTTTAGCCACTGGAGTCATAGAAGTGACAGAGGAGATGGAGGAGGACGGAGAGGAGCAGGAGGAGCAGGAACCAGGTTGGTATCTCTTTAAATGTGTTTGTCTCTTGCGAACAATGAGAACATCTGAATGTGATCTTGGGCTTTTCAGACACGGTGTTGCACCGGTTCTCCAACACTCTGCGGTTCTGCTGGGTTCTGGTGTCGGCTCTGCTGGAGTCTCTGACGTCCTGGATCAGCGGTTTGTGTCAGGAACACATCGACATCTCCACCGTCCTTCGTATTGAGCACTGCATGCTAACGCAACAGGCCAAACAGGTACACACTGCAGGTCCCTGGTGGTCAGAGGAAGAACTACAATAAGCATCAACAACATGTTTTCATTTGTTTGCTCAGGGTACGCTGCCCACCAGAGACGCAATCAACGTTTACTACCAACAGAAAATGATGAACACTTTCAAAGAGTCAGGACTGGACTTCAGCACCCATGAGTACGCGGTCAGGGCAACGGATGAGGAGGAAAGAAGTCCTGAGACAGATGAAGACGAAGAAGCTGGAGTTCAGGAAACAGAGGACAATCATACACATACTAAACTAGAACAAGATCCAGAGTCAGGATCCGATGGTCCAGCAGATCCACGTACTGAAAGAGGACCTGGAAGTGTATCAGTAGAAGATCTGAGTGAAATGCATACCAGAGAAGGTCCAGAGGACACGTTAGGAAGAAGTGGAGCATATAAAACCAAACAAGTAACTGCTTTAGATACAGAGCCAGATCCAGTTACTGATGGTCCAGATGAAACTTTGGGAGCCACAGACGCTTCAGCTTCAGAAAGTTTCCCAGAATGCTCGGTTTCTAAAAGCAGCCAAAGATCTCGACCCAAACTGTCCAGGATGGAGAGAGTACAGTCTCTGTCTTCAGCCTCAGAGGAAGAACTGATAACTTGCACACACAGGTTGATACTCTGAAGGCCACATAATCAACTATTGAATAGATATGCTATTCATATTATATATATATATATATATATATATATATACACTAGCAGCTTTTTGAATCATGAGTTTATGGTTGGTCAGTCAGCAGTGTTTCGCTCTCTTTCTCTTTGACTAGTGGTGACGAGTGGAACCAACAACTTCCTGTTGACACAGAGCCAACACACACCTTCACCCGCTGCTCCTCAATCCACCTCCCCCCCTCCTACAGCCTGGCACTTGGGCTGGACCTTCAGGGGGAGGAGGAAGTGGAGTTGAGGTCTGACTCAGCCTCCCCTTACTGTCCACTGGCATCTCGCGCTCAGGAGCTGACAGCCAGCGAGCTGCTGAGGAACAGGTGAGGACCAGGTGAGATCCAGAGATCAATCACCTGCTGGAGCTTCACATTCAGACTCACTGTGTTGCAGGACCTTCTATAACCAGGAGCTGGAGGCCTCAGATGGGTTCTATGGAAATCAGCCTCAGTTGCTCCAGATGAGCTACGCACTCTACAACATCCTGGCTGCAAGGTGACTGCTTACCCTAAGCTTGCTGAACACTGAATTCAGCAGATCTTCAGGAGTAACACCTCCTCTGCCCTCAGGTCAGAGACTGTGTGTTACCTGGTCATAGTTCTGAACCACATGGTGTCGGCCAGCTGTCTGACATTGGTACTTCCTGTTCTGGTGTTTCTCTGGGCAATGCTGTCAGTCCCTCGACCCAGTAAGACCTTCTGGATGACAGCCATCATCTACACTGAGGTCCACAACACCCCCCTGATCTTTACGAAGCTTTATGTATCGTTGATATCATCTGTACTGATCCATTGTCTGATTTATCTTTTTTTTAACCCCAACCCGTCTGCGTTCCATCCTCAGGTCACTATTGTCATTAAGTATTTCTTCCAGTTCGGTTTCTTTCCGTTTAACCAAAAGCTGGAGGTGGACCGATCTAAACCGTTCCACCCTCCAAACATCTTAGGGGTGGAGAAGAAAGAAGGCTACGTCCTGTATGACCTGCTGCAGCTGCTCACGTTGTTCTATCACAGAGCCACGCTCAAGGTAGGAATCCTTGAGTTACTACACCATCGCACAGTCAGTCACCAATCAGTGATAGCACCTCACCTCTCTGTAGTGCCACGGACTCTGGGATCAGACAGTCACCACGGAGGTGGATGCTCTCTGTCACCATGACAACCAGGGAGACTCCGCCGACTGCACCACCGCCAGCGACGCGGGTTACTCTGACAACACACTGCGCCAACGAGGCAGGAGACGAACACGCTCCTGCTCCTCCCAGCTGCGCTCTCCTGCAGGTAGGCTGGAACAGGTCCCTGGTCCATCAGAAATGTTCAGCCTGATCTGGTCTCTCAGGATCCTAATCAGGATTGTCCTATAGAAATACATATATATGAACATTCAACTAATGGAAATCTGTGGATGTTTTCAGGCAGCATGAGTTCCAGACCTCATGAGCCCAGCAGGTTTGGTTTACTGCTGGAGAAAGCCCGAGAACTTTCTATGAGAGCCAAAGACGTCTCTGTTAGCAGGTATGCTAACAGTGAAGAAAACAGTATGCTGAATAACTTATGTTTGTTGACGCACCACATCATCACCCGATTCCTCTCCCTCAGGTGTATGTCTGTTTACCATCCAGTCTGCCAGTTCTTCAGAGCTCTCGTCCAACCAGAGTACAGCGCCGTCACTGACGTCTACGTCCTGATGTTCCTCGCCGACACCGTCGACTTCATCATCATCGTGTTTGGCTTCTGGGCCTTTGGAGTAAAGATGGATTCACTAAAAGTATGGTTTACATTTCAATGTGCCTAGAAACTTCTCTCACCTGTGTGGATCTGGATGTTTTTTTAGAAACACTCGGCAGCTGCTGACATCACTTCCTCACTCTCTGAAGACCAAGTTCCTGAAGCTTTCCTGGTGATGGTCCTGATCCAGTTCGGTAGCTACCAGTCCATTTCCTTCACGTTGCTCTCTCTCACTGTCCTCCTGTGTGTCCAGTGATGTGTATCTGTCTGTCTGCAGGTACCATGGTGATAGACAGGGCCCTGTATTTAAGGAAGACAGTTTTGGGGAAGTTGGTGTTTCAGGTGATTCTGGTTTTTGGGATTCACTTCTGGATGTTCTTTATCCTGCCAACAGTTACTGAGAGGTAACTTTCCTTTGATTCCCCAGCGATAGGGTTAGGGTTACCAATAAAACCTTGATATAAAACTGTTTTACCTGCTCGTCTGCAGACGTTTCAATCAGAACCTGGTGGCTCAGCTCTGGTACTTTGTGAAGTGCGTCTACTTTGGTCTGTCGGCCTATCAGATCCGATCCGGTTACCCCACACGTGTTCTGGGAAACTTCTTAACAAAGAGCCACAACTACCTCAATCTGTTCCTGTTCCAAGGGTGAGACCACACACAGCCTTAGCCAAGCTTAGCATGAAGATGTTCCAGAGTGGTTCTCTAATGACCTCTCACCCGTCCTGTCCTAGTTTCCGTATGGTTCCCTTCCTGACTGAACTCAGGGCGGTGATGGACTGGGTCTGGACGGACACCACCCTGTCTCTGTCCTCGTGGATCTGTGTGGAGGACGTCTACGCCCACTGCTTCGTCCTGAAGTGCTGGAGAGAGTCTGAGAAGGTACAGTGTTTGAGTTTAGAGTCATTGTGCGTATTTGTACACAGAGGTCTATATTGACACGTGTTTGTGTGTATTTGTACACAGAGGTACCCTCAGCCCCGGGGGCAGAAGAAGAAGCGAGTGGTGAAGTACGGGATGGGTGGCCTGATTGTTCTGTTGTTGATTTGTATCGTCTGGTTTCCGCTGCTCTTCATGTCGTTGATCAAATCTGTGGCTGGAGTGGTGAACCGACCCATCGACGTCTCTCTGACCATCACGCTGGGAGGATTCCAGGTGAACTCGGTTACGGCTCCGATTACTTACCATAACTCAGATGTGTTGTACTATTTGCAATATTAGTAATACTTATACTCACTGTGGTTTACAGCCAATATTTACGATGAGTGCACAGCAGAATCAGCTCAGAGATCTGACGGAAGGCGAATTCACCTCCTTCATCAGCTCCTACAGCTACACACCAGTAAGTCCTCCTCTGTAAAAGACTACAGTTTGTAGTGTTGCGTTAGGGTCAACTCTGTTGCCTGTGTTTCCCAGAGTGCCTTGCAGTTCCTGGAGGCATACACACACGAGGATGTGACAGTGGCGGAGCTGCAGGGCAGCAGTAACTCTTTGTGGACCATCAGTCCTCCTAGCAGACAGTACCTGAGCCAGGTTCTGCACCTGGACCACTTCCCCCTCACCGTGTCCTGGACCGTCCAAAGGTCACTCATCAATACTTCGTTAGCCTGTTAACCAATCATATTTGCTGCCATCGTAGTACAAATACACCACTTGTAGTATTGATTATGTCAGTATTACTATAAAGTGCAGTAGGAGTTACTACATTAGTTGGTAGTAAAACTAGTACAAGTACTTGGACTGTCCAGTGTTTCGCACCTTGACCAATAATTCGATTGCTTATCAGTAACCCTAACAATTTAAAAAAACGTTTGGTTAAACAGGAACCTGAGTCTCGGGGCGAAGGCGGAGCTTGCGTCAGGTAAACATGTGACTTACCTGGACAATCAGACGCGTCTGGAGCTGATCGAGCTGCTGAACGGGACCAGGACACATCCTGTGTGAGTACAGGGGAGTTATTAGACAACATGTGGTGGAAATGTGATAAGAAGGAGCATCAGACTGAAACCCAGACCACAAACATGGCTGACATAAAATACATTCCATCAAAGAAAGGAGAAAGGTCACCTTTGATTTGTAAAACAATGAAAGTGTATTCTTGTGGTAGAATTCTAATGGCAGTGAACGGTGCGACTCCTTTTATTTTCAGGGTGATACAGGAAGTGTTTCCAAGTTTCCTCAGGGCTCCCAGCGACTCCAATGCAAAACCCATCGAACAGCTTTATAGCGGTTGGTGATTGGTTTACGGACACATTCTATGGTCCATTCTGTACTTTCATGTCCTGTTCAAATATTGAAATGTTTGAATGGCTGCAGCCCGATCCTCCAATCACACGGTTTCTCTGGTTTCATTAGAGGACCGCTATAAAGACATCCTGCTGGCTCTGGAGAGGTCGACCAATCAGAGCAGAGAGATCCAGGAGTGGTGGATTGTGGACCAACCAACCGTGAGCTTGGTTCCAGTTCAAGCTGGGGTTTTGCTGACTGACAGGAGGGAGGCGGGACTTCAGCTGTTTGTGTTCAGTGATAAAGTCAGTCCTCCCAGTCTGGGCTTCCTGGCCGGATACGGGTAATCCATACTTTCAATTGCAGTTCTACGACCATTCTAATACCATGAGTACCATTACTTTATTTATTTAAATGTATATACACTGCATTTGAGTCAGTACACCTGTGGTTGCAGCATCATGGGTCTGTATGCGTCGGTGGTTCTGGTCATTGGGAAGTTTGTCAGAGAGTTCTTCAGTGGCATCAGTCACTCCATCATGTTCGAGGAACTTCCCTGTGTGGACCGCATCCTCAAACTCTGCACCGACATCTTCCTGGTAAAACCTCTATTCAGCATTTCATACCAACCAAGTCGTTGTGACGATCGGAATGATGTATTTTCGAGCTTGCGGACGTGTGCCAATGTGACTCACTGTTGCAGGTGAGAGAGACCGGGGAGCTGGAGTTGGAGGAGGAACTTTACGCCAAACTCATCTTCCTGTATCGATCGCCAGAGACTCTGATCAAGTGGACTCGACGGTGACGTTCTTTTGATCTCAGTGGAGGAACCTGAAGGCTCTTCAGACGTCTGCGGAGAACAAAGAGAAAACATTTCCACAGGAAATCCACCTCAGGACCCTTGGTTCCATTGGAATTTGAAAGTGTTAGTTGTGAATGACTGTAGGGATACGTTACATCATGGAAAATGCCATATCTGTCCAGAAGTGCTTGAAAACCACCAAGAACCAAAAGGACACCAAAGTGTTAGGGATATTTAGTTTCCGAATCGATGGGGACTAAGGAAGTCTGGCTGTCTCCAGGATTTGTACAGGACAAAGGGATGTTGTGAGTTAGTCCAGAGTTAGCAGAGCTTCAAAAGATGTAGTTTGGAGTTAGTGGAGCTTTAGCAATAAGTTGTTTACATCATGACACTGGAACATTTGGTCCTGGTGGTCTCTACAGACAGAACGTGAAACTGTTCAAGTGAAGGTGTTTGTGTTATTAACTGTGAGCTCAGTGTCCTGTCAACATGTGAAAATAAAAAAACTCTTATTAACGGATCATTTCACTTCATGTGCTTTATTGGGACTCAGTGACGAAGTGGAAGTCATAGCTTTGTACAACTCTGAGGCACTTGGCCTGTTTCTTACCTTCCAGCTGCTGAGGTGAGAATCCTGCTGTCCAATCACAGCGGCTTCCTCCACCAAGGATTGCGTTTCAACTCAAACACATAAAACTAGAGTTCAGTGCCACCAGATTTCCATGCGAGGCCAAATAATCACTTCCTTCTTATTTTGGAACATAAAGACACATCCCTCAGGCTCTCTGACCTTCACCTGAAGGTGTACACACACATAAACAAGTATTTGGCTTCAACATGCACACACACACACGCGCGCTCGACTCCACCCGGCCTCCAGGTGACCCCATCACCACATGAAACCTGATGTCATTTAGTATCAAATGTATACATCTGGAAGACTCCTCACAGCTTCTGCACGTTCTTCATCGACGTGTTCTCATTGAGTCTTGTCGATCATGTCTCCACCCGTTTCCTTATTCAGCCTCTCACCAGAATCCCCCTGCGGGATCATCCTCAGCTCCTCCCTGTTGGAGTACTTCCTCTGTGATGTCATTTCCTCTGAAGTGACATGGTGTGACGATGTCACCTCCGTCGACTCAAACGATTCATCCTCTGCGTGTGTAAGTTGACTGTAACCTGCGATGGGGTTTCCGGTCGGAAGGCTCCGCCTCCTGCAGGGCGTCACCAACTCTGAGGAGGGGGAGGAGAGGAGGCGAGACAGGGAGGAGAGAGACAGTTGGGTGAGTGAGGAGGAGGAGAGGAGCAGTTGCCTGTGTAAACTGGAGGAGGGCTCCCCCTGGAAGGTTGTCGGTGACGGGGGAGTTGAGGAGGAGCACAGTGGAGGAGGCAGAGTCCCCTCTTCCCCCCGACTCCAGCCCGTCCTGGCCCGGGCGGAGTGCCTCCTGTGAGGTGGGAGGAGCTGTGGACGGCGCAGAGGTAAAGTGAAGAAACTCAGCTCCTTCATTTGTAGGGAGGCGGAGCGAGGAGGCGGGCTGAAGCTGGGAGGGAGGGACAATCTGTGGGCGGAGGAGTCAGGGAGTAGCAGCTGCTCCTGGTAGATACTGAACACAACATCTCCGCCTCCATCACTGTCCACACATAACGGTTGCCTGGACAATGCCACGCCTCCTCCTTCTCTAGCCCCTCCCTCCCTCCTGATCATCAATGAGGCGGGAAACGCACAGGGTTTACACTCCAAACTCTTTGATTGGATGTAGTTAACAAGACCATTGAGGGGATTAGCCGAGCAGGAGGAGGAGGAGTTGGGTCTGCGGAGGCTGTGGAGGTCGATGACGGTGGAGTAAATGTCCCGCAGGTTGATGACCTTGGTCTTCTTGTCCCGGTTCTCGTGCAGGACGGCGTTTCCACAGATGAAGAGGAAAATACCGATTCCCATGATGAGAGGACCAAAGACCTTCAGCCTATCAGAGTACAGATACCTGCAGAGACGTTTAATACAGCCAATCAGAGGACAGCCTACACAAACATCAAAAAACGCCAATGACGTTGAACTTGAAGAAAAAATGACCCATGAGACCCATGTCACAAGTGAAACCGGATTTCTAACTAGAACCTTCTACAGGAGGAAAACCAGAAGTTCATTCATTTGACTCTTAGACAAGATGTTTAATTACCTGCCCAGGAAGTCCTCCAGGAATCCTCTGTGAAGGTGACGAGTCCCGTTAACAGGCTCTGTCTGGTTTAAAGTGTCCTCAGCTCCTCCTCCATCACCTCCTTCAACCATCTGGAGCTCCTCCCCTCCCTCTCCTCCCTAGAAGAAGTCAGACTGACACTCATTAAAGCTGCCGTGTCAGATTCTGGTCCAGTGGAGATCTGACTCAGGTCTCTGGATCTCACCTGTGCAGATGTGGAGCTGCTGGACGACACTGAGGCCAGAGCCGCCTCCTGAACTCTGTTGAACAATCCAGCTCGAGGCCAGTAGCCCAGAGCAGCCATGGCCACGCCCACCATCAGAACCAGCACACCGAGCGCCGCCACCAGACCCGAGAGAGAGCACAGCTTCAGCTTCCCCTTCACCACCACCACCTCACTGTGTCTGGGGGGCAGGAAATTACATCATGTGTGTCTTTGTGAGGAGAGACCAATCACAAAGTGTGTGTGTTTTACCTCTTCTTGGTCTTCCTCTTGTGTGCATGTGGTTTGTGTGGTTTACTTGGGTCCTGTCGTCGGGCGTTGATCCGTAGGAGGCCGCCGGTTGCAATCATCACGTCCACCAATCAGACACCGGCTCAGTGGGCCATGCCCCATCCAACACCACTTCACTTCCTGTAAGACAGGCAGACATTGAATCAATGTCAATGGTCCAACTAAATAATCACTGAATCAACATTGAAATATGATGTTGATTTTTTACAGTGATGAAACATATTTGGAAAATAGACTTTAAATCAATGCTGTCCGGATGAGTCTATATTCATGAAAAATATTAACATTTGTCTAACTGACTTTGCTGGAAGAATACGTTTAACATGAACGATTATATCGTATTGTCACATTGAGGGAAAGTGACTCAGCATTTTATGCTACACACAGACTAAAAGCTTATTTCCTGTTCACCTAGTTTACTTTGAATAACTAAAACAGCTCCCAAAATCATCTAAAACGCCATTTATCTACTGGAGCAGCGCTCCAAACATTTCTGTTCCACCAACAGTTGAACGTAAAACTACATTTCACGGGGAGAAGCTAGCTCGCTTTGAGGGAAGCTACTTACTGTTCCATTGCTGTTAGAGTTGAAAGGGTTAGGGTTACGTTGCTTAATTTGCGTCAGATGGAATCCGTTTGTCTCATTAACTCCAGCTGCTTCCTGCCTGGTTTCCTGCGTCTCTTTTCCCGCCGGAAGTTTGACCTGTGCTGCGTTCATTTGCGTAGGAAAGTTTTCTGCCACCACAGAGACAGAGTAAGTGGTCCCAAGAAAGTCCGCTAATACATTTCCATTTCCGCTGTTCAACTTCCAGACATCACATAGGGGGATACATTTGTTTAGCTACCAATACTACAACCACTACTATTACAACTACTTTAGTACTACTAAAACGACTACTTCAAAATGATTCATGTTGTGTTCACTGGGAAGCAAAACATCCCACTGGCCCAATTTCATTTGAACGCAGCACACGTTCAGAAGGAAGATTTTTTTAAATGAAATTTGCTTTACTAAAAACATTGTTTAATCATGAAGTATAGTTGAATCCAAATTATTATTATTATTTCATTATTTGTTTGACACTTGTATTCATAAATTGACATATTTTATCTACCATTACCATAATCACCCCAGTAGATTTGAAGTCTCAATCTGATTAATAAAAGGACAGATGAACTAACACAGGATTTTCCAGTGAGGGAAATGTATCTGACCAATTGTGTTGTTTTGGGTTCAAAAATGACGAAGAGAGCTTGAACAACCTTTTTTAAACTTGAAATTTGACAACTTTTCCTAAATCAAAATTAAATTTGAAAAAGATTGCCTCAGGGTCATTTTTGAACCAGCAGTTATAATCAGTTATAACACAGCAATAAATCCCCCCCAAAACTAAACACAGATTTAAACAGAAAGACACACAAACACACTCAAGATACTAAACATTTAAAGCTGCACTAAGCTAAACCACACTTAACTTTAACTTAAGAAATGACACTCAGGCTAAAATGCTGATCAATGATGACACACAAGCGTTCTGTTGAATACTATTGATCAGGATTGCAGTGATGATCCATGAATAGTATCGAGGAATAATGATATTCAATATAAGATGGTAAATGATACTGATTGCCGAACAATTGAATATTGCACCGACTGGATCAGTGTTTGCATTATTCTAAACAAATCAATCAATAGGCACAATACTGATCAGTAGATACAGAGACAAAACAACCATTCAGCTCACATTAAAATACAAAACAGTTCTCACACGTTTCTCCTTCTGCTGATGACGATCTCTCCTCTCATCCCGTCCTCTCTCGTCCTTCCTCTGCGTCGCCCCCCTTGTCTCTGCGGTGAAGTATTTTCCTCCTCAGCAGAGGGTGAGACAGGTTCCTCCTACTGACTGTTGAAAACACCAAACACAGCCGGTCTGTGTGAAACCTGTTTCTGTATTAAAGTGCCGATCCGGTACAGACCCTTAGAACTGAGACGTCCTCTGGGTCTCTGATCCTGGACCAGGATCCGGGGGGGTGGGTGATGCTGATGTTGCTAGGAGACAGAGGCAGAGCAGCTCTGCAGCCTCGGAACAATAATAAGGATGGTCCCCGATGACACGCCGTGTATGTCCACTCCGAGATGACTAGTCTTTGCTCAAAACTCCCCTTCTGGGAATTATGGGTAATTAAAAATAAAGATACATTTTGGTTGTGGTAAGGACACGACGACCATGGAGTACAACCAGAGGGTGGCAGTAGAGTAACTTAGAGGATGCTGTAAAACCCCCAAAAAGAACCACAAGAGTGAAATATGAGAGTCTCTTCTTCTGTGACTGATAAACCGTCAAAGGACTGCAGAAGAAGAGTTCAGGGTTAGGGGTGTACTTTATATGATCAGCTGATCACAGACTAAATAAAGTTCAATATAACTCCACTTCTCCTGATCTAATTTATACAGAATATTCACAAATCAGAATCAGAATTCAACCTTAACAAGCAAAGGTGATCAAATAATTGATCAGCACTCAGATCAGAAACTTTATTGATCTCAACACCACACAGGAACAGCAAAAACGTCATATGCCCTCCCCCCAGCTGTGACATCACAGAGGGGAAGGGGCGGAATGAACTTCCTGTTTGAATTCCAGCAGGTCAGGCTGAAATACAAATATATATTTATAGAGAAGTCTTAAAATAGAACTCTATAGAAATACAGAAAATATTCATTATAGATCTGTAGAGAATAAAAGAATAAATACATGTAGAAACTGACCAATCATGTGGAGAAGGCGGGACTTCTGCCCGACATCACTGTTTAACCCTAGAAGCTTTAGTG
The DNA here is from genome assembly GCA_016785305.1 of Colistium nudipinnis. Lineage (NCBI taxonomy): Eukaryota > Metazoa > Chordata > Actinopteri > Pleuronectiformes > Rhombosoleidae > Colistium > Colistium nudipinnis. The sequence goes on from JAFBJU010000870.1 coordinate 67,778, forward strand.
GAGTGAAACAACATCAAACACTTCATTTAAAGATTAAGATATAATTGGTCATGTCAGCTCGAGTTTTTACTGAAATAGAATCATTCTTGTAACTTTCTCAAATATCAATTCTTCATCAGGAAAATGTTCCATTTCAGTTTTTACCTTGTCTGATGATCAGAGATATTTCTTACAAATCAACAAGGGTTGTTTTCTCTTGACTGTTTAGAGATACTTTTTACTTGTAGTTTTCCAATTTCAGGCTCCGCCCCCTTACATGGGGCCCAGAGGCGGATATTCCCAGTTGAAGTGACACGCGCGCACCTGTTTAGGTTCATTTGGTTTGCGATCATTTAAATCTCCTGAGATTACTGGTGTGACATCACAGTTCAGAGTAAGTGAAGATTGGACATAATGGGAAGCCCCGCCCATAAATGTGCTGGTGACTCTCCGCTTTGCATCCTGAGCAGCAGGTGTCAGATGTCAGCTGCGTATGATTGGCTCCTGATTGGCTCGGCATGTTTGAACATCAGGATGGAGTTGTAAATTTTGAGGGCGGGGCCGAGTTTGATGGACATGACCCTCACGATGTCCCGTTGGGTGAGCAGGAGGAAGGCCCGCCCATCAATTTGCTGAAAGGCAGACCCATCCAATCAGATCACAGCAGGTTCAATGTGTGATGAAATTAAAACAACAGCAGCTGATTGGCCGTCTCACCTCGTCTCTGAACTGATCCGCCTCTTTCTCACAGCCAGGGAGAGACTCCACGAAATCGGACACCTGTACAGAGAGAGAGAGACAGGTCAGTCTCTCTGTGACCTTTCTTGCTGACCTGTCTTTCTCTGTGACCCGTCTCTCTCTCTTTCTGTGACGCGTCTCTCTCTGTGTGACCCGTCTCTCTCTCAGTGACCCGTCTCTCTCTCTCTCTCAATGACCCGTCTCACTCTCTGTGACGCGTCTCTCTCTCTCTCTCTGTGTGACCCGTCTCTCTTTCTGTGACCCGTCGCTCTCTCTCTCTGTGACCCGTCTCTCTCTCAATGACCCGTCTCTCTCTCTCTGTGACCCGTCTCTCTCTCTCAATGACCCGTCTCTCTTTCTCTCTCTGTGACCCGTCTCACTCTCTGTGACGCGTCTCTCTCTCTCTCTCTGTGTGACCCGTCTCTCTCTCTCTGTGACCCGTCTCTCTCTCTCTGTGACCCGTCTCTCTCTCTCCCTCTCTCTGTGACCCGTCTCTCTCTTTCTGTGACATGTCTCTCTCTCTCTTTCTGTGTGATCCGCCTCTCTCTCTGTAACCTGTCTCTTTCTCGCTCTCTCTGTGACCCGTCTCTCTCTCTCTCTTAATGACCCGTCTCTCTTTCTCTCTCTGTGACCCGTCTCACTCTCTGTGACGCGTCTCTCTCTCTCTCTGTGACCCGTCTCTTTTTCTGTGACCCGTCGCTCTCTCTCTCGCTCTCTGTGTGACCCGTCTCTCTCTTTATTTCTGTGACCCGTCGCTCTCTCTCTCTGTGACCCGTCTCTCTCTCTCAATGACCCGTCTCTCTTTCTCTCTCTGTGACCCGTCTCACTCTCTGTGACCCGTCTCTCTCTCTCTCTCTGTGTGACCCGTCTCTCTCTCTCTGTGACCCGTCTCTCTCTCTCTGTGACCCGTCTCTCTCTCTCTCTCTCTCTGTGACCCGTCTCTCTCTTTCTGTGACATGTCTCTCTCTCCCTCTCTCTGTGACCCGTCTCTCTCTTTCTGTGACATGTCTCTCTCTCTCTTTCTGTGTGATCCGCCTCTCTCTCTGTAACCTGTCTCTTTCTCGCTCTCTCTGTGACCCGTCTCTCTCTCTCTCTCAATGACCCGTCTCTCTTTCTCTCTCTGTGACCCGTCTCACTCTCTGTGACGCGTCTCTCTCTCTCTCTGTGACCCGTCTCTTTTTCTGTGACCCGTCGCTCTCTCTCTCTCTCTCTCTCTCTGTGACCCGTCTCTCGCTCTCTGTGTGACCCGTCTCTCTCTTTATTTCTGTGACCCGTCGCTCTCTCTCTCTGTGACCCGTCTCTATCTCAATGACCCAATTTCTCTGTGTGACCTGTCTCTCTCTCTCTCTGTGACCCGTCTCTCTCTCTCTCTCTCTCAATGACCCGTCTCTCTTTCTCTCTCTGTGACCCGTCTCACTCTCTGTGACGCGTCTCTCTCTTTCTCTCTGTGTGACCCGTCTCTCTTTCTGTGACCCGTCGCTCTCTCTCTCTCTCTCTCTCTCTCTCTCTGTGACCCGTCTCTCTCTCTCTCTGTGACCCGTCTCTCGCTCTCTGTGTGACCCGTCTCTATCTTTATTTCTGTGACCCGTCGCTCTCTCTCTCTGTGACCCGTCTCTATCTCAATGACCCAATTTCTCTGTGTGACCCGTCTCTCTCTCTCTCTGTGACCCGTCGCTCTCTCTCTCTCTCTGTGACCCGTCTCTCGCTCTCTGTGTGACCTGTCTCTATCTTTATTTCTGTGACCCGTCGCTCTCTCTCTCTGTGACCCGTCTCTCTCTCTCTCCCTCTCTCTGTGACCCATCTTGCGGACCTGTTGGACGCTCCAGTGTTGGACGCACTCAGCGCGGAGGCCCCCTAGGCCCGGCAGCAGTTTGCGGTGTTGCTCCCAGCAGAGCGACAGGTCTCGGCCGGGCTGCGCCGACATGGCCGACAGGAAGACAGACTGGTGCAGGGCGGACTGAAGACCGGACTCTACAGGACACACAAATCACAGATCAATACAAATCAGTCCAATTCACCTTGAAGCTAAACTCCTTTATTTCAATTTTGGATGCGTTCACATCGGCAAATAGTTTGACGATGGATTCAATTCCTTGTTTCCCCGTTTGCGATTGTTGTTACAGTGTCTCATCAGAGACATCGCCGTCTCCCACTCCACGAGAGATCGCTCAAACCTGTCCCACCCAACAACGAGTGAGACAGGCCTTGTGCTTCGGAGGCTAAAACACACACACAGGGCACAACCGACAAGGCTGTTACCATGGTGAGCTGTTTCTATGGAAACAGCCACTCCGTCTGCAGTGCGTTTCCATGGAAACGCAGACGAAGAAGGACGATGATGAGCATTTTCACAGCAATAAAGTTTTCATCATTTCAATCACGGACATAACACGGGAGGTAGCAAAGCAGTTGCCGTGTATTACTATTATTCAAACAGAACCTGAACACACCAGTGACTGGTACGCAGGTTTATTTTCCAATCCACCAATCAGAAATCTTCTCACTAAAGTCAGATTTGACTCTGAACTGATAAAAACCGACATTTTATAAACCTGTTTCTATGGAAACCGTCAGGTAACATCCTGCACCTGGTCCCACGGCTTTCCGGTGAAGCTCCTCCTCTTCCTGTTTCATACAAAAGAATTTGGTAGGCTGAGGCCGTTTGGGGGCGGAGCTAGAAGAGATCAATTGGAGAAAAAATGAGATGCACCTTTTATTTCTGCGCATTTAAACCCATTAACATTTTTTTCAGATGTTTGTTGGATTAACATTTAAGAAATACAAACTTATTAGGCTATTATTTTGTAGGAGCCTTTTATTCTGAAAATCCGGGCTTTCAATCTTTAGCTACCTTCTAAAATGCTTTTCTTATAAAGTTTATTGTTTGAACCAAATGTTCAAAAAGGGATTATTTGCTATATTCTAAAGAACACAAAACCATCTATTTCCTGTGTTGTGGCGAAGATTGGAATCATTTATTCTTCCCACTAAGGAGGCATTTTCTTCCGGAACTTTCCAACTTTTTTTGTCTTCTTCTGGTTGGAGGCTCAAAGACCTTTACACAGATGTTTCAGTCCTTAAGTCGACACAGCCTGTGTGTGTGTGTGTGTGTACGCGAAAATCTGTCAGCTCAGAGACTAACTGGATGTATTGAGGAGGATCAATGACACCTGATCAATGAGCCAATCAGCTCCCAGACACACACACCTTGAGTCTGTCTCTCACACCTGTCTCACCTGTCTGCGTGTCGTCTCTTTCCCAGAGGAAGCAGCAGAGTCTCGTTGCTGTTAACAGACAAGAATGAATTAGTTGTCGTGAACCCTCAGAGGGCGAACACGTTTCCACGGTTACCTGTCTGACTGACGCACGAGGCTCAGCCTATCCGGAAGCACCGCCTCCTTACGCATGTTCGTGTCCGAGTACGGACATCCGAAGGCACTGGGAGGGAGAAAAGAATTGATTGATGTTTCCTCGTTGCTTGGAACCTCTCACTTTTCTCTCCACATACACAGAAAACATGAGCAAGCACTTAGACACAGAGACAGAAGACATGACTCAGCGTATTCGTACCTGTGGTGTCCAGTGTATTTGGATCCTTTGATGTGTCCAACTCCTCTGCAGCCTGGAGTAGGACACACCCCCTGAGAGGGCGAGGAGGGGCGACAGGTACCTGTCTCACACACACAAATCGACAAAGATACTGACAGAGCCAAACACTCTCTCTCTCTGACCTGTCTCTCTCTCTCTGACCTGTCTCTCTCTCTCTGACCTGTCTCTCTCTCAATGACCTGTCTCTCTCTCTCTGACCTGTCTCTCTCTCTCTGACCTGTCTCTCTCTCTCTGACCTGTCTCTCTCTCAACGACCCGTCTCTCTCTCTCTGACCCGTCTCTCTCTCTGACCTGTCTCTCTCTCAATGACCTGTCTCTCTCTCTCTGACCTGTCTCTCTCTCTGACCCGTCTCTCTCTCTCAACGACCCGTCTCTCTCTCTCTGACCTGTCTCTCTCTCTCTCTGACCTGTCTCTCTCTCTCTGACCTGTCTCTCTCTCTCTGACCTGTCTCTCTCTCTCTGACCTGTCTCTCTCTCTCTGACCTGTCTCTCTGTCAATGACCTGTCTCTCTCTCTCTGACCTGTCTCTCTCTCTCTGACCCGTCTCTCTCTCTCTGACCCGTCTCTCTCTCTCTGACCTGTCTCTCTCTCTCTGACCTGTCTCTCTCTCTGACCCGTCTCTCTCTGTCTGACCTGTCTCTCTCTCTCTGACCTGTCTCTCTCTCAATGACCTGTCTCTCTCTCTCTGACCCGTCTCTCTCTCTCTGACCCGTCTCTCTCTCAACGACCCGTCTCTCTCTCTCTGACCCGTCTCTCTCTCTCTGACCTGTCTCTCTCTCTCTGACCTGTCTCTCTCTCAATGACCTGTCTCTCTCTCTCTGACCTATCTCTCTCTCTCTGACCCGTCTCTCTCTCTCAATGTCCCGTCTCTCTCTCTCTGACCCGTCTCTCTCTCTGACCCGTCTCTCTCTCTCTGACCCATCTCTCTCTCTCTGACTTCTCTCTCTCTCTCAACGACCCGTCTCTCTCTCTCTCTGACCTGTCTCTCTCTCAACAACCCGTCTCTCTCTCTCTGACCTATCTCTCTCTCAATGACCCGTCTCTCCCTCTCTCTTTGACCCGTCTCTCTCTCTCAATGACCCATCTCTCCCTCTGACTTCTCTCTCTCTCTGACCTGTCTCTGTCTCAATGACCCTTCTCTCTCTCCCTCTGACCCGTCTCTGTCTCAATGACCCTTCTCTCTCTCCCTCTGACCTGTCTGTCTGACCTGGGGGCGGTTCCAGTGGATGTCCTGTGCGTTGACACCAGCCGACAGGATGCAGGTCACAGAGGTCGCTGTCACACCACACGTCAAAGTGCTGCGACCAGCCGTCATAATGAACCTGAAGACACACGTCCACATGACGTCACACTGGTACACACACACACACAAACTGTGAGACAGGCAGGGCCGCAGTACCTTCACCCGGAAGTCTTCGGTTTCTGTTATGGTGGCAACACGGACCAACATTGAGTTTCTCCTGTCCACCGCCTCCAGCCTGTGGTTAACCTGGAAACCATGCGGAGCTCTCTGAATGGACAGAAGCACAAAAGCAGCTGTCAATCATTCTTACCCAGCCAATGATTAGGACCCGTGAGCTGTCAATCCTCACCTGTGTGAAGGCGGACCTGGGAACAGCCGTGGACCCGGTTTCCTGCAGATATTCTTCCCACAGGAAGTTCTCTGGGTTTGGATGACCTGCAAATTAAAAGACTCCAAATGAAGTACTATGTGTGTGTGTGTGTGTGTGTGTATAAAGAGTGCATTTAAGATAAGATAAGATAAGATAAGATAATCCTTTATTGTCCCACAGTGGGGAAATTGGCAAAAAAATGTAGTACAGCGTGTACCCTGGGGGGCGGTCAGAGGTTGTTGTTGGTCTTCACACCAGCCAATTGGATGAATGTACGGGCTGCTGCTGTCACACCTGAACAATCAAATATCAGCCCATCAATCCGCTCTGAAAGCACTGCCGAGTCGGTCAATAACCTGTCTGTCTCACCAGTAGTCGTACGTGTCGTCCCAGTTGTCGAAGTGAACCAGGAAACGATTTTCAACGACATCGGCGACTGAGGCGACACAGACCAGTCCTGGATGCTTCCTGTCCACGGCCTCCATCTTCATCCCCACCCTGAAGCCACAGTCCTGAGAGACAGACAGGCAGACAGACAGGTGACTACTGACAGCAGTGAGACAGGTAAAGAGACAGACAGGTGTATACTGACTGCAGTGAGACAGGTGAACAGCGTGGGCGGAGCAGCACGAGAGCCTGTGGACTGAAGGTAGACCTGCCAGTCGAACTCTGTCTCGCTGGAACCTGGAGAGACAGACAGGTCGGTCAAGTCGTGCCATCTGAGGCACCTCTGAGGGGGCGTGGCTACCTGTGCTCACCTTTAGGTGGGTGGAGCTTGTGGTTGTTATCTTTACACCAGCCTGCTGGTCTAATGTCTGCTGAGTCAGCATTTACCCAGAAGTCATAGCACATTGAGTATCCATCAATATGGAGACGCAGCCGACAGCCAATCACCTAACAGAGAGACAGGTCACCTAACCAACCACAGACAAGTGTGTGTGGTTGTGTGAGTGTGCGTGTGTGTGTGTGTGTTACCTCAGCCACGGTCAGCACACAGAACATTGAGGGGTGCAGCGGGTCAACACCTTCTAGCTTCATCCCAACTTTGAAACCAGTCCTCCTACTGGGACCAGTCTGGGACTGAGAGACAGACAGGTTAGGGAAAGGTTGGTGTGAATGTGTTACCTGTGTATCATTGTGCGTGCGTGCGGTACCTGTGTGAACAGGGTGGGTGGAGCGCCCTCAGATTTCTGTTCGTTCAGATACTGTTGCCAAGACCAGGACCGTCTCTTAACACTGACTGAAGACACACACACACACACACACTCTTTTTTGGGGTTTAAACTAAATTGTTGTTATGGAATGTATATTGTATATTCAACTATACAGAGGTGAGTGTGTGTGTGTTTGAGTGTGTGTTACTTTGACTGCTGCTGAATTTATTCTTCATCTTCTTCTTTGGTTATTTTCTGCATAAACAGGAAATAAAGACAAACATGAAGATACGGCAGTGGGTATAAGTCAAAAACACACAGACACACACACAAATCAATAATGGTGGAGATTGATTTATCAGTGATTTTTTTACGGCTTCAGACTTTTTTAGTTTTTCTACGTTTTCTAAAATGTAAAAGTTTCCTCAGATTGTTCAGTTGAAGTGAACCAGTTACATCGGATGTTTTAAAATAAGATTCAAGAGTACGTTTACAGAAAACACTGATGTTGGTGGAACAGGAAGTGAAATAACTACTTATTTCTAATCACAATATAATGGCTGGATCAATACAATAACTAATTGATCCACTATTATCAATCATCAGAAGAGACATAATCAATAAGTAAATCAATAACAGGCAGTGTTAAACACTGATAAAAACGGATCATCATCTTTAACACAGAAGGAAATTACTCCATTAAAACACTGGCACAGGAAACCCACACATGTCCACCTTCAAAATAAAAAGGCATGAAGTTGACGTTATTGTCAGGTTGACACAGATGATCAGGGTCAAAGGTCATGAAGGAAAAACTCCCAATACTTTACTGCAGTATTAAAACACTGCAGAGAATAATTATTTCTAATAATTATTTATATAGAATTTAATTAGCCCATCATGTTCTGGATTTGGTTTGTAAGAAATAACATTTTATTTTTCAGATTTTCCTCAAATATTAAACTAAACAAATTCATCAGCTGATTTTCAAAAATACAAATTAATATGTATTAATATCATGGTTAGATAAATACTGTGAATGGCAGTATTCAGACGGTTTAAGCTCTTAAAATTCTACAGTACAGTATCTGGATATTAAGTCAGATGATGATTAATCTCAGATGAAAGATTCAAGTTTTGGTCAGTGTGTGTGCGTGTGCGTGCGTGTCTCAGACTCTTATTGTGAAAGGTTGGAAGGGATATGCCCCCACCCCACTCGTGTCCATTGACGCTGAGGATGAAGGCGGAAACGAGGATCCGCTCGGCCCGGGGAGCCGCGGCTCACCCTGCGGGACTCTGAGCTCCTCTCAGCGGCTGCAGCCGCAGGTCTGAGCCGCTGAGAGTAGCCGGAACACCGCACAGAGTGTCCGGTTACCGGGGTTAAACATACACACACTTACCGAGCGTTGATCCGCCTCCGCCGCTTCTTGCTCCGCAACCCGGAAACACTGATCGGCCCCGCGCATGCGCTGCTACTGTGGGAGGAGGCGGATAGAAAAAAAAAACAATTTAATAAATAAACACATTAATTGAGTTTGTTGTTTGATTTTCGAAAAAATCCTTGTTTTGAAGATTAAGCAAATCATTGAGTTTTTAACTAAATAATCAATATTTATGTGTGAATGTGATGTCTGTGTGATGATTTGTGATTGGCTGTTAAGGGGTAACCTGCCTTACCCAGGGTGAGCTGTGATTGGCTGGTTGCACTGACAACATTCGGTTAAGTTTTGTTTATTAACACACACTTATAATGAGCTCAGCTGATTTGATGTTTCTTGTAATGTAGTTAAAACCAGCACAGAGTTTGTGCGTCCATATCAGACTCTCAGTCTTTGTGCTAAGCTAACGGTTACGTTACATTTAATTTGGCAAAGGCGTATGTCCAAGCGAAAAACAATAAGTCCAATCAAACCATAACGACAAAAACTCACACCGATGATGGCCAATACATTTAGAATAAAAGTTAAGGTTAGTTCAGTTTTCAGTCTTTGTGCTAAGCTAACAGTTCCCGCTAAGCTAACCACTGGTGGCAATTGGAGAATATTAGTTCCCTCCTCCTCCTCTCTGTGGCTCCTCCCATCTCCTCCCCTTCCTCTCTCCACATGCCCATCCCACCCGTCACTTTCCAACAGAGACATCAGCCGCCGGACTGAGGGGTGAGTTTGGTTTTTCTATTTCTGTCTCTATGGATCACCGATCACATTCCGATAGGTAACCTATTGATAAGGTCTTTATAATGTATTGATAACACATTTTCCTACCGACCTCTGAAGCCTCTGGGGAGACAGATGGTTCAGATCAGTTCACTTTGATTATCTGCCATTTCATTTTCACTTGCAGTACCTCTAACCCAAACCCATTCTTCTGGTTTAAATCAAAGATGTGGACTGGATGAAACAAAGACCTGATCCACACCTGGACCAGGTCTGAGCCACTGTGTGATCGAGACTAGACATTTCTCACAAATGGAATTGATTATTTATTTATTTATGAATATGAATGAAATGAAATGAATTTGTTTGTGTGTTAAAAAAAACAATCAAACATACAGGGAATGACCTGTGTTAAAAAACTAAAACAGTTCTAAAATGAGCAATTATTATTATTTTACTCAATTTGAATCCAAACTTCACTCAAACTAAGGGGACTTTAATGACGGTTTATAAAACAAACGTTTTTTTCAGAGGATTTGACACTTTGATCTGCAGGAGGAATAACCAGGTCAGATTACTGTCTGAGAACCTCAGTGAAACACTTATATCTGATTGGACGACAGCGTCCATTTCCTCCTAATGGACCTACAGCAGCTGCGAGCCTCAGCCTGGGCACCCAACTATGTCCTCCCCTGGGAATCAAAACCATTAAACCAAGGTTCCCCACCACAAACACAGACGCACACTCAGGGAGTGAGCGATCAATACATGCTGACTTCCTCTCGCACACGATCAATATTTCATCTGTGCTCAGCCACAAAGTCAAATAACAGATGCATCACTTTCACACCTCCAATCAAAGACAGGAAGCTTGGCTCTGACATCACAACATCTCCGTGTGTGATGTCATCGAATCCATTTCAAGTAAATGAAGGAATTTTAAGTTTTGAACACAAATGAACGGGTTTACACGTCTCTGATTGGCTGGCGGCTTTTGAATTTCCCTGCAGGATGTTGTCGTCTGCACCGGCCAACCCCGCCGGCTCCGCCCCTCATCCACCTCCTCCCTCGGTGACCTCCAACCCTCGCCGCGTTGCCTTGGAAACCTACTGGAGGGAAGTCGAGAGCATAGAGGAAGAGAAGGAGGGAGAAGAAGATGAAGAAGACGAGAGGACAAGCGTGGACGGTAAGTGGAATCTGCGGCAGTGACCTGAACTTCCTGCGTGACCTCTGACCCCCCCCCCCCCCCGCCGGGGTGCGGGGGGGGGGGGGCCCCGCTCGTGTGCAGAGGTGGAGATGGAGGAGGCGTGGCTGACGGAGGCGGGGCTCTCCTCCCTGGTGACGGGCTCGTCTGAGGAGGAGACGGAGGCGTTGCTGTCCACGCTGACGCAGCAACAGGCGGCGACGGTGAGGAGGAGGCTGGACAACTATAGCGAGACGCTGAAGAAGACAAACAGGCAGCCAATCAGAGACGTGCGTGAGGTCTTCACTCAGGTGAGAAACCAAGGTGTGAATATTATGGTATGTCGCTATGCATAAAGTTGCATCTCAGCAAAACCTAGAGTTATATTTTAAGATGCAATTTTAGATTGACCGTCACTGCAATGGATTCTGGGAGTTGCCGTGCAGTACAGTCATGACTCTGCATTCTGACTCTGGTTTAGCCCGATGATGACTCAGCAGACAGAGGCTCCTCCCCTTCTTCCCAACGCACCGAGGTGCCGCCAAGTAGATATCATACCTCAACGAAAACCATCCGCCGAAATACTCAGAGAGGTACCTGTCTGTCTGCTCACCTGTCACTCACCTGTCACTCACCTGTCTGCCTGCTCACCTGTCACCCACCTGTCTGTCTGCTCACCTGTCTGCCTGCTCACCCGTCACTCACCTGTCACTCACCTGTCTGTCTGCTCACCTGTCACTCACCTGTCTGTCTGCTCACCCGTCACTCACCTGTCTGTCTGCTCACCTGTCACTCACCTGTCTGTCTGCTCACCTGTCACTCACCTGTCACTCACCTGTCTGCTCAGCTGTCACTCACCTGTCTGCCTGCTCACCCGTCACTCACTTGTCTGCCTGATCACCTGTCACCCACCTGTCTGTCTGCTCACCTGTCTGCCTGCTCACCCGTCACTCACCTGTCACTCACCTGTCTGCCTGCCCACCTGTCACTCACCTGTCTGTCTGCTCAGCTGTCACTCACCTGTCTGCCTGCTCACCCGTCACTCACCTGTCACTCACCTGTCTGCCTGCTCACCCGTCACTCACCTGTCACTCACCTGTCTGCCTGCCCACCTGTCACTCACCTGTCTGTCTGCTCAGCTGTCACTCACCTATCCGTCTGCTCACCCGTCACTCACCTGTCACTCACCTGTCACTCACCTGTCTGTTTACAGTTCGGCCGTCTCTCCCCTCGTTGCTGTTGGACGATGGACTTCCTGAACAACCTCCCTCTCTCCCCCATTCCTCCCCTCCTCACCCGCTTCCGGTGGGTCAGTCAAGGCGAGCCGATTGGCTGCTGCGGGAATCTCCATACTCAGAGGGCGTGGCCGAGCACAAACGGGGCGGGACATGTTGGGATTGCCTGTGTTTCCATGGTGATGACGGCGGCGAGGCTCTTGTAGGTTTAAACACATGACTTCACTCAGCTGATGTTTGAGAGGATGACATCATCAGGAAGTGATGTCACATGGGGTCATCTGGCTAAGGTGTGTGTGTGTGTGTGCAGTTTGTACCCGTCTCCCCCTCTCAGGGTCTCACCACAGCTGATGACCTGTCACCATGTGACCTCACTCAGCTCGGTTTCATTTCTCACATCGAGCTCTCCACCTTCCTGCTGGCGCTGGGCGTCCAGATCAAACGCAACCGTCCACCGCGCCGCAAGACCCGGGGTGAGCCTGTCAATAATCACTAATCTTTGAATTCATATGATCAATAATCACCTGTCTCTCTGCCTGTCTGTCCCTCAGACTGTGGTGTGTTTGGTGTCCCTCTGCACTCTCTTTTGGAGAATGACAGGAAGATGTTTCCTGAAGTCAAAGTTCCCATTATCTTCAAGAAGGTGAAGGATCTGTCTGTCTGACTGTCTGCCTGTAACAATAACAAGAAACATCAACCAACAGCTGAAATGTGTGTGTCTGCGTGTGTGTGTGTAGCTGTTGTGTATTTTAGAGCAGACTGGTCTGCAGACGGAGGGGATTCTCAGAGTCCCAGGATCAGCTGCGAGACTGAAGGTACCACACAATTCAAATTGTTTGTCTGCGGCGCATGAGTGGGATCGTTTAGTGTTTTCTGTCTGACTGTCTGCGTGCCTGTCTGTGTCTGCAGTACCTGCGTAGAGAGCTAGACAGGTGCGGTAGAGACATTGACTGGTCTGCAGTGAGACAGGTGGACGCCGCAGGTCTACTGAAGCTTTTCATCAGAGAACTGCCAACACCTCTACTGACACACACACACCTGTCCACCTACCGCTCTGTGCTGGGTACGCGCACACACACGCGCACACGCACGCGCACACACACAGGTGAAGGACGTGTGTGTTTGTCTTTGCAGGGATCTCCTCGGTGGTGCATCAGGTTCAGACTCTGCAGCTTCTGGTGTTGTTGCTTCCTGAAGCCAACAGAGACACACTGAGAGTAAATAACAACACAACACCACACAATGATCTCCAGGTGGGCGTGGTCATAGTATAATCAGTGTAGAAACATCACAGGTGAGACACAGATCTTCCTCCTGTGACACTTCCTCCCACCTTAACGACAAAGGCTGGTCCTGTTTCCATGGTTACAGGCTCTGCTGGTCTTCCTGCGGAAGGTGGTCTCCCATCAGGACCAGAACCGGATGTCTCTGTGGAACGTCTCCATGGTGATGGCTCCAAACCTGTTCACCTGCCGTCACACAGGAAACAAGCCATCCATCGCCAGGCAACAGGAGGAGATGGAGGAGGCGGTGGGCGGAGCTAACCTGGTCCGGCTGATGATCACACACCAGGACCTGCTGTGGACTGTGAGTGGGGACCCTGTCTCACATCATCCTCTCACCTGTCTGTGTGTCACAGCGCGTTGTTTCCTGCGGTAGGTTCCCCGATTTCTGTTGTCTCAAGTGAGACAGCTGACCCAGGCAACCAATCAGAAACATCTGAGTCTGCTCAGGACCAAGAGAAGACTCCTGAGGAGGAAAAACGACAAGAACGACAGAAACCAGGTGAGGAAAAAAAAAGCACCTGACACATGATCAGTCATCAGTGCGACATGGAACAAGCGTGTGTGTGTGTGTGTGTGTGTGCAGATCACGGAGCTGTGTGATGGTGTGATCAGGGTTCACGCCCCCCTACATACCAAGGTTTCTATGGCCATCCAACTGGACGCACAAACCAGAGCCAAAGACATCACCGCCCGCTTTGACTGTGAGAACAGGTAACACACATTAACATCGTGTGGACTTGCGAAGACCTGAATGTGAATCTGAAGCTGACCTGTCTCTGTCCATCAGTCCCCTCCAACATCTGTATGAAGTCGGAGGAAACATCTGTGAGTGTGATTCAATCATTCCACAGAGAGCAGCTGGACTCTGACTCACAGCTGTGTCTGTCCCTCAGGTGAGAGACGTCTCCATCCAGACTGTGTCCTCCTGGACGTCCACACAGTGAATCCTCACTGTGATTGGCTGATCAAACCCTGACCTGTCTCACCATCTGGATCCTGCTTCACAACGTGCCTTACCACCGCCTCCTGAGGGTGGTCCTTATTTAATACTAAAAACATAGCTTCTTTTTTTTTTCATTTATTTACTGTGACCCCCCAAAAAGTTTCATTTTGCTAAGAAAACCCCTCTCACCAAATATTATGAAATGTGAAGACATTTTAGAGGTTGCTCAAAGCCCTGCAAGTTTATTCAAATCCTGCAAAAACCATCTGTACTCTGTTGATCAATATGGAGCCGAAGCTTTTTACAAACACATGAAGTGACGTCATTCAGCTGAAATGATCCTCAAAAAAGTCATTTGAAGTCTAAATATGACCTCTGACTTATTTACATAATTACACTACAATCATCTTGTCCATGGTTTTCCATACTCTTAAATGAAGCTGTGGTGATCCAATGTACAACAAGAACATGTAGTTGGTTTACCATTGTTGATTTCAGTGCATTCTGTGATCAGCGCCCACTTGAAAGAGATACTGCGCTTGGGTTTTTGGTTGTACTACCTAGGCAGGAAAGGAGTACCCTAAACCCTGAACTTAATAATATTTGGAAATTAAGTTCCTTTCTGATACTTCTACGTTCAGAGAAATTAGATATAAAGACTAGCCATTAGAACCATCAGATCCATTGGAACCATGGGAAACACCACAACCATCAGAACCACCAGATCCATCGGAAGCACCGGAACCACCAAACCAATCAGAAGCAACAACCACGGGAACCATCAGAACCACTGGAACTATCGGAACCACATGAACCATCAGAAACACCAGATCCATCAGAACCTCGGGAACCATCAGAAACACCAGATCCATCAGAACCTCGGGAACCATCAGAAACACCAGATCCACCATCAGAAACACCAGATCCATCAGAACCTCGGGAACCATCAGAAACACCAGATCCATCAGAACCTTGGGAACCACCAAACGCTTGCTGATGTTGATTCTAAGGGTGAGAAAGCTTCAAGAGTTTTGAGCAACGTATCCGACTATTTTGTCCTGAAATTCGATGCAGGATGTTTTTTTTTTAACTTTTATCATTTTGTAACTAATGAGAGGGTCAGAGCGAGATATTTCAAAAATAAGAACAAGCCTACTCCTCCGGTTCCAACGTCATCAAACTAACTGTGACACCTGACAATCATCAGATGAACTTTGTTTTATAAAATGAACGTTTATTATGAACAATAGAAACTGTCAGTGATATTTACATTGTTTATTTGTATTGTTGGATGATCTGTTCCTTCTGTAAACCGTAGTTAAACGTAAACACTGATTAAATAACGATCTTGGGATGGAATTTGTCTCCTCCTGCGGGTCAGTGCTGGTCATTGCATATCGATGAACATAAATGACATGAAATCAATGATCAAAAACTCAGAATGTCTAATGATGCATTAGAATCCATGTCCTTCTGGAGGAGACTTGAATTAAAAGGGTTGATTTGACCACGGCCATAGAAACGCCTGCCAGCTGAACGATCTTGGGATGGAATTTGTCTCCTCCTGCGGGTCAGTGCTGGTCATTGCATATCGATGAACATAAATTACATGAAATCAATGATCAAAAACTCAGAATGTCTAATGATGCATTAGAATCCATGTCCTTCTGGAGGAGACTTGAATTAAAAGGGTTGATTTGACCACGGCCATAGAAACGCCTGCCAGCTGATATGTCTGCGACAGGCGCCTGTAGTTCTATGGACAGTCATGGAATAAAATAAATCACAGCAGCTCTGCTCATTAAACTGAACAACATCGCAAACTGCTTCAAAAACGAATCCTGTACATTTAGAAACAATCACACGTCCAACCTGAAGCCAGAGGAGCGGCGGCCATGTTGGACATCACGTGATGGGTGATGTCACCAGACCACATGACTGAGACGCAGAAGGAAGTAAAACAGAAAGAGTCAAATGTTCAAACGAGTATACTGAGCGGCTGGTCCAGATGTTAGGAGCAGCTGATGTTGTCCAGATGTTGCTCCTCGGCAGCCATGGCGGCCGCCTGTAGCGTCTCCGTGTCACTCTGCAATGGATTCAGCTGTTTCCGTTCACTGTGCATGTTGTTTTCATGTCGCTTGAGATCTGATGCCTGAAAATACAAAGTGTCACTGAACTCACCGCGGGCCAAACTGCTCGAGCCACGACGGTGGGACTGCAGTAGTACTCAAGTACAGTATATGGAGTAGAAGTATTTGAGGTAGTACCTTGGCGAAGGCCTTGGTGCAGGACGGACAGACAAACGGTTTCTCTCCTCTGTGTCTCCTCTCGTGGTCTTTCAAATGAGACTTGTGTTTAAAGGCCTGCAGACAGACAGGAGAGAGACAGGTGAGAGACAGACAGGTGAAAGACAGACAGGTGAGAGACAGACAGGAGAGAGAGACAGGCGAGAGACAGACAGGCGAGAGACAGGAGAGACACAGACAGATGAAAGACAGACAGGTGAGAGACAGACAGACAGGAGAGAGAGAGAGGAGAGAGAGAGACAGGCGAGAGAGAGACAGGCGAGAGACAGACAGGAGAGAGAGAGAGACAGGCGAGACACAGACAGGAGAGAGACAGACAGGAGAGAGAGAGAGACAGGCGAGACACAGACAGGAGAGAGAGACAGACAGGCGAGAGACGGACCTTGTCACACATCTGGCAGGCGAAGGGTCTCTCGTTGCTGTGGACTCGTTCGTGTTTCTTCAGGTCTGGAGCCCTGATGAAGGATTTTCCACAGACGTCACACCTGTAAGGCTTGAAGCCCGTGTGGATCTTCAGGTGTTCTGGAACACACGTGAGCACGGGTGAGTCGACAGCATCTACCGACAGCCGGTTACCATGGTAACAAGAGTTGGTACCTTTGAGGTGAGCGTGTGTGGTGAAGGCTTTGGTGCAGATCTCACAGGCGAACGGACGTTCTGCCGAATGAAGCTTCTCGTGCTTCCTGCAGACAGACGGAGGAGGTTGAGAGGGAGGTGCCGATTGGCTGCCAGAGTCAGGTGTGTTATCCAGGTGTGCGCCTACCTCAGCCTGTTCTCGTCCAGGAAGCTCTTCCCACACAGCTGGCAGCCCAGCGTCTCCCTGTGTCCGTACAGCAGATACTCAAACTTCATGTCCGTGGAGGCTGTGGACCAACCGGGCGGCTGCTCGTCCTTCACCTCCCCCATGCTGTCCGCAAACGACAGTGTCTGCGTCGGGTGATGCTCCGCCCCCAAGTCTTTAGGCTCCGCCTCCATCTCGCTCCCCACATCCTGGTCATAGCAGGTCACCTGGTGCAAGGAGCATTTCATTAAGCGGCAGGAACGCCAAGAACTCACCTGGATCCTGATCAGTGACATCACACATCCGATGATCACTCTCTTCCTGTTCCCGTGATTACTAGTGTGATGGTGAGAAGGTGAGGAACCTTGTGGACCTCCTCATTGGTCAGTTCTTTCAGGATGGCTTCCTGCACACGCAGCGCCGCACTGGGAGATTTATCCAGCTCCTGATTGGCCGAGGCCTGGACCAGCTCGTCCGTGGGAGGCGTGTCCTCGTGCTCCCCGAGCTCCTGCACGTGATCAATAAGGTGTCACATCCGTGGCAGATGTGGAATAATCAATGATGGCGATTGATCGGCCTCACCTCAGCCGCCAGTTGAGCTTCAGGAGGAAGCGCCATCTTCACGATGTCGTACGGAAACTTCTCCTTGTCTTCCGACACGTCTCGTTTCTGACACGACATACATGTAGTTAGCGTGCTGTGATGGTCTGACGCTCATCATCTCGCGCACGCGCGACGGTTACCTGTGAGCAGAGTTTGTCCAGGAAGCGGATTCCGAGGATTTGCCCCGATGACATCATGAGGTTGACGTCCCTCTTTTTAACGGAGATCTTGGCCGTGTACATGTAGTTCAAGACTTCCTCAAAGATGTCTGAGCGGATGAAGTCGATCTCAATCACAGACGAGTTGTCCACCTGAGCAAAACAAACCTTCAGTGAGTCTCAAGCGCTTTGGTCCCACACAACATGCACATGCTCAAACACACAAGTCAGGGGACATTTGTCTTGAAGCCATCTGTGGCGCAGATAGGGTTAGTGCCTTGCTCAAGGGCAGGTGGACTCTCTTTTGTCGGTGGCGAATCCATCCTTCCAGGGGGAGACCGCCTCGACTGGGCCTGGACCTCCAGTCCGATGCCCGTCTCCCTGGCCACTAGGACACCCCTCCCCTTAAACCACTGTGGTGAAATGTCCGCCGTACCTCGTGTTTTTTGAAGAGTTTTTTGAAGTAGTTGGAGCAGGCGGCGAGGACGCAGCGGTGAGCTCGGAACTTCACGTCCTCCACCACCACCGCGATGTCACAGTGTTCCCCCTCCAGACGCTGCTCGTTCAGCAGCTTCAGGAAGATGCTCCTGTGGTCGTCGTCCACGTACTTCACCGTCTCTGCCATCTGCTCACGGGAAACACACACGCCGGATCAACGTACGCCCTGCCTTCCTGCCTCGGTCGACCACTGCGCGTCCGACCGAGGGTCCTTGGTCCTCTTTCTGCCCAACCACACAAACTATAGGGGGCTTCATTCAATGGAACAGCAAACCATAAAATACCTTCATAATCTTCATGTTCAATTCAACTGTGATTGGGATTTCTCTGTGGATGACGTCAGTCAGTACGTGACGTCATATTAACATGTCTCACGTATTGACCACCTCTGAAAACAACCTGTTCGACTCCGGCAGGTCACGTCTCAGCAGCGGACACGCGCACAGGAGCGCGTGCACGGCTCGCCGCGTCTCCGGATGGATGGAGTCGCCGTGGGCTAACTGTTAGCATCCGGCTAACACCGTGTTTTGTTGCTGTTTGATGTTGACATCCGCGGTATAATCCTCGACCCGGTCTGTAGCGGAGTCCGCGTCCGGACTCGAACCTCGGTCCACAGAGGGGGACTGAAGCGGGCTAAGCTAACACGCGGCTAACATTGTAACGACCACCGGGGTCGGCGCTCGTGTACCGGGTATATACACGGTGTTCCCTGGTGAGGCTAGGGCTAGCCGGTCTTAGGAGGAAGCTAATGTGCTCATTTAACTTCAGCACCGTACACGGTACCGGCCGGTGGCCCGGTGTTTGCGGGCCGCGGGGCGGCGGAGCTCGTGCACAATCCGCGTCGTGTTAACGGGAGTTGGTGTGTTTTTTGTTTAATGGCGGACACTCTGGCCTCAGCCAGCTCTCACTCAAAATGGCGTTTCCCCGGTAAGTGTCCCGGGTTTACCCTCTGGCCGATATCCCGCAGCGGGGCCGCGTGCTCGGCCGTCCCGCGACCGACACAAGCACGCGAGCGGCGACACCAACGAGACGGGGCTCGGGCGGCCATGAACGGCTCGAGAACGCGCAGACATCCCCGCGGAAACGGAGCGAGGAGGAAATCACGAGCGGCGCGGCACCGTCATCTTACCGTCACCGGGCCAGCGGAGCGCGCGTGTCTCCGTGAGTGAGAGCACCGCGGACCGGGAAACACTTTGTCCGGTTGATGTTGTTGTTGTTGTTGTTGATGATGATGATGAGGCCGCGCTTAGCACGCACACACTGCAGGAGCAGGCAGGCAGCGCGCCAAGCATCAGCCACGCATGCGCTGTAACCCCCGGTGACAGGCCCCGGACCCAGAGCTCACCTGTGTGTGTGCGCGCGCGTGCGTGATGGTACAGCTCACTGTTCACACACATTCATGCTACAGGCAGAAAAAGACTCGGTTGATCAATAAAAAATACCAATAAATCAGTGAACTGATCGATCAATGACCTGATCGGTTCAGACTCAATGATTTGTCCGTTTCAATAACTTCATGAACTTGAAATCTCCTCAATAAAAAACATCTGCGTCTCTTTATTTCTCTATAAACTCTTCGAACCAAACATCGAACTGTAAATCAGTTAATCTAAATGAGGAAATGATCAATTGAATGTTTGATTGATGATTTAATTAAAAATCAAACCGCTCTAACTCCAAAAGACAGAACACTTTAAATAAACTTACAATCTGCAACAGGAAACAAACGAGGTATAAACAGCCTATCAGGGAAAAGTTATAATGAATTATAAATATATATTTGAATGAATGTTTTGTTTGTTTTTCAAGCTAGTTTCATAAGGACTCCATTCAAAGTTACATTGTTGCTCTTTCAGCATGCGACCTACACTACCCACAATTCCCTGTACCGGGCAGAGGTCATAATCATAACCACAGCTGTGTGTAAATATGTCGGGATCTATCGGCATTGCTTAGTTTCCCAGCAGCCAATCAGAGCAGCTCGTACTGGCGCAGGTGCATGCGCTGGATGATGTCACGACAGTCGTTGAAGACGCGGCGGATGTTCTCCGTGTCGACGGCGCAGGTGAAGTGAGGATAACAATGATGTTTCCCATCACCGCTGGCTGTGCTGATCCTCTGAGGACGACAACGTGCACGTGTTATACATGACGCTTGGCGTGGTCGACGTGAAGCTTCAACGTGTTGGTTTCAACATGTGTCGCATCATATCTTACCAGAAACTCGTCTCTGATGAAGAACTTGGCTCTGATCACCTGTGGGTCTTCGTCAGCATCTGGAACAGCTGGAGATTAAACATGAATCAGAAATCTCCATTTTAATATGTGCTTTTACACACAGCCAAGTCTTTATTTTGATTTGTTGTAATATCTGTATGGTTAACTATTCCACCTGCACTTTAGATCTCGTAGCCACATATTTCTAGCAACCTGTAAGATAGTGTGAATTTCAATTCCATATATCACTCTCTTACATGCAGCCCTTTTTCCACTCAGGCCACTGTGTATATATATATATATATACTGTATATATATATATTGCAGCTTCAGTACTTTGCTTCCACTGGTGCACAGTCTCAGTTTTACTTTGTTCTAAACCTGTGTTTTTTATGTTTGTATACTTTTTACCTCTGTTGCCGCAACACTGCAAATTTCCCCACTGTGGGACAATAAAGGATTATCTTATCTTAAATACAACATAAAGACTCGTGTTTATTTGTACCATCAACAGGTACTTGGTAGTTGACGTATTCTGGGAAATAATCCTCCAGTTTAGATTTTCCTGCCAGAATCTTGTCAGCCAGCACGTCCTGTTTGTTCAGGAACAAGATCACTGAGATGGTCTTCAGAAACCTGCAGCCAATCACAGAGCAGAGAGGGCTAACGTCAGCCAATCACAGAGCAGACGGGGTTAAATACAGCCAATCACAGAACAGAGACGGTTAACTTCAGCCAATCACAGATCAGAGAGGGTGAGGGGATGAACCTGTTGGTCCAGATGGATCTGAAGAGGTCCAGAGATTCTCTCAGCCGATTGGTGGAGTTGTCCTCTCTGATCACCATGTTGTAGCTGCTGCTGGCTGCCACGAAGATGATGGCCGTCACATCTGGAGCAGAAATACAGATGTTCACTCGCAGCTGTGACTTCATCACACATCCTTCAATCCTTCATGGTTCCTCACCGTTGAAGCACTGGATCCACTTCCTGCGTTCGTCCCTCTGCCCTCCTACATCAAACATACTGAGGCACAGAGCACACGTCAGCTGACCACATCTGTCCACATCTGTCCAATGTGAGAGGCACCAGCAGCTTCAATCTTTACAATATTTCCCATAATTCATACTTTGTTTAAATAATCGTTACCCGTGATTCCTCTGCCTTTGGTTCAATTGAGACGAGGCCTAACTAAACACCTTTTAGCTTAAGTATCTTTGTTGAACTGCACCCTGGGAGTCATAATTGATGGAGCTGCTTTTGACCCAGCAATTTTTTTCATGATGCAACGGAAAAGCACAAGACGATGGTAGGAAAATACAAAACATTAACACACACTTCAATCAATATCAATACCGTCTGAACGTGGACAGACACAGTGTGGTGGTCAGAAGGGGGCGGGGCTAAAGACACTCACTGGAAGTTGACCTTGTCCACTTGAAACCTGGTTTCAAAAATCCCTGAAGTCAAAACTCTGCAGCGCAGTAAATCCTGAAGGAGAAGAAACCCATTTTAACTGGAGCCTCCATCTTCATGCGTACTGGAAGCTGATTGGTCCGTTTGTTACCTGGTCAGTAGGTGTGTAATCTGTACTCCTGACGGAATCCAACTTTTCCAGGAAACTGAAACACACAATGACACGTGTTCACGGAGCAGCGACGTCACAGACCCTCTCAGCCAATCATCTTCCTCCATCAACACCCCCCACACGCGGGGCCTCCGATTGGACTGTTGAGATTACTGGAGCATGCCGATTGGCCTGCTGGGATTTAATCTGTCACAGTGACGATGTGTGTGTGTGCGCGTGCGTATGTGTTATCTACACTGTGGGGACTGTAACATAAAAGCAGAATAAAGTCAGTGAAGGAAAACTCGAGTGTGTTGTGTTTAATCCTGAAGTGGGGGGGGGACGCAAAATCAATTCCCTTTCTTTGCATGGAACAACGTCACCTCAGGTCAGGTGGAGGAAATGTTGTGTGGATGCAAATATGCGACTGGTCCTTGTGTGTCAGCAGCGACGTCCCGAGGAAGCGAGTGGGTGCGATCTTACTACTGAGCGCAGTCGATCAGCTGATATTCGTTGGCGCGTTCGAAACACGCCCGCACGCCATCGTCCGCCCACAGCTGCTGAGTGTTCTCAAAGAACTCCTGAGTTGAAACAGAGCACAACATCCTGAATCTCACAACATTCGGGCAAATGAGAAGATTTTCAATAACGGCAGAGAAAATATCAGGCTGGAGACACGAAACCACCTGATGATTGTTATTTGACCCTCAAGGTGGCGCTGTAGTGTTTCTATGTCAAGTGATGTGAAGTGAAAGGGATGGATCTCCATATTCAGTAAATAATAAACGGAGTCTGTGACATGCATCACATGAAATCCAGAGCAGCTTCAGTGAGACGTTCAAATGTTTCCAATCAGCAGCTGAGACGCTTGTTGTCTCTCGAGTGGTCCTCAGAGAGAAGACGTGTTCAGGTAATGAGGTCTCAGGTGACACACACGTGTGTTTGAGTCCCAGGTTAAATCTTTACATCACATCATTAGCATCATTCAAACAAACAAGGAACACTTAATGCGTTTGAGTCACGTGATCGGACCTCTCGTCACATGACGCCTTCCACAGCATGCCACATACTCAGCAGCCCCATCATGCATTGCTTCCCTTCAGAGTGCACAAGCGCGAGTTTGCGTTACCTCTGTATATTCGAAGTCCGACAGGGGTGCGATGCTCTTGATGTAATCGATTCTGAACTGGTTGCCAGGGTTACCCAGAGGCATGGGCGGAGTCAACGTACTCATGGCCGCCACGATGGTCTGAAAGAAAACAAAGCACTCTCTCTGATTGGCTGCTGAGGGTGGACAAAGCTCCTCCTCTCCCTCTGACCTACCACGATGGCGTCCTTCACGTTTTTTCTGATGTCCTGAACCTTCTGCTGCTTCTCTCTGAAAACAGACAGGACATGGTCTCACCTGTCTCCCGTGTTCCGTACAGTGAAAGATATAGAACCTGCGTAACCTGGAGCTAAACACGTTCCACTCACTCAGCGTTGAAACCGTCAACATGAAGAATCCTCATCTGCTTCACAATGGTGCTTTTACCTGACTCTCCTGCACCTGAAGACCGACAGGCAGTTGTTACAGACAGACAGACAGCCAGACAGGCAGGCAGGCAGACAGGCAGACAGACAGACACTCACCCAGCAGTAACAGTCTGTGTGTAGCTTTATAAGCCTGTCTCTCTTTCTGCAGCTGTCTCTCGATCTTCTTGTTTGCTTCTCTCTTCACTTTCTCATCCAGTCGTTCTTCCTCTGTCTGCCCGCCCAGACAGCCCATCTCACCTGCAACCAGTGCACGCACGCCCGCACGCGCACACACACACACCAGTTGATAAGGCAAACCAGTATGTAACTGTAAACTCCAAGTAACCCACTTTAAAAATTCACACCCTGAGGGTCGTGGAGGTAACTTCCAGTTGACCTCCTGACAACAGTGGCTCCCTTCTCCCATCACCATGGCAACCATTACAACTTAAATCCAGTCCGCACAGCTAAAGTCTGGTGAACTGAACTCAAATCAATGAGATTCCAACTAAAACGTTTGACTTGAAACAAAAAATTGGTCCTGGTTGAACTGACCTGTAACTGTTGGTGATCACTGACCCGTCACGTCTCAGCAGGTCCGTCCATTAAGGTCCTCAAGCAATCAGAAGGTCCCGTCTGTCCTCCAGCAGTCCATCATAGGACGTCCAGCTCGGTCTCAGAACAAGACACCTTCTCCTGGAGGTTCTCCGTCTTCTGTTGAACAGAGACACACCAAACACCTACACACATCCCCCCAGCACGCACACACGCGACTGCGCGCGCGCACCTCATTAGTCGTCTTTGGGGATTGTGTGTTTTCCCTCTGTGTCAGTTTGCTGCCTGACAACCAGAGACTTCATCCACAAACACAAACTGCTCTGCTGGTGTAGATCTGGATTGTTCTGGTCCAAACTCCAAAAACGGACAAACTGCAGAACCTTTATGTCTCTTTATTTGTTTCAGTCCTCAAAGAAAAACAGACAAACTGCAAAATATGGGAAATTTGAAGCAGGTTTGTCGAGTGACCTCCAAAAAAAACTGTAGACAGTCACTCAGGGTTTTCACTCCAGAAGAGGATTTGGTCTGACGGAAGCTGGCTCACACATCTGTTGTGTGCTTGTCTCTCCTCGGTTGACTGGACAGATGTTCTGAACCTTCATTCTCCAAACATTTCAACCTATGGCACCAAACACCAGGTTGTTAGAGTCCAAGGGACTAAAGGCAGACTCAAATCAGATTCAGAGGTGGTCCAGTGAACCCACTTGAATTAGATTCTGAAGAACCAAATTCTGTCAGATCTGGATTTGAGTGATCTGGATTCAGATGGATCACACTGACCTCTGCAGGTGTTCATCACAGAAGGAGCTCAGACGCTGGATCTCAGACTGGAAAAAGCCCTGGAGCACAAAGAGGGACCGAAGCGGTCCTTGATCAGGTCTGACATCTAAAACTCTAAAATCCCTGAAGTTTCAGTCAACATTAAAACTTATATATATTTACAAAGCAGAAGTATTACTGCAGTATCTGTCAGTACCAGGATGTGTGAGTTCAGGTTCGTTGAACTTTCCTCCAGATGCTTCAGCTGATCAGTGACGTTGGTCTCCAACTTCTGAAGGAGCAACAACCTAAAAAAATAATCCGCCGAACAAATCAAATTTATCGTTGATGGTGGGCGGAGCCTGTGTTGACAGACAGGTGCGGGATGTAGGCGTTACCTGTGTTGATGGACAGCTGTGAGAAGTGATGACGCCTGTTGTTGACAATCTTTTAGTGACTGTAGAACTTCATTTTCAATCTTCTGCCAGCAGCCCTGAAAATAACTTATTCCATTGAACGATGCCAATAATCTATAAATAATCAATAACTTTGATCGGGTAGTCACTGACAGTGAAGTGCTGTTCAAGTTGTGTTTTAAAGCTCTTGAAGGCAGCTGTGATGCTTGAAGTCAGGTCGGATTGTGGCTCCGCCCCCTGTGCATTAACCGGCTCCTGACGCTCCACAGATGATGACGCCCCTTTTCCAGCTAGCTCCTCCTCTACTGCAGCTGTCCCCGCCCCCTCCGGTGACTGCACTGGGACCAGGTGATCAACAAATTCATTGTGATTTCAATTTCAATTCTCCGATTGACATCTGAAGGGACAAAAAAAACAAACTAAACCACCTGTCACTAATGAATGCCACTCCACCCTTTCTGCCAGAGGCTCCGCCCTTCTCTTTTTAGTCATGGTGCCTCCGGTCGGGTCTGACAGGTACCCTGCGCACAGCGTTAAAACCAGCATTAGCTTAAAGTAAAGCTTAAAGGTGAGTGCAGACTGTGAGATGAGAAGTGGATGAACCTGAGTCCGCAGCCCGTTTCCTGTCACTGAGGACTTCCTGAAACCAAGAGAGGAACGCTTGAGAAACAGGAACGGGATATTCCCTGAAAGTTCAAGGAGACAAGCACCTGCTGAGAAGGTGAAGTGCTTCCTTCAAACGTCTCTTCCTGTGCGTCCCCTGGCTCCGCCCCCATGAGAACGCCTGCTCAAAACATCACCATAAAAACCTCTTTAATATTCTTATCCAGATTCATCAGTTCACTGCACTAATGAAAACACATGGCCTTGGGGGCTTTTATTACTGGTCAATGAGGCGGCGTGGAGATTTTCAGCAGGTTCTGGTGTAGAAATGGGTCCACGCTGGTCTGGTTTCACAATCTGACCCGAGTCGTAGTTTGGCGTGGAGTGTCTGATCTGATCAAACAGATCCTCTGCTCTGGTTCTAACTGGAGTCTGAAAACACAAGAACTTTAACAGCAGCTGGTTTGTATCTTCTGGTCTGTTTCCTTCAGGCTGCTCACCTTCAATAGAGTGGAGTCCTCCTCACTGCTTGGAGACGAGAGAGGAAGAACTGCGCACAAGGTTTGATCAAAGCATGCTACATGTAACACGGCTACAACATGTGAAGACCTCAGCTGGTTCATCGATGCTATGCTAACAGATGATCAGAGAGTCTCTTTGGGAGGAGACATCTCTCCTAAAAACTGACCAATCACAGCCAGAACCCAAACAGGAACAAACTCAGATTCTCATGAAAACGCGTCAACATCTTATTGATGTATCTGTGATGCTGTATGAAGATGATGGACTCACTCTTCAGTTGATTCTTGACCTGTAGCTTCTTCCTGCCGTAGGATCGACCTTCAGGTTCCTGCACAGAGGGCAGAGCCTCGGGTCCAACGCCTGGGGAGCCCGCCCCCTGCTGCTGGAAGACGGAAGGGCAGCAAAGGTCAGTTTGTGAAAAACAGGTGCAGACAGACAGGTGCAGACAGACAGGTACCGTGAAGACTCTGCCCACAGCCTCCTCCAGCTCTCTTTGATGTTCACAGTCGAATCTGAGCTCTACCGTCTGACCGCTGTGGTTGTGGTGCCTGATGGGACTGATAAGGCAGACCCTGAGGACCATCTCAGTCCCAGTGCATTCTGGGAACAAACACAGATCCACAGTCAGCCATGAGATGCACCCGAGTTTGTTGCGATTTACACTCCAGGAGCGTGTGAGTGTAAACGAACAGCGATGAATTCCTCTGGATTAAAGGGACCCACCCTGGAGACTGTAATGGCCCACGTCCTCGTTCAGCAGATGGATAGATCCCCACAGCAAACTCTGAACACACAACACAATGAAAACCGACACACAGAAAACAAAACCTTCCAGTGAGACAATGCAATAAAGTCTAGTTCAGGGTGGTACCTGAGGCTCATCCACGAAGAAGCTCACACATCCTGATCCAACATTAAAATCGATCCAGAACTGGTCGAGTTTTTTGTCTTTTGGTGGAAGCAGCTGCACAACAAGAGACTCCATCATGAGATGTTGGGTTTGTGTGAAACAGGTGAAAAGTTTTACCTGAGTGGAGTCCAGAGACGCCCGGACGCAGGGGAAGGTGTAGACCCTGACAGACAGGACACAGGTAAAAAATACGCTCAACTGCTCCCTGATCAGTTCTTTTTTCAGAGAAGGTTCATCACCTTCTCTGGTCGCTATGGAAATGGTTCACAAAGTTCAGGAAACGTCTGCAGTCCTGGAGAGAGGACAGACACGAACCGGTTGGACATAAGCAGGCGTACAGACAGACAGGTGCGCAGACAGACAGGCCAGTGACTCACCACCTCAAAGTCTCTGTCTCTGATGTCACAGAAGGCATCGCTGATGTCACTGTTGGAGAACCAGCCATCGGCTCGCTGCCGTCGCTCTTTCTTTGGCGTCAGGCGACACAGCGCCTCGGACAGACTCACCTGCAGCTCGTAGTCTCAAACCACAACGACACAATCAGTTTCTCAGGTCACGTTTGACGCAGCTGATCAAAGAAAAACTCACCTCCGACCTCGAGAACCGCTGCTGCCACCTGAGAGCTGTCAGACAGACAGACAGTCAGACAGACAGACAGGTAGACACGCAGAGAAAGAGAGAGACAAGTCTTACAGGACAGGGTTCTGGTTCTGGTTGTTCTGGATCTGTCTCCGCTGATCTCGGCTCAGAGACTCCAGGATGCTGTTAAAGGTTCTGATAGCCTGAAACCAGGAGATCAGGAGTGACCAGGAGAGACCAGGAGAGACCAAGAGAGACCAGGAGTGACCAGGAGAGACCAGGAGAGACCAGGAGAGACCAGGATTGACCAGGAGAGACCAGGAGAGACCAGGGGAGACCGCCAGAGACCAGGAGAGACCAGGAGAGACCAGGGGAGACCAGGAGAGACCAGGAGAGACCAAGAGAGACCAGGAGTGACCAGGAGAGACCAGGAGAGACCAGGAGTGACCAGGAGAGACCGCCAGAGACCAGGAGAGACCAGGAGAGACCAAGAGAGACCAGGAGTGACCAGGAGAGACCAGGAGAGACCAGGAGAGACCAGGAGTGACCAGGAGAGACCAGGAGAGACCAGGGGAGACCGCCAGAGACCAGGAGAGACCAGGAGAGACCAAGAGAGACCAGGAGTGACCAGGAGAGACCAGGAGAGACCAAGCGAGACCAGGAGAGACCAGGAGTGACCAGGAGAGACCAAGAGAGACCACCAGAGACCAGGAGAGACCAGGAGTGACCGTGAGAAACCACGAGAGACATATATATGTTCCCATGTAGACATGGGTCATGGACGTGTCCTTGTTTACCTCCAGTCTCAGTGGAAAGTGGATTTCTGGTTCAAGGGTGAATTGTGCCAATTGAAGCAGAACGATAGACAGCTCACTGACTGAGAGACAGACAGGGAGACAGACAGGTGAGTTTATAGATACAGAACAAAGGGAATCAATCCTAACAGGATCAGAAACAGGACCAACCTGGGAGAGACTGAGCCAGTAACTGGAGGACAGAGAAACAGTTTCAGAGGTAAATCAGAGTTGATGGCTTTATGTACATATCATCCAAAGTCCAAAGAGGACATGGTTCACACCTGGTCCTAAGGAGGACTTTATGGCCTGGACACAATGGGTCAACATGAGACATCAGACCAGGACCCAGTGGAGTCCTGATTGGAGTAAACTGTGTGACATTACCCACACAGGTAAAAAGAAAATGTCACTCAATCTGGTGACTTCATTACCCAGAATGCTCCTCACCAGGAAGTAGTTATACAACTCCTCAGTCAGGCACAGGAGGGGGGCGGAGCGTTTCTGGAGGTCAGAGGTCAGGAGGTCACGGACAGTTTGGAACCACAGCGACACCTTCGTGATCCAACAATAAACCACAATGTTTAAATGACGCTTGAATAATGGACCCATAATATCGAAACAGATTTACTTTGGCAGTCAGTCCCTGGTGAAGGAGCGTCTGTAGATCCTCACTGTTCTCCGACAAAATCTCCAAACCCTTCAACACAACCAGGACTCTGGTGAATCCAGATCTACGCAGATCCTGCAGAGACAAGAACAATGAGCCACACGGGGACCAGGACCCGGAGTAAATCAGGTTTGACTCCAGGTTAACATGTGTCACACTGAGCTGTGAAACCGTCTGACATGGGGAGCGCCCCCTTCCGTTACCTTGGTAACCAACTGGTCCAGGGTGTTGAGGGTGGAACTGCTCAGACCCTCACTACGAACCACTAAAACCAGTTGATCGTAATCTCCACGCAGGAGGCAGTCCTCCATGTGGACCTGGAACTGACACACACGCACGCACACGAATTACAATAAGTATAAACGGCACAATAACCTGTAGGTCGTAGACGTTACTTCATGCGTTTATTAGCAGAACTTTTATTTTGAGCCACTTCCGGTTGACAATCAGCAGGTGGCGCTGAGACCAAAAAACACAAACATTGTCAAAGTTGAAATGGAATCATGTGAAAAAGGAACCTGAACTTAGAGACTGAGAAATGATACCGATTATTTACCATCGCTGCTCTTCTCTCCTCCGTGTGCGTGTTCGCGTGTCGGGAGCGCGCACAGCTGCAGTTCATTAACTCATCAACGTCCCGTGGCAGAGAGACAAGTAGTCCAAAGCGGCGGAATGATATCAGCCTTATCTCGATAGAACTAAAAAGAATCGAATATCAATGTGAAAATGAATGTATCACAATGCACAGAAACGGATTCAGTAGCGATGAGAAATGATCAGACATGCAGAATCAAACAGGATCTTTTTTATTAGACTGTTCCAGGTGTGTGACGTCACGCTTCTCTCTGCTGGTCTGGAAACACACAAAAAAATTAGTGGTAATGAATCAAACACAAACACACCCATGAAATCTAAGGACTTTCATTTAAATACTCACAAAATCCAAAACAGTTTGTTGAGACAGACAGGACGGGGGGGGGGGGGGGGGGGGGGGGGGGGGGGAGGGGGGGGGAGGGGGGAGAGAGAGAGAGAGAGAGAGAGAGAGAGAGAGAGGGAGAGAGAGGTGAGCAGGTCCTCAGTTAGAAGCTGCAGACCACTTGGCCTTTGATTGATGACTAATGAGCTTGTTTGTTTTGGGAGAAACAATTAACTGTTTACACAACACACACACACGCACAGACACACGCACACGCGAGCGCGTGAACAGGTGTGTGTCTTTGAATCAGCAGCTTTAAAACCTAAAACATTTCCAAAAACAAACAACGTATAAAATAAATAGAATATGTACAAAGCTAATACACAACATGGACACAACTATTAAACGAATGATACGCAACCAATTGTTTTTTTTCTCTCCCTGTGCGTGTGTGTGTGCGTGCGTGCGTGTGTGTCCCCGCCCCCTGGAGACTCAGGGCTGTCTCTTACCTGTCCGTACACCGCTGCACGCGCTGTGAAACTTTGTTCCTGAGCTTCTCTGAGACACAATCGCTTCCTGTCTGAACCAGAGATATAAAGCGGACCAGGACCAGGACCAGGACCGGGACCGGGACCAGGAACAGGACGAGGATCAGGACCGGAACCGGGAGCAGAACCAGGACCAGGAGGATGTCCCGGGCGGAGGACCGGGAGGAGACGGACTGTGTGTGTTCGGTCGGGATGAAGTTAACATGGGACATCAACGACCCCAAACTACCGCAGGTAATAATAATAATAATAATAATAATAATAATAATAATAATAATAATAATAATAATAATAATAATAATAATAATAATAATAATATAAAATTCCGTTTCCGGAGTTCAGCTGAACTGTATTCGTGTGTTTTTATTCTGTGTAAAGTCAAAGAGAAACTGGCATTTAAAACCAAAAGAAAATCTAATGTAGAGAATGGGAAGAAAACTCAAATACAGATGTTCATCTCTTTACATCAGACGGAATTCAGATTTGTATTCAAAATAAAGAAAATGATTTTCTTAAATTGTGTAAAATGAATCTAGAGTTTAAACCAGAAAGAGAATTTACAGAGACTCCTTTCAAAAATCGTTTTCACTGAGGATTCAACAAAAGGAAATGTTATAATCGGGCGGAAAATCTTTCATCCAACATTCAAAATCAACAGAAACTCGTTCGATTCCTAAATAAACTGCGATAAATCGATGAATTCAATTCAAAGATCTGGTTTGGCTCTGATGTATGTTATCGTAAGACAAAAAAACGAAATCAATTCCAAATCGGTTATTTGGACAAAATATCAATTCGGCTGTGACAAAATCTATTTCTTCCATAACCGTTGTTTGTGGAACTGAATGCGAAATTGAAGGCACATTTTTTGGCGTTATCACGTATCACTGATGATCAATAATCCAACCCGAATGATCAGATATTTTTGGTTTCTGCTGATACCAATGAAGAAGCTAAAAACAACGACCATGACGTCAGGGAATAGAAATCGATCTAGTTATGATTTACATAAGCTAGTAATCCAGGTTTTGCGTATGAATGAACGTGTTGATATTTCAGCTCATATTGGAATGAAATGAATGGAATTATTTTGGTGTGGATGACCCAGGCGCTTTCCTCACAAGGTCGAAATGTTGTCCTGGCTATACACATATTACGACTCTGCTATTCAATTCTGTTTCGATGCCCTGATGAATCCGCGTGTCTCAAATATATTACAAGCAAACTGTCCAATATTCACAGCAATTCCGTTTCAACTGGATTTTCCATGATCATATAATCCACGTAAATGACCCGATTTCAGACCTATCTCATTTGACAGGAATCCTGCGTGATTGTTACTAGAAGGTGGGGTGTGTGTGTGTGTGTGTGACTCGGCTGACTCGGCTCTTCAGTTTGTTGTTGTTGAAACACTCAAAACTGGTTTTTATATTTTTGTTTCCAGTCAAACCAAAACATGAAGCTGGTCAAACTTTCTCCGGTCACACACTGATCAGCATTTCTGCGAAATTCATCGTGGAAGGAAATAAATGAAAGCTGAGCGAACACAAATTCAGCCAAACACAAGGAATTCCATCCGTTGAATGACATTTGATTGCAAGGCGTCACATTTGGAGCGAGTTGCTCCTTTCGATCTGGTCTGCAGGAACTAAGTCGAAAAATACCCTTCTACGGGCCGAACAACTGCGAGCCCAGTTTCAAATGGGATCCGGATCGTACTTGTACGGCAGTCGCAGGGTTTTACTGCATTTATTTGAAAGTATCTTTTACTTTGGCCACGGATAATTCTTCCTTCTTATAATAAAGGACTTGTATTTGAAATGGAATATTTGTACATTTTGAGGTGGTTTTTATTTATAAATCAGCCCCTGGAGTACACCCAGTAAAATGTACCTGTGTACGCGCCCCCCTCTCTGCAGGACACGAAGCTATTTGACCCTTTTCAGGAGTGGACAGACGGCTACGTGCGCTACATCTACAGCGGTGAGAAATGATCTTCCAGGACCAAAAAAACCTGGAGTCTGGGCTCGGGGTCACGCTTTTATGTTTCTGTTGCAGCTGAAGATAAAAACGCTCAGCGCCATCTGTCAGGATGGGCCATGAGAAACACCAACAACCACAACTGTCAGATCCTGAAGAAGTCCTGTCTGGGGGTGGTGGTGTGTTCCCGAGGGTGCACCCTGCCCGACGGATCCAGACTCCAGCTCCGCCCCGCCATCTGCGACAAGGCCCGGCAGAAACAGCAAAGTAAGGGGAAACCAGAACCGCAGAGGATCCGGTGCTGAACTGGACTGAACCGAACCTGCACTGTGTGTGTTGCAGAGAAGCTGTGTCCGAGCTGCAGCGCCGCCCTGGAGCTGCTGCCCTGCCGCGGTCACAGCGGATACCCCGTCACCAACTTCTGGAGAGTGGATGGCAAGGCCATTTTCTTCCAGGTTTCCACTTTAAAATCCTCATCATGCACACATCGGCTCACATGCTACACATGCTAACCGGACCCAACACGCTAATAGGCTTTCTTCAAAGTTTGAAAGCGTCTAAAACTAAACCATATACCCAAACCAGTTCAAACCAGGTCTGTCCACCAGTTAACAATGAATATATTGAGTCAGACCCTTAGACCACAAACTGGTCTAAACCCATTCTTTGCAGCCTCATCAGGTTCGTGACCAAAAAAGACCTGGAACCGATTGAACCAGACCTGGTTTATAAGCAGATCTTAAAGGACTCCACGAATGCCGGTCTGATGGTGTTTGTGGTTTTCAGGCTAAAGGGGTCCACGACCACCCCCGACCAGAGTCCAAGTCCGAGACTGAAGCCAGAAGAAGTTCAGTGAAGAGACGGGTCACCTCTCCTCCGTTCACACCCAAGAGACGAATGATGGAGTCACAGGTGGACCTCGACAACGACATCAGCCGTTCATTGGTGCAGTTGATTATTGTTCATTTTGATTCTCTTCCCACTTCAGGCTCTTGGCCCCGCCCTCCTGTCCTGCGTGGAACCAGCAGACAGAATCTCCTTCATCGAACCAAATTTCCCGCAGCATTACCCAGCCTTCCAGAGCCCAGAACCTTACTACAACCCCCACAATGCACTGGGAGAGGCTCCACCCACACTGCAGAAACCAGCCAATCCCAGGCTTTACATGGGCCGGCCTGGATACGAATTCCAAGGATACCTTACCTCTCCTTCGTATCCAGTGCCCTCTGACCTCTGTGACCCCAGGTCCGTCTCACACGCTAAATACATACTACATACCTTTGCATACTACTTACATACTACATATATCACATGCATTGTACAAATGTCAATAGGTCCCAGGGTGATTCTGATCCTGGTCACATTCTGAACCTATTTGGATCTTGGACCAGGTTAACAGGTGGACACCAGATTCTCATAGTTGTTACTTAGAATAAGTAAACAGGTTCTGACCCTTCTGCAAGTTCAGATGGAAACTAAATCCCATGGTTCCCTTGAAGCCAGGATTGTTTCGACCAGTTTTAAAAACTTACTTCCAGATACAGCCCAAACCGAGCTCAAGGCAAGAAGTAGATTCCGAAGCTGAACCCGTTTCTGCTCTTTGTGCAGAGTGGCTCCAGTCCTGGGATCCTCCGCCTCCTCGTCTTCAACATCGGCTCCGCTCTCCTCCTCCTCCTCCTCCTCCTTCGACCCTCAAACCAAACCTCCTCCGGGCTGGAAGGAGCTCCTGAAGACCTCCTCTGCTCCCTACGGAGACAACCACCATTACTACAGCGCTGAGTACCCCTGCCGTTACCCTGGCAACCCTCCAGGCTCCCCTGCAGCCCTGCAGACCATCATCACCACGACGACCAAGGTGAGCCGGGTTCATTGGTTGGAGAGGAGACGATGCGGTCTGCTCCTCTATTTATGGACCCAAGACCTTTGTCTCCTCCTCAGGTGTCCTACCAGCCGTGTCCGAAGCCTCCGTCAGCGCTTCCTTCCTACCAGTCCTGTCCCAAACCTCCGTCCGGCCTGCAGACCTACCAACCCTGTGCTCCTCCCAAACCTCCGGGACTGCCAGGCTGCTCCTCGCTGCTAGACGACCCCTCCTCCTCGTCCTACTCCACCGAGGTCAAGGTGACGGAGGAGACGGGAGGAGTCATCAAGTCTCTGTCCTTCCAGCCTGAACCTCTTTCCGCCAAAACGGAGCGAGCCGATGGATACGACTACCGCTACGCCTACCCCAACGCCTACCGCTACGACGACTACTGACGTTACCGTGACGACCGCCACACAACCCACCGGACAAACTCTCAATACCGAACCGTGGTCGTTTTGGATCATCAGAGCTTTGGTTCTCGGTTTCACTGCAGCGCTGCCTTCAGGGATCAAGATCTCATGAACTTCTGCGTCTTCTCCGTCGTGCTCTGTGGTTTATCATTTATTAGCCGAGTGTGGCGAACCTTCCGGTTCTGCTGAGGGAAAATGAGATGACACAAGAACCCGGTTGATTTCATCTGAAAAAGAATAAAATCACATCTGCTTCAGGTGATTGATGATCTTGCAACTGGATTTATCTTTGCCAATGTTTTGGGTTATTTATTGAACTGGACTGAATGTGGATGACGTCCGATGTTCCTTCATGTATTCTGCATCTGTCCTCGAATAAAGATGAAATGAACCTTCAACCTCTGGTCTCACAGTCCTCAGTTTCTATTTGAAACAGAATTGAACTAAACCCTCTCCGCGGGGGTCCGGAGCCTCCGAGCCAGAGGATCAGAGAGTCGGTGTTTGGACGTGGGCTGGTTTCAGTCTGCATGAGTAATAAATGTTGTTTTGACAAGAACGCGTCAGGACAGGATCGTCTCTGCTGTCCTCACTGTGAACCTTTAAAACCCTCCAACCGCCTCCTCCTCCTCTCTTTCACTACCTTCCATTAAAGTCTCCCGTCTCGGCCTCACCTCACTCGTTACCTTCCCTCGGTTTCATCCGTCCGTAGATGATCCTCTTCAGACTGAGCCACACACACACACACAGAGGAGGAGTCAGACAGACGGTGACCTCACAGGTGGATCAGAAGTCAAAGGTCGTCCGCAGGTACATCTTCGGACCTACTGTGGGCACGTGAAATGCTGCGCTCTGATTGGCTGTTTGCAGGAGAAGATGTTTTCAAGCTCCATCAGCCAACACCTGTACACCAGGTGAGAGCAGATAATCCCGAGCTGTGTAATTCTATCCTTTCACCAACTATCACCTCATCTCCTCTGCTTATCTTGCGTCTTCTTCTTCTTCTTCTTCTGCTGATCTCCATCGCAAATCATTTCATTCCTCGTCTTCTTCTCTAAATAAATCATCCCCTCTGCCGACAGGAGAAACCTTCCAAACAATGACACACCTGCCCCCCCCCCCCCCCCCCCCCCCCCCCCCCCCCCCCCCCC
>JAFBJU010000870.1:107793-129800 GCA_016785305.1 Colistium nudipinnis
GAGAGAGAGAGAGAGAGAGAGAGAGAGAGAGGGAGAGAGAGGGAGAGAGAAGGAGAGAGAGAGAGGGAGAGGGAGAGAGAGCGAGAGAGGGAGAGAGAGAGGGAGAGAGAGCGAGAGAGGGAGAGAGAGGGAGAGAGGGAGAGAGAGAGCGACAGAGAGAGAGAGAGGGAGAGAGAGCGAGAGAGCGAGAGAGGGAGAGAGAGAGAGAGGGGGAGAGAGAGAGAGAGAGAGAGAGAAACAGCGAGAGAGAGCTGCTTTGTTTATTGAAATCATCAGACAGTAAACACACCTGATCCTTCTACTGCTTTGAATGATCGATTGATTGGTTGACCTGCGCAGAGACGGAGGTGATGGGCGGAGCCATGTGTAAGGAGGAGGTGAAGGACGAGAGGACGAGTGTGGAGGAAAGAATCCGACCGGTCAAACAGTTTGGATTCAACGTCCTGAGTCTGTCCCGTCGAGGACTGAAGGTGAGACCGTTTCCTGTTGATCACGTCACCATGACGACAGGCACTACGTAGCTGTCTGACTGTGACATCACTTCCTTCCTCAGGACGTCCCAGATGAATTGTGGGAACTGGTGGAGTTGGAAAAGCTGAATTTGTCTCTGAACAGTTTGAAGGTTGTTCCTCCACAAGTTTCTCTGCTGTCCAACCTGGAGGTGATCAACCTGTGGGGCAACCAGGTAGCAACGGTTGCTATTGATCCATATTGATCAATAATCACTGAAAATCCAAGTCCAACCACGAAAGGCTTTATTTTCATAGAAATAATTGGACACTGTCCCTCATACTGTGGACATGTTTACATCTTGAAATCCAGCAGGATTTAGGGCAGTTTAGGTCCTGGCGCCCCCTACAGGCCACAGAGATGACTACAGTCACACTGCAGAAACTTGAAAATAGTCACTGGGTTTATCATCACCTCAAATCAAATCCGCTGATTGACTTTGAACATGGTGTTGTGCTTCTCCGCCTTGTGTTGTTGTGTTGTTGTGATCAGCTGAGCAGCCTCCCCTCAGAAATTGGAAAGCTGAGAAGACTCCGAGTTTTATTCGCCTACAGAAACAGACTCACTGAAGTTCCTGAGGAGCTGGGAGCATGTACACAACTGGAGGTACGACAAATACGACAAATACTGCTTCTCATAGTACAAATACTACCAGGGCTGCCCCTTCTTCTTCTTCTGGTCATCTTCCACATTTCACGTTCATGAAACTACAACCATGGTTTGAATTGTGAAATAGTTGACAGATGTGTGGTACCAGTATTTCATTGGCTACAAGTGGGCGTGTCCTCTGACCCTCAGGTGCTAAGTCTGGCCAATAACCAGCTGACATCTCTACCCGCGTCTCTCTCCGGTCTGAACAGACTCAGGAAACTCAACATCAGCCACAACCACATGGCTCACATCCCGGGCTGTGTCTACAACATGAAGCAGCTGGTACGTCCCAACACAGCAGCACGCTGATGCCTCACCTGCTCCACTTGCTCCGCCTCCTCTGTCCACAGGTGTTCCTCCACCTGGCCTGCAACCGTCTGGAGAACCTGGCCGAGAACATCCAGGCTCTGGTTCAACTCAAGATCCTCATTGTGGAAGGAAACAGCCTCCACTCCCTTCCAAAGGCTCTGTGCCACCTCACCAGGTAACTCCGCCTCACTCTACGTAACTCCACATCACTAGGTAACTCCACCTTATTTGATCTGATACAGGTTGGAGTTGCTGAATCTGGATTTTAATGACATTAAGGATGTTCCACAGGTGAGTGGATCTCCACAAGAAGGTGGATGATGATGACGATGATGATGATGATGATGATGATGATGATGATGATGATGATGATGATGATGATGAAGAAGGGTGCTGTGTTCAGGAGATGCACCAGTTGTCCCGGCTGGAGAAGCTGGCCTGTCATCCTCTGGATAAAGGACTTCACATCCTCCACAACCCTCTGATGAAGCCAGTGAAGGAGGTGCTGGAGGGGGGGCTGGTGAACCTCTACAACTACCTGAGAGCTGCGTAGAGGGGGCGGGACCTATGTCCATCTGAGAGCCAGGTGGAGAGTTGTTACTCTAATCATTGAAGTGTCTGGATAGATTTTTGATTTCCAAAATGATGTTGTAGTATTGTTGTTTTCCCTCAGTGTGTCCTGCAGGTGGCAGCAGAGTGCTAAAAAACACACACACGCTGTTTGTTTCTGGGCAGTTGTGATATTTTGTGTTATATATATATATATATATATATACTCTGAACATATTTATTTTTACAAGTGCATTTATATGTGATATAGTCTTGCCATATGTAAACACGAATAAACTGTCTTCACACGCCACATGTGACTCTCTCACACACACACACACACAGGTTCACCAGGTGTGAGCGTGTGGAGCTGCAGTAACCACTCTGACCAGCAGAGGTCAGCACGACGCTTCCTCCTCAAGTTTAACCACATTCCTCGCGTCTTTATTTCAAATATCTAATGCAAGCAAATAAACTGCTTCAGGAAACAGAATATTAAAAAAAGGAAGATGTAAAAATATAAACATGTAAAAAGACTCATGTTGAAAAAATGAAAAAAAAGTTAATAAGTATAACAAGCAACACAATAAGATTTTTATTAACAATATTCAATAACTGAAGTAAATCACACAAGTCAAGTAAAAAATAACTTAATGAGCAAAACAGATTTAAAAATAAGTAAAAGAACCCCAAATCAAATGAGTTAAAAAAGTCGGAATAATTAAACATGAATCTCTCTCTCCCTCTCTCTCTCTGTCTCTCTCTCTTTCCCTCTCTCTCTCGGTTTTTCCTAAAGTCTCTCGCCCCCTGTGACGTCAGCGACTGCTCGCGCTCTCTCTCGTTGGAGAAAGAAGCGAGTGTTACCTGAGTGTGTGTGTGTGTGTGCGGACAGAAAACAACAGAAGGAGAAGAAGAAGGAGGAGGAGAAGGAGGACACTTGTCCAGTTGTCCTGTCCTCCCTCCGGAGGGTCTCGGTGTGAACATGGAGCGGACCGGAACTTTCCTGCTCTGTACGTGTTTCTTTCTGCTCGCACTGGGACTCACGGGCACGCGCGCGGACACGTTCAGAGGTAAGTGGACTCCCCGGGTCCTGGTCCTCGTTCCGGTCCCGGTTGTGATGTTTGGTGGGGGGGTTTTATTGATTTGGTTTGCGGGTTGGGGGGGCGGTGGGGGCATGGGAGTTTCAGAGTGTCAGAAAATCTCCTCCCCCCCACTGGTCTCAGCCCAGAAAAACTTTCAGCTCAGAACCTGCGTCAGAACCGGAACCCAGACCCGGGTCCCAGGTATAGTCCCAGGACAGTCCAGAGGGGGAGGGGGGGGCAGTGTGTCCATCAGTTAGAAAAACAGAGTCTGGGTAGAAAGAGCAGATTTTCCTTTATTTCTGAACACGTCGTAGATTCACTGCAGAGATGAGAGGATATAAATGAATATATCGATTTCATGTCTTTAAATGTCTGTCCACAGAGAGAGACATTTGAAGACATTTGTAGACAGAGATATTTGGAAAGAGAGAATTGTGCAGTTATTCAGAGACGAGGACTTGTGGTCCACAAACGAGTAAATCAGTGTCAGAATCCTCTGGAATAAAATGAATCCACTTTAGTTTCCTGCTGTTAAAGATTTCCGCCTGATCGATCGTGGTTATTGATCGTTATTATCGATCCGTGAGACGTCTCCTCGTGTTGGTCCAGATCCTCAGTGGACGATCGGAACCAGACGTTTGTCCACATGAGGTGAACGTTTCCACAGGGACAGTGTCTCAGGGTGCACGCTCAGACTTCAGATCAGGTGTGTGTGTGTGTGTGTGTGTGTGTGTGCACCTGATGGGGGCAGCAGGACCTGTGATACGCCAGAGTGATCAAATGATTAGGAACACACTGCGACCTCTGACCTCTCTCTTACCTGAGCGGCTGATTCCTGATTGGCTGAAAGCTGATGAGTGGCTGTGTGTGTTACCTGTGTGTGAGAGAGAATGAAATTAAACCGTCGCTGGTCGGATTCCAAGATGGCCGCCGCGGCCTGATGACGGTGGAGAGAATAATCCGGATCACTTCATTTCTTTATCAATCTGCCCCCAAGTTTAACTCAAGTGTTAAAAACGAAAATCTGGAGCGAACAGCATTTATTTTAGGTTCAAATAAAAGTTTTCTTTTTAAATATTGATTATTGGAACTGTGGCTGGAGAATGTTTCATAAAGAGCAGAAGAGATGGAACATGAGACGGAGACAAGGTCTGCAATTAGAGCACTACTGTTAACTCAGCACACGCACGCACGGGCACGCACACGCACACGTGCACACACACACACACACACACTCCCTGGTGACCTGGTGTGTCCAGGTTCAGGACTGTCGCTGATTCAGTACTTTACCTTTTCCTCTGGAGTGTGTGTGTGTGTGTGTGTGTGTTCAGATGCAGTCAGCTCTTTGTTCTGTCTCGTCAGGGTTTTAATGAAGCTCACAGATTAAACACACAGTGAAGTCAGGTGTATGTGTGTTGTGTGTTAGTGTGTTGTGTGTATGTTTTGTCCTCAGTGAGTTAATTATCTCTCCTCAAACCTCAGAGACTTTCTTCAGCTGAATCTGTTCAGGGTTCAAGTTAACTTGTTTATTTTCCGTAAGACTTTTTTTATACTGTGTCACTATGTGGAGATTTAAAGTTTGTTTAAATCAGTTAGTTAGAAACTAAGTGAAGCGTTGTGTGTGTGTGTGTGTGTGTGTGTTGAAGCCTAAATTGGCTTAAGAAGCTCCCTGAGAACGGTCATATGATCACACACACACACACACACTGGTCTTTAAGAGGGTTAGTTCTGTCAGCGTAGTCACAAATAGTCACATATTTATTTTTCTTTGATTGTGAAAACTCCGCACACACTCAGTGTGTTACATTGTGTGTCAATGTGTTACAGAGTATTGCTCCACATCAATGTGTTGCAGTGTGTAAATGCTGTGTACAATGTCGCAGCGTCTCCGTAGCAGATGAGCTTTGCGAAACCTGGGATTTGTGAGTCTCGATGAAGATGTGGAGAATTAAAGTGAACCGTGTGTGATCACTGACCTCCTCCTCCTCCTCCTCCTCCTCCTCCACTTTCTCCATGTCTGACCTTATTTATGTTGCAGCAACAGAAATATGAATAAAACATGCGGCTAATCTGCGGCTGAATTGACTCTCTCCTTTTCTTATTAGCGCTCCCCTTCTCCAGGCTCACCTCCCGCCGCAGCTTCGTGCTTCATGTTTGTATTTCAGTCCAATTTAAAAAAAAAAAAAGCATAAATCTTTGTTGCTTTAATCTCCCCGCAAATCCACATCAGAGCGGCGAATTATCTGAAAGTTCCAGGACTCTCCGTTTGTGGGTCCGGGCGGGATTTAAGATCCCGGCGGGTTGAGCCAGTTGCGCGATGGGCCCGGTGGCCTCTGGGATTAATGCGCCGCCTTCAGACGCCGCGTCTGCAAACCCAGCGGGGATTAAAGAGGCCGGATTAAGACTCCTTTTGTTTAACGTGAGAGATGAGATCGGAGCTGTGGAGGATTTGTGTCAGCTCTGAGATCCGAATCATCGTAGGACGCTTGAATGCAAACACACACACACACACACCCAGTTTTTCTCTTTCACTCAGAGGAGGAAATGAAATATAATCTGTGGCCCAGAGAGAGTCTTGCTCCACGTGTGGACGGTGGCCTCCTAAGTGTGTGGACCTGAGGGACAAAGTGTCTCTGGGTCCTCTGGACGTTTGGACAGAGGAAATCAACTTTTCTCGTCACAATTAAAAGCTGAGTCTGGTCCTGTGACCGTTGCCATGGTAACAGACATGGCAACTTGCTGGTCAAAGTCAGACGCTGTCATTCAGATTGAAAAAAGAATTCTGTGACCACTTGGAAAATAGTCATAGTGTGTGTGTGTGTGTGTGTGTAATCCCTGTCCAAATATGTCCTTCTCATTATCTTGTGGCCCAAATCCTAGATCATATTCATAGGATTATTCATTGAAGATTTGTGTGTGTGTCATGAGACAGGGATTATTGTGTGTGTGTGTGTCAGTATAATCTGACATCAAACACAGATGTGTTGGACTTGTGTACTTGTGGGGACACTGAGGAGGTTTTGGTTACCTGCTTCTGAATGATAAATATTTATTGGGATTTGGATGTTTTCTACTCTTTTATCATGATGATAATGATCTGAAAAGCGCTGCCAGCTACACACATTTAACCACACCATCACACACACACACACACACACACTCTCTCTCTCCATTATCTGCGTATGAATATTTACTGTAGTAATTTAGGTTAAATAGCAGCTTCTGGGCCTGAAGTCCCTGAAGGTTTTAATG
Organism: Colistium nudipinnis; assembly: GCA_016785305.1. Classification (NCBI taxonomy): domain Eukaryota; kingdom Metazoa; phylum Chordata; class Actinopteri; order Pleuronectiformes; family Rhombosoleidae; genus Colistium; species Colistium nudipinnis. The sequence continues at coordinate 114,147 of JAFBJU010000870.1, forward strand.
GCACTGCTTGTGTGTGTGTGCGTCTGTGTGTTTAAATATTAATTGTGTTTCGAGCTTGGCGTCGTTAGTTGGTCCCACTCGTTTCAGGTGTGTTTGTGTTGAACTGGTGCAGTGAGTCACATTGTGCGAGTCCGTGGTTGTGCATTCTTTTGGGACACATGCTCTTTTAAATAAAGTTGACATGTGTGAGAAATGAGTGGCAGGTTTTTTGAGGGGCAGTGAAGGTGTCACTGTGCTGCGTTCAGGGTCAGCCTGCAGTGGTTCCCTTCAGGGACGTCCGTAAACGGCAGCGCTCAGTTTCTGGGTCGCAATGTGTGCGACGTGTGCGTGTCCTCGGGCGGCTGATTAACGATTGGCTGAATGTGTGTCAGAGCGTAAGACTCACCTGTGGGACGGTGAAGGTTAAGAGAGGTTAAAGACGGAGACATTGTCCAACATGATGCAGTGACCCTAAACAAAGAGACAAAGTGCATGCTGGGGGAGGGGGGGTGTGGGGGACGGCACGTCTCACCCTCCGGCCAGGCCCCCAGCACAGTTGCATTAGTGGTTGAGAGCCGTGAGGAAGCTGCAGGCGGAGAGAGAGAGAGAGAGAGAGAGAGAGAGAGAGAGAGAGAGTTAATTATTCTTCTCGTTTAATTCTTCATTTGTATAAAGCTCATTTATTATTTCTTCAGATTTCAACTCCTCCTTTTTCCTCCTGTTTGTATCTTCTCGTCTGGACTTGTCTTTGGTTGTGTCTCTCCTTGCAGTTGGTGTCTCTCACACCTGCTCAGTGTGATGGTGTGTGTGTGTGTGTGAGTCCTGAGGGGAGAAACCTTTTCATCCTCTCTGCTGGAGGTCAGCCATGACCTTCAGAACCTGGTGTTCTCCTCATCAGCTGGAGGTGTCATCTCTGACATTTACACCATTGTGTGTGTGTGCGACACCAGTTGTTTGTTAGTGTTGTTGGTGTGGAAACTTTGGTCTTTGGTGAGCTTTGAACTCTTTCTGACTCTTCATGACACACAAACAGGGTCAAGGTGAAGGTCAGATGAAGGTCAGGTGAAGGTTGTTGCACCTTCTTCAATGGTCTCAGGATGTAGTTAACCTCGTTCAACACCAAGAGACCAGAACGTCCTCGAAAGTGGTCTTCTTCTTCTTCTTCTTCTTCACAGTCTGACGTAGAATCAGTCGAAGATCTTTGTCCAGAACAAATGGGATCATTTCTGACTCAAAGTGAAAATGTGTCTGAGCCCTCAATCCCAGATTAACAATCCTTCCTTTTCTTTGATGACCTCGTCTCCGACCTGAAGTCTAATCCCAGTCTTCGGTGGTTTTCGCTCCATTCTAATCTCCCTCTGTTCTTCTGACCTGAAGCTCATCGCTTCATTTTTCATTTAAATATATCATAATCCGGGTGTTAACCTGGTTCCTGCTGTTCCTCAGGTCCTCGGAGGTCCTGGTTTGGCAGATCGCAATGATCTCCTGAATCATAACGGACCCGGATGATCCGAGGGGACCGCACGTTGAACCACGTCGTGTCCTTTACAGTGTTGATGTGAAGAGACAGTGACGGCTGATGACACACTCACACAACCACATGGCCTGAAGGTGTGAATGATGTCACTCCTCCGTCCTTCACTCTGATTGGTTAACCACCGTACCTGCTCCAACAACACTTCCTGTGATGAGCTCTTCTGTTGCTTGTGGCAACCGGTTCTCCTCACAGAACCTCAGGAGAACTTTCTTCAACCCCCCTCCTCTTCATCATCCTCGCCAGGAGGAGGTGGAGACCAGAGGAGGAGATAATGCGTGTGTATGTTACAGGGTAATTATTAGTAATTAGCATATTATTCTAATGCCATCATATAGACACACACACACACACACGCCCAGGGGCACCGGGCTGACTGCTGCATTATTCATATTTGGCCTGAGGCAAGTTAGCTTGCTGTGCTAACGCTAATGCTGTTAGCGCCCAGTTAGTGTTCCTGCTGGAGATCAGAGTTAACACACACACACACACACACTTACTTTATAAATCCTATCAATGTGTGGACTGTAGACCTGACCTAAATCCTTTATTTCTTCTTCATTTTGATTTTTTCTTTTCACTTCCTGTTTCATGTCTACACTCCTTTTCATTTTTGACCTTTCCATCTTTGTTGACCTCTTTGACTGTGTCCATCTGAAAACTGGCTGCCATCTTGTTTCATCCTCACTGTCAACGTGTGGGTCTCTGTTTGTGTATGTGTGTGTGCGCGCACGTGTGTGTGTGTCGTGTCTCACCAGCTAAATGCCACCACTGCTTGCTGTCACAGTGTGTGTGTCCACTGTCACTTTCAATCACGCACACACACACACACACATGGAGCCCCAGGTGGTGCTGGGAGCTGCACATGTATCCACCCCCTGCCTGTCCAGTCTCATCCAATCACCTCAGGGTTTGGTTTGGTGGGGCGTTAGCATCGCCAAACACTAAAGGCTAACTGTGAGGCTAATCACTGACACATACACACACCCACACACACATAGTGTCTGACAGCAAATAATCACACACACATTAGAGAAGCCTGGTTACACAAACTTCTTCTAATTGGCCATTATATCTCAAACATGATCTGGGTCAGGGTGCGTGTGCGCGTCTGTGCGTGTGTGTGTGTTTGTTGGGTCATGTTTCTGGGTCATGGTTGTGATGGGAGGAAACAGCTGCTTAATAAACACCAGCAGATAGAGTAAAAGAGTGAAAGTTTCATTTTAAAATGCAAATCTGGATTATTGTAATCTCTCTCTCTCTCTCTCTCTCTCTCTCACACACTCACAATATAAAACGTTGATAGATTATTGGCAAGTGTTTTTTTTGTCTCCTTGAACTGATGCTTCCTGCCTCAAACGCTGTGTGTTCACGACTACACAGCTCACAGCTAAGGTCAGTGTGTGTGCGTGTCAGTGTGTGCGTCTCCATGGAAACACAGACAAACAGAAGTCCAGGAATTTCCTCAGGAAGCTGAGCGACAGGTGTGAAGTTGACCTGAGAACGTCTAGGTTGACAGTGTGTTGTGGGGAGAGGTTGTGTGTGATGTTTACATTGTGTTGTCGGGTTGTGTGTGTGACGTGCTTCTTGATTGTGGTTTCTCTCAGCACCGTGTCATTAGCTGAATCCTTCAGGTCTTCACGCGTGTTCCTGTTTGTTAGCGTGTAGTTAACATTCTGCTGCGCTCTCTCTGTTGATGAACAGTGAACAACACTCTCTCTGTGTGAGGCGCGCACACACACACACACACACACTGGTTCTTCTCTGAGCGTCACTCACTATTTCCACTAACTTTGAGCTTTGAGCTTTAAAAACACAGTTTCACTGAAGTCTGCAGGTCAGACGCCGAACATGCTCACACACGCTGGACGTCCTGTATGTGAAGGGGAGGAGGAGGAGGAGGAGGGGGGGGCGAGGAGGGGGAGTCAATCTGAGACTCCAACATGTAACAGGAGTCGAGGCGTCGCTGGTTCTGAGCAGAGGAAACCACAGTCATCAGGACCAGATGGTTCCATTCAGCATTACATACTTGAGAGAAAGAGAGAGAGGGGCAGAGGGAGAGAAAGAGAGAGAGCATGACTTTGGAAAAGAAAAGAAGAGCTGTGTGGTTGTGGTTGTAAATGTGTCGTGTGTGTGTGTTTTCTTTGTGCCTATGTGTGTGTGTGAATGTGCTGCGGTTCTTTCTGATGATGTCATTGATTCCACGGATTCTCTTTTTTCGTCTCTGATTTGACTGATTTCTGGTTTTGTCTGTTGGACACGCGCGTTTCTCCCTCTGAGAACACAGAGGTTAAAGGTCACGCCATGTGCTTACTTTTCAACATGTTCATCATGTACATCACTCACATGTAAGCTCGCGGTAACCACGGTAACAGCAACATGCCCTAACACACAGGGTTAACAAATAAATGAAAGTGTGTGTGACCCTCATTTCCTGTTTGCGAGAGACCACCCTGCGTCTGGGTGTGTGCATATGTTGTGTGTTTGTATGCTGCATTTTTGTGTGTACATGTTTATATACTGTTGTGTGTAACAGCTGTAAAGAGCAGAGGAGGAGACGACTTGTACTTATTGATCAGGTGACTGGAGAATAAAGAGGGCAGACGATCAATAGCTGCACATTATGATTAATTACTGCTGGTAACACACACGCACAGGGCGGTGTAACTGTGTGTGTCCTCTGGGTGTGATACACACACACACACACTGGGTGTTTGGTTTGTGACAGAATGACAGCAGAGCGCGTGTTTGTTTCTCTCATTTCCTGTCGAGGCGAGTCCAGACGAAGAATCCCCCCCTCCCCCCTCACACACACACACACACACACACACTCTTTCCCCTTTTGTTTTTCCTACTGATGGATTGAAGGCGAACGAAGGGAGCAACAGTCGGAGAGAGAGTTTGATGTTGTGTTACTGCATTATAAAGTCCTCCGGTCCTGCTGTTCAGTTGTAGAAGTATTAGTTACAGTAGAAATAGCAGTAGGTGTAGTGACAGTAGTACTATGTATAGTATTCATACTATCAATCAGTAGCAGTTCAAATACCTGCAACATTAGTATTAGTGGTTGGTGTGTGTGTGTTGACATCAGTAGTTTCGTCGTGTGGTTGTAGTACTATCTGTAGTACCCTGTAGTTGGTTGTGTGTCCTCACATCTACAGAAAGACAGGAATGTGTGTGTGTGTGTTGAGTTGTATAGAAACAGATTAAACAGATTGTGCCTCATATCTGTTGATGAGCTAACACTGCCCTGCGGGACCAGTGTGTGTGTGTGTGTGTTTAATGTGCCTTCTGTTACAAAGAAAGAAAATGAGCCTTCAAGCCATTTAATGTCAACACACACACACACACACACACGGAGAGTGTCAGTGTGTGAGTATATGAATGGAGGGCTTATATTTTTTTATCTGAGTGTGCGGTGTTTATGTGTGTGTGCTCAGAACTCTTGTTTGTCATTTTCGGGGATGTGAGCAAAAAAAAGAAGAAAATCCACAAAAAAGGTCGAAGGGACATGATGAATATCAGAGGCCTGTCTCCTGCTGTCCTAAAGAGGACACATGAGTCAAAGAAGTGACCACCTGTCTGTCTCTCTTTCAGCCTGTCTGTCTGGACAGTCCCCAGACTGCCTTCTGGTCCAGTCCAAAGAGGACGACTTTGACTGGGAGCAGGGAGACACCAGAGATCATCCTTCCAGCAACCCTTGGATCCCTGCAGGTACCTGTCTGTCTGTCTGTCTGTCGGTGGGAGTGCCACAGGGTACCATCGTGGGTCCTTTAAATATTTTCTGTTGATGGTTGTTACACACACACGGAGAGTGTCAGTGTGTGAGTATATGAATGGAGGGCTTATATTTTTTATCTGAGTGTGCGGTGTTTATGTGTGTGTGCTCAGAACTCTTGTTTGTCATTTGCGGGGATGTGAGCAAAAAAAAGAAGAAAATCCACAAAAAAGGTCGAAGGGACATGATGAATATCAGAGACCTGTCTCCTGCTGTCCTAAAGAGGACACATGAGTCAAAGAAGTGACCACCTGTCTGTCTCTCTTTCAGCCTGTCTGTCTGGACAGTCCCCAGACTGCCTTCTGGTCCAGTCCAAAGAGGACGACTTTGACTGGGAGCAGGGAGACACCAGAGACCATCCTTCCAGCAACCCTTGGATCCCTGCAGGTACCTGTCTGTCTGTCTGTCTGTCGGTGGGAGTGCCACAGGGTACCATCGTGGGTCCTTTAAATATTTTCTGTTGATGGTTGTTACCATGACAACGCCCAGCTGAGGAGCTTGAGGGAAGGTTCCGGAGTTCCTGCGGCAGAGAGAAGAAGCTCTGCCGTTATCTGTTGACCTGCCACAGTCTGAGTTAAGACTCTCACGCTCACAGAGGTTAGGGCGCTGACGAATGAGAACGCAGCGCTCTTAAATCACAGAGCCAATCACGTGAGAGACAGGCTGAGCGAGGACACACAGAGACGAGGTGCTTACTGTCCTGCTTAATGTGATTTATAGGAAACAAACAAGAACGATAGAGAGGGAAGCAAGGAGGAAACAAAAGGCCAGGAAAAGAGGAGGAGAGGAAATGAAAGAAGGAAAAGACGGAACAAACGGCCGAGGAGAAAAGGAAATGAACAAAGTGAAGAAAGAAAGTGTGTGTGTGTGTGTGTGTGTCCGTTGGGAGAGATGCTGTGATTGCCTGGATTGGCTGCAATTAGTCACTCTCTCTCTCACACACACACTCTCCTCCAGGGTTCGATCTCCTCTCGGCTGATATGTGGAGCCGTGGACAGGACGAGTCAGGACATTAAATCTAACTAACCCTCCACCACAGAGCAGCCGGGCGAGTGAGAGAGAGAGAGAGAGCGAGACGGATGGAGTAGTTACACACACACTACTGGACGCTGCAGTACACACAGTATTGTGTTCTTGCTTTCACATTCATGTACCGCCACACACAGATGTAGTTTAACCATGAACTACAGTACCCATGATTCTTAGGGTCTAGATATGAATCAACTCTGCAGTTTCAGTTGTATAGAAAAATGATGTGTGTGCGCTTTTAAATGGGAACTTCTGCATTGGTCCTGAGCCAGTGTTAATACTGCAGCTGCACACGCACACACAATCGATTTACCAGTTGATTGCAGGCTCCATTTAATGTTCTTATAAATGGTACAAGTTCAATCTAATCTGAACCGCGTAGCTCTAATACACTTTACTCCCTCGCTTACTCGCGCACACACACACTGTGCTTTTGGAGTTTGTGGCTCCAACTCGTTAGCAGGTGTCTCACTGCAGCTCTGATCGTGGCGGCTGCTCCCTGGGTCCGCTAGAGCCTTATGCTATTTCTTTATATTCTTCTTCTCTTCTTATTTCTCTGCCGGTTTCTTCTTCTTCATGTTTTATTTTCCTCTCTTTGCTCCCGAGGCCAACACAACACCGAGCGTCAGTCACAGCTGTCAGCCAATGAGACGCTGCCATCTCTGGCTTTAATTGATTTGCTCCAATCAGGGATGACCAGAGGGAACGCAGACACACAAACGGATGCCTTTGGTGTTCGTCTGTGTGTTTGTGTGTGTGTATATTGTGTGTGTGTGTGTCTCTGTGGGGTTCAGGGTATATTAATATTTCTAATAGGGCTGTTATCAGCTCTGTGCCAGCTGCACACAGTAAACACACAAACACACAGAGTGAAGCTTGAAGGCAAATATATACACAACACACAGGCACGCGCACACACACACACACACACTCACTCTGTCTCTCTGTTGTGTCATAACTCCCACAATGCTTTTCTGTGTCAAAGAGACCTGGAGGTCAAAACCACTTTTCCCAAAAAATACAAACTGCTGTAAACAACACACACACACACACACATGCGCTCAGCTGCCAACAGGTAAACACTGTTAAGGTGAGAGAGGGAGAGTCACGCAAGGAAAGAGAGTGAGAAGTTTAGACTTTGATGAACAGATGAAAAAAAATCGAAATATGTGTGTCTGTGTGTGTGCGGGTTAATTACCGTGTTAAAGGCTTTATCAGCGTGTCGGCATGCCGCAGATTCACACAGGCTTTAAACATGACACGGCTAGTGCGTGTGCGTGTGAGCCAACTCAAGCCTCATTCAGGGAGGAACTGAGAACCCCGAAGAATCCAGCCAATCAGAGGAGAGGTCAAACGGACACGCTGGCTCCCGATTGGCCGACTGGGGGCTCTCTGCCATTTGGTTCAAATCTTCCTGTTCTTTACAGCAAAGCAGCTCAAACTGAGGCTGTGCGCGGCAATGGTCTCAATACGCTGCAGCTGCTTCTCCTCACGTCTCAATATAACTGTGCTAATAGAATTACCCCCTTCCATCTGAGAGTGAGCTGGGTCTGATGTGATTGGTTCAGAGACGGCAGGGGCCGTCTGTGGTTGGCCGATAGGTGGGAGGTTAACAAGTAGAAGGAGCGCCAAGACACGAACACAATGTGTGTTTGTGATTTTGAACCCAGTCCGGAGTGGCATTCTCTCCTGATTGATCGTGAATTCATCAACCAATCACAGACGGGCGAGGTGATACGCCCACATGAGGCAAACAGACTATGGATTCAAATAAAAACCAAAGTCGGGAAAATATCGTCCATGGTGTCGGAAGCGGAACAAGATCTTTATTATTCACACCCTGCTTGTGACATGAGACCAGCTGACTACAGGCTCCATGCAATTTTGAGACAATTTCGCCCACGGAACAAAACACCTGGAGCTGAAACAGGATCCGCTTGGCGGGATGACCTCAGGTTTAACTCGGGTTGAACTCGGAGAAAGGATAGTGAAAATAAATATCATTTTTTTAATTTCCAGAGGTGGCAGTTTTATTCAGGAGTAAATCATTTCAACAGACCTAAGAACATAGTAAGAGGCACTGTTTGTTTTACTACATTCCTAAGCGGTGCCCCCCCCCCCCCTCCACACACACACACACACACACACGTACAAACATGTTTTTTAACACATAGACTGTGAGGCATGACCAAACGAGTCGGGACAATCCTCGGAAATGTGACTGTTTGACCCAAGAGGAAAAAGAGATGGAATGAGGGAACAAAGGGGGAGAAAAATGATGCAGCGGCTTCAGACCGGAAAATCGACAAAGAAAGAACACAATGAAGGGATGAAATCACATGAAAATGAACACATGAAAAAAAGTTGTTTTTTTTACGTTTCACACGCTAACATGGACCTCATCGGTTGATTTCATCTGAACATTTTTGAAACTGGACTTGCACCTGCTCACGTATGAACGGATGAGTCATGTGAGGCAGATTCTTCTCTCTCTCTTCTCATCACTGTTTATTGTCCTCGCTCGCCCGCTCTCTCCTCTCCGTCTTCTTCCTCCATCTTTTCTCTGTGGTGATTAAAACTCTTGTTTTTCTAATCGATTCCACTCAAGGACCATTGATCTGCTGACACGCACCCGCGCGCACGCACACGCACACACACACACACATAGCGAATTGATCTGTGCAGTGAATCACTGTTCCAGACATGAAACTAGATTTTAAATCCTTTCGTGTTTGCTCATGATGTGAATCCTTAATGTCACAGATCTCCAATATCTACTGTTCATTATCAATGAATCTATTGATTGATGTTCAAAAAAATTCTTACAATGTTTTGTCCAAACCAAAAACAATCCTAGAAGACAGACTGATTGATAAAATCAAATAAAACACAACAATGTGGATTCATGAAAACCACCTGGAGGGTATTTGCATGATTCATTTGGGCCCGTGGGAGGGTCCGATTGTTCTTCTACTAGTTATTCTTAGTTGTACGACGAAAAGTCCAGATTTTTTTGCACATGCGTCAGGACTGGGGCGAAAAATCTCGTTTGAAAATAGGCGTGGCAAAATTGCCTCTATAGCGCCCCCTTGAAAACTGGAAAAACGAAGGCCCTCGCAGCACTTTCTTCGACCGTCACGAAATTCGGGGGACATGTCCAACGTCCAAGGACGCCCCAAAAACTCTCAAGAACCCATATATTTGCATACCAAGTTGCCCCCTGTTGGCCACAGAAGTAACTTCTTCTTTGCTTTGCACCATTGTCTTACTCATTCCCCCATCGTTCCTTCTGAAAATTTGCCAGGAAGCCCCTCACAAGTTGCCATTCAGTCCAGCCTGGGTCAAGACCTTGCCAGCTTTATATTTGATTTGATTTATCCGGTGAAACTAAAAGAACATGAGAAGTTCAAGATACTATGATTCTTAAATCAATAAATCCTATTAAAAGACTGATTTCTGATGAGAGACGAGAGAAAGTTAACAGTAACGAACAGGACTCAGACCGTGACTGACTACCGTTACCATGGAAACGCCCTTCAACACACACACACACACACTGTATCAAAGACGAGTCATTTAAATTTCACTGAAACTTTGCAGAAGAAAACTGAAAGAAAAGCGCTCAGATGATTGACAGCTGTAGTCAAACCACACACCGCACAAACAGACACGCACACACACACACGGTGGTTTGAAATTCAAAGCTTTTAAATCAGCTGTAGGCTTTTATTCTGTAGCTTTCCAAGTATAGATTTCACTGTTGACTAAATGAGAGACACACACACAAACACACACACACACACACACACACATGCCTGTGGCCAACAATCATCAATGATGACCTTTACTTTCCAATCACTGTTTAGCTGTGTTTGATGCTTTTATTCTGAAGTCATCTCCTGTTGGTGATGTTGTGTCGTTCACTCTTTGTGACTCTTCTTTGTTGTTGGGTATTGCATTGTAACGTTTGTGCTTGGGTTCAACTGTGGATTTGCATAAATTAACATATTCAATGATAAAACGTAGAAAATCCTCGTTTTACAGACACACAGGCTTTTAGTTTGTTAACAAGGTGTGACTTCCTGTCCCTAGGATCCTCCTTCCTGTTTGTGAACACATCAGGTCGTCATGGCGGCCAACGCGCTCAGCTGCTGCTGCCCCCCCTCAAAGAGAACGACACGCACTGTGTCAGCTTCCTGTTCTACCAGGGGGGCGGGGCCGAGGGCGCCACCGCCGCCACGCTCAACGTCTACGTCAAAGGTAAACACGGTACCGCATCAATGAAACCTTGAAATACTGTTACACCGTTCTGACTGTGTGTTGTTTGTCTTTGTGTCTCCCAGAGAACAACAGTCCTCTGGGAGTCCCGGTCTTTAACTCGTCAGGCCCCGCCTACCACATCTGGAAGGGGGTGGAGCTAGCCGTGTCCACCTTCTGGCCAAACTACTACCAGGTAACACACACACAGGTTTCACTCGTGAGTTTGTTTCCTTCATTGATGTGAGTGAATCAGAGAGCAGTGAAACAGGAAGAACAGAAGAAGAATGGAGGCGGGGGGGGGCTGCAGATGGAGGGAGGAGAACTTCCTGTCTCAGGATGTCGACAGGAAGTGTGTCCCCCCGGTTTCCGTGGAGATAAGACTGCCGATTGTCAACACGCACACGTCAGAGCTCCTGATGGAAAAATGATCCTAATATTAATAATGATCATAATATAATTCTAAGAATAATGCGTGACGTGTGTCAGGTCGTGTTCGAGGCCGTCAGCAGAGGTCACAGAGGAGTCCTGGCCATCAAGGACATCACACTGCAGGGACACCAATGCAGTAAGGACACACACACACACACCCGGAAAGGCTCCGCCCCCTTGTAGAACAGGCCCCAAATTGGTTAACAAGGTTTTCCTTCTTAATTAGATAACCATATTTAAAGTTGAACTGGCATTCAATAGCAAGGTCACTGTGTGTGCGTGTGCGCGCTTGTTTGTGTGTGCTTGTGTGTAGAGACAGGGGAGCTCATTAAAATATAAGTTGATTAGTATGGACTTTGATCCGTCTGTTTACCTACCTGCCTGCATTTCTGATGTTTCTTGGTTATATGAACATAAAACCCCAGCACACACACACACACTGTCTGAGTATGTTCAATCTAAACATCTAACATCCAACATCCTTGACCTGAACTTTTTGTTGCCACTTTGTGTCCACACTGTCCAACAAAGTGATTGAAAACAGACACACGCACACACCTCCTCCAGCAGCCATTTTCTGATTGGATCACTCAGAGATCAGGGGAGAATGTTAGCCGCTAGTAGCGTGATCATGTCGTCAGGGTTTGACCTCTGACCTCTCTGCCCTCAGTGAGCACGCCTCACTTCCTGCACATTAAGGGCGTGGAAGTGAACGCAGGCCAGACGGCGGCGTTTCACTGCACCGTGAACGGACGACCTCAGAGCAACCTGCTGCTCCACCTGCAGGTGCACACCTTTTCATCTCCTGTCATTTCCTGTTTTGGACTCCACATTTATATTGACGCTTCCTGTTGTCTGGTCGTTAGGGGATGGCCGGTCGTCAGGCCGTTGTCAGGGAAACCAAACCGGTGAACTCCAGACGTTACGTGGCCAGTTTCGATGTGGAGAACACCACCAAAGGCGACTCGGGACGATATCGCTGCATCGCCCAATCAGAGCGCGGCGTGGGCGTGTCCTCTTACGCTGACCTCACCGTCAAACGTGAGTCCTGCTGTCGGATCACACACACACACACACACACACAGGTCGATGACTTGTCTGGTATCTGCAAACACACACACACACTGACAGGTGAGGAAGTGTTTTGTCAGTCACATGATCTGACACATCCCACAATACCCTGCAGCTAAAGCTCTGATTGAACTGTCACTCACACACAAACACACACACACAGGTGAGTATTGACCTCAGCATGATAAACATGCAGTGTAACACATGTGTTCATGAGTGTGTGCGTTTTTGTGCGTGTGGGTGTGTGGTGAAGTGGGTCAGGAGGAAATAGAGCAGCACCACCGGGGATTCTGGGTAATGGAATCCAGGTCTGTCGTGATGCGCCGAAGGTCACGAATATTAATTATCTCGTTAACTCCTTCCTCCCTCGTTAAGAGGGATCAGTGAAAGCCTGAGGTGTGTGTCTGTGTGTGTGTGTGTGTGTGTCTTTCTATGGGTGTTGGGACATTTTGTCAAAGGTCCTGTGTGTGTGTGTTTGTCCCTCAGAGCCTCCTGTGCCCATCGCGCCTCCTCAGCTCACCGCAGTCGGAGCCACGTACCTGTGGATCCAGCTTAACGCCAACTCCATCAACGGAGACGGACCCATCATCGAGAGAGAGGTGAGCGCTGCTGCTTCTTCTTCTTCTTCTTCTTCTTCTTGTGTACTGATCTGGATGATTATCGATCCTGGTTCAGGTGGAGTACCGTACGATGTTGGGCATGTTGATTGACACCACACCGGTCGATAAACCCACCCATAAGATCGGACACCTGGACCCCGACACTGAGTACGAGATCAGCGTCCTGTTGACCCGGCCCCTGGACGGTGGCACGGGACGTCCCGGTCCGCCGCTGCGAGCCCGGACCAAGTGTGCGGGTAAGTCACGTGACAGCTTCCTGTTTCCTGCTCATTTTAAAGCGACCACAGCTAACTGCTAGCGGCTAGGCTGCACCCCACAGAGCTCATTAGGAGATTAATGGTGGAGTCATTAGCGTAGCATGCTGTGCTAGGCTAGGTTAGCGCTGAGCTCATCAGGTGGCTAATGATTAACAGTGAGGTCATTTAGGCAGCGCTAATTAGCTCTTAATGAGTACAGTGAACACATCACCGAGGAATGCTGCGTCCATCCGTCTCCTGAGGTGTGTGCGTGCCTGTGTGTCCGCACAATTTAGGGTTTTTTTATTATGACCGGTGTGATTTCATTTGACCTCCAACAAAACACGATGAGATTTTTTAATTCGATCATTTAACGTAGGTTTCGAGATTTTATTGACACTTTTTTTTGTGATTGACACCACATTCATTAAAAGGTTGCAAAAATAAACATCAGTAAATCGGAAGCAAGAATAAATGAAATATTTTTGAGTTTTGGAGATGCTTTTCACTTTCTCTTCAGTTTTGTCTGAATGATTTCGAATGTGTGTGAACTGAATAAGAAAAATAAAGGTTGGGATGAGGATTCAGTGGCGCTGTCCCATGGTTCTGATCTCCTGGAGGAAGTGAAGGCCTCTAAAAGAAGCCTGAGGAGTTGGAGTGTTTTTTGATCAGGATCAATTCTTTCTTGAGTCATGATGATAAGCTCCACCCCTCTGGGACTGTCAGCACATTTAAACAAACACTCCCCTGGGGATCGGAGAGGAAACAAAAGAGGTTCCATAAGGGCCACTGTGTGTGTGTGTGTGTGTGTGTGTGAGGTGCTCTGATAACACTCACTTTTCATTTATTCAGTTTACTGCCAATAAATTATGAACCAGCACATAGTTGTGTGCCTGTGTTTAATAATGAATCAGTTTGTCCATCATACAAGCTTTCGGACTTAGCGCTCACTGAGGCGTCCCAGCGTGGTGGCACATCAACATGAAGTCACTCGTTTAATGTTGAACATTGATCAAATTCAGAAAATCCTTTCCATTCCGTCCATGTTTGTTGCTTTTTTGCTCGTTATTTGGTTTCATTTTGATTCCAGATGTTGAGATGAGTTTCTGGTCCGTCTGCTGAACTGTACCCAGGTCTTATTGAGATCTTGTTTTAAGGGTGACGTGGTCTGGATGATGGATCTGTCCCGTTTCGAAACAGCCTACATTTCCCAGAATTCACCACAGCCAAAGGTTTCAAGGCGCGACAATGACGTCGGACGAATTGACTTTTATCAGACTCCAATGGGATTTAATAGCGTTGAGCGTGTTAATTCAACCTGTTGGCGTGAGAGTTTATTTGTCAAGTTTTGCAGCTTGGTTGCTAGGCAACAGCGTGGCAACCTGGAGACACGATAAAGTGTCCATAGACGAACGTATTTTTGAAATAAACGTATGGATTAACGTGAATTTTCTGCACTAAAATGAGCATTTCAGGGTTTTCACTTTTCTTTGGCTCCACATTGATCCTGGAGAGTTTTAAACACCCAGGCCTGGTCCAGTGTGTGTGTGTGTGTGTGTGTGTGTGTTAACATCCATTAAAGTGTGTGTGTGGTGTTTGTCAAAGCTCTTAAAGAAAAATATCACATGAATTTTTCACTCTCATTCTCTCTGTCTCTTTTCACCTCAGATTCTTACGCTCTGCTCCATCCAGAGCTTTTTATATTCCTGTCTGTCTGTGGGTCTGTGTGTGTGTGTGTGTGTACGTCAGTTGGTTATAGAGTTAAATCTGAAACTGATTGAACGGAATAAAGAGTTAATTCAGACCTTCACAATAAAAGCCCAAGAACTGTCACCATCATTAAAGTCGTAGTTTAATAAAACTCAAACATCTCTGTTTGACAAACATGAATCATCCATCAACCCCATCCCCCCCTCCTCCCTCACCCCCTCCCCCGTCTCCCCCTCTCTTTCATATTAAATCTGGTGATCTCCTGGAAATGAAAAATTAAACCTCTCCTCCTCCTCCTCCTCCTCCTCCTCCTCCTCCTAAAGTCACCTTCAGACACCCAGCCCTCATCTCTCTCTGTAATGTCTTGTCTTCTTCTGTGATAAAAAAAAAAGAACACACCAACAGTTACTTACAATATAAATATATCTTTTGTATTTGTTTATTGACGGATACATTGATAAAAGTAAATAAATTCCTTCATTAGTATAGTTCAGTGTGGTTCAGTATCTTGACAGTGAATATAAATGTATATTTATGTCCAACACGAGGCTGATACGAGGAAGTGAAGTAAAAAGACCAGGTGTCTCTAAATATGACACTGATGAGGGGCGAGATACACCGACACTCACTGAGAGAGAGAGATAGAGGGGGGGGGCTCATTAAATCAATGGCAAAATCTTAAAAGCTTGAAATTTCCTGCTTTTCACCAAGAACAAAAGACCTGCAGCTGTGTGTGTGTGTGTGTTTGTGTGTGTTTGTAGTCTGTGTGTGTGTCTGTGTGTGTGCGTCTGCATTTGTAGTGTGTGTATGTGTGTGCCAGCAGGGTGAATGGAGGAGTCATGTTGGAAATCTGTTTCAATCAGTCAGGGTTGTGTTCACTGAAAAGGTCAGAGAGAGAGAGAGTGTGAGAGAGAGAGAGAGAGAGAGAGAGGGAGGGAGGGAGAGAGTGAGAGAGAGAGAGTGAGTGAGAGAGAGAGTGAGTGAGAGAGAGAGAGAGTGTGAGAGAGA
>JAFBJU010000870.1:130130-213043 GCA_016785305.1 Colistium nudipinnis
GAGAGAGAGAGAGAGTGAGAGAGAGAGAGAGAGAGTGCGAGTGAGAGAGAGAGAGTGTGCGAGTGAGAGGGAGGGAGAGAGAGTGAGAGAGAGAGAGAGTGAGAGAGTGAGAGGGAGGGCGAGAGAGTGAGAGAGAGAGTGAGAGAGAGAGAGAGAGAGAGAGTGAGAGAGAGAGTGAGAGAGATAAATTAAATATCTATCCTTTTTCTTATATATATTATATATGATCATAATAAACCTATCAAATCCAGGTTGGAGTTTTCTTCAGAGGGTCAAAGGTCAAAAGGATTATAGTCAGTGACACAACTGTCAACTTTTAACATCTGATGACATCAGAGATGAGGATAAGTTCAGGAAGTGATGTCACACCAGGTCATGTTAACTTGTGTGTCCCAGCCAATCATCATTAGTCCAAACAGGAAGTGGTTTTATTTGTTGAATACCTGCCGACATCTGTCGCTCCGTCTCTGTGTCTGCTCTAAATGTCAGCCCAAAATGATGGGATGGAAACCATGACGACCACAGACACACACACACACAGGTACGGTCTGGGGGAATGTCAGGATTTTATGTGATAGCATTCACTCTCCCCCTGGGGATTATGGGTAATAGGATCCAACTCAATCCCCCTCCCCTTGACCCCCGACCCTCATTGTTGCCTTGGCAATGTTTCATTCTGTGTGTGTGTGTGTGTGTTCCCTGCAGGCCGATCATTTAGTGTCTTTTTCATGGCTCTGTCGAGGTGGAGAAAACTCACAAGTGCCTCTTTTGTGTGTGTGTGTGTGTGTGTGTGGCTCAATAACAGGAAACGTTCTCAGCCACTATGAACACACACACACAGATGAAAGACAAAAAGGAACAGGAATGACATTGTTCACTGGCTGCAGAGAAACACCTGAAATGACAGGCGCACGGGAACAGACTGTAACACACACACACACACACACACTGTGCTCTTTCCTCCTCTCATCTATCATTCTCTCCCCGAGTGGATCACTGTCTGTCATCTTGAAATACAGCACTTAGATTGGCCACTACAAAGACTGTGCGTGTGTGCGCGTGTGTGTATGGGCGGTTGACAGAGACTGTTCCTTTGTAATTAAATGACAGTTGTGTTTTATTGTCTCTGCAACCCTTCTTTAGTTGTTGTCACCATGACAACGGACGCATGACACTTTCACGACTAAAGCGACGCTAACCAGCTCCCAACTTCACCAAACCACAAGCAGGACATTATTATTGCTAGCATGGCAGGTCGAAGGACTAGGACAAGTGCCCATGTGACTGCACATGTCCCGCCCACACTGATTGGCGATTGGCCGCTGTCTGTCTGTGTCTCAGATCCGATGCACGGACCACGGCGCCTGGAGGTCGTGGACATCGAGTCCAAACAAGTGACGCTGCGATGGGAACCGTTCGGATACAACGTGACGCGCTGCCACAGCTACAACCTGACGGCGCAGTACCACTACAGACCTGCAGGGGCCGCCATCAGGTACAGGCAGGGAGGGGCCAACAGGCGAAGGGGAGGGGTTAGGAAGTGAAGGGAAAAGCGTGAGAGGTTCACCTGGGCATTCAACTCCGCCCCGCAGGGAGCCTGTGAAGGAGGAGCTAAGGGAGGAGGTGGTGTATGACATCATTGTCCCGCAGCACACCGTCAGAAACCTGCCCCCCTTCACCAACGTCAGTCTGAGGCTGGTCCTCTCCAACCCGGAGGGGCGCAAGGAGAGCGAGGAGCTGCTGGTGCTGACCGACGAGGACGGTAGGTGTGAGGGGCGTGGCCTGTGTGTCTGCACTGTTGTGGTGGCTGACCTGTGCGTGTGTGTGTGTGTGTGTGTCTCAGTCCCCGGAGCCATCCCTGTGGACTCCATCGTCGGCAGAAGCTACGAGCAGCAGATCGTTCTGAGCTGGAGCGAACCGCTGCAGACATACGGACGCATCCGCCGCTACGAGGTAAACATGCCGGGCATCATGGGTAATGTAGAAGAAGAAAACGTGAACGGAACAGAAACACACGCGTATACACAACATGAAACAGATCATCACAGCAAAGACTCCATTACCCATAATTCCCGCTGTTATTCCCCTCCGCAGATCTCCTACAAAGCCCTGAGCTCCTTCGACACAGAGTTCGATCTGTCCAATCAGAGCGGCAAGGTGTTCAAATCGGCCAATGAGACGAGCCACGCCTTCACAGGCCTCTCCCCTGGCTCCACCTACTCCTTCACCCTCAGAGCCTCCACCGTGAAAGGCTTTGGCCCCGCGGTGGTCTCACAGTTCACCACCAAGATCTCAGGTACAGTCTCCTCCACCGGACACGTGATCTCGTCACATGATCACGTGGTCTTCATCACACGTCTGTCTGTGTGTGTGTGGGTGTGTTTGCGTGTGTCCTCAGCTCCTCTGATGCCAGCCTACGATCAGGAGACTCCACTGAACCAGACCGAGTCCACTGTCACTGTCCTGCTGAGACCAGCCCAGAGCAGAGGGGCTCCCGTCAGGTAACACACACACGGAGACACACAGTCAGGCGGGGAAAACCTTCATCTCCCGACCTTAATGAATGGCATAAACATTCAAAAACATGAAGGAGAATCTGAAAGCATCATTTCATTCTTTTTATGGATTTTTTCATTTGTGATCAAAATCAATTCCTTCGAAACACACACACACACACACACACTGTTACAACTCCAAAACGGAGGGCCCAGAGGGAGGCGGTATCCCTGGTAACAGTCGTCATGTCAGCACTATTGTGTTCTCGTCGCCGGGCTCTAGCCAGGGATTTGGTTCATTAGCGACGGGGGGGGGCGGAGCTAATCTGACTCCAGATGACACGAGGATTAACAGGGATTAACAGCTAATGTGTCAATCACACAAGAAATCTCCACTCTGTCCTCCTCAGATTAATATCGGCTACTAATTACGCATTCACAGCCATTGGAGGAGCAGTGCAACATAAGAGGCATTCTGGGTAATCCGTAGCCTCAATAGTGTTGATCAACCAGCAGCTCCACGCGAAGGTTCGTGGAAACATCCACCAAACATTTGATACAATTCCTCTATACCAAGTGTGTGTGATGAACAGTGTGTTAATGGAACAGATGCTGCTCTGAGATACAAATGTTTGTTTATATTTAACCGAGCTTTTGTTCCTTCTGACGCCAGTGTGTGCGCGTGTGTGTTTATGTTTATGGGGGGCTACAGGCACACGTACACCCACGACACAAACACTAACACACACAGCATCACATTACAAGACAAAAGGTGTTGCCGCGGGCAACGTGCAGCTGTAATCAGATTACTGTCACACACGCATAACAAGTGCTGCGACATGAGCGTGAAGAAATGTGATTGGAGATGGTTTGTCAAAGACAGAAGGAGGAAGAAAAGAGATAAAGAGAGACAAATGTGAGGGGGAGGAGAGGAAACCAGAATAAAGAGAAGAAGAAGAGGAGAGAGAGAAAAGGAAAATAAAAGAGGAGGAGGACAACAGAGAAATGATTGAATCTGCCCCTTGTCTGCAGGGAATTAAACCCTGTGTGTGTGTGTGTGTGTGTGTCTCTTCCTCTCCTTTAGTTTCCTGTCCTGCAGGAAATGTGACAATGCTGCAGTTTCACCGTCCACACCCTCAGTGGGTGTGTGTGTCTGTGTGTGGGTGTGTGTGCGTGTGGTGATGTATGACTCTTGTCCTGAACCTGGTTCCGGTGAAAAACACAACCATTGTCTCTGACGTCCCTCAGGACATAAACACTGTTAAAAACTGGCGGTGTTGCGTTCAGGTGCAGCTCCGTGTTTCTGTGAATCACACAACTTAGTCATTAGACTCAAACGCTTCAGTAGAGTTTCAGCTTTTTACTCTGGAGACTGAAACTGGAAGTCACTTTGGTCACAGGCAACGTGTGTGTGAACAGACTTTGTCTGTTTCTGGAGAACAGGATTTAATTTCCAGCTTCGAGATGTTTTGTGTTTTAACCACAGGATGAAATGATTCATCTGTTTAGAAGTTGCAGAGAGGTGGAGTTAATAAAAATGAAGGAGAGAATGATGGAGTGGAGGAGAGGCAGGGTTGACCTTTCCGTGGCGCTGAATAATGAACCAACAGATGGATGAGGAGAAGAAGAAGAGAATCCTCAAATCTGACACACCAACAAGTCTTCAGTTGAAATCCTGTTTATTTCAATATCTTTACAAATCCCTGAATTCCCACGTGAGCCAGCAAGGGCGGAGTTTGTCTTTTCTCTGATGACATCACTGATGACCCTGTTGAAATGTGTGTGTGTGTGTGCAGTAAGTACCAGGTGGTGGTGGAGGAAGAGCGCCCCCGCAGGCAGCGCAGAGGAACTGCAGAGATCCTGCGATGCTACCCGGTGCCCGTCCACTTCAACAACGTCTCACTCCTCAACTCTCACTATTACTTCAGCTCAGAGCTGAGCATGAACGAGCTGAGAGCCCCGACCGCCTTCTGCGTGGGTGAGTCCACAGACTGTCCACAGACAGACAGCTGAGAGACAGCAGCTGGAAACAGAGACAACAGTCAGACGACACAGAGACAGCAGACAGACGACAGTCAGACAACTGAGAGACAACAGTCGGAGACAGAGATACAAGAGTCAGACAGACAACTGAGAGACAACAGAGGGACAACAGACAGATGACAGAGAGACAGCAGACAGACGACAGTCAGACAACTGAGAGACAACAGTCAGACGACAGTCAGAAAACTGAGAGACAACAGTCAGACGACAGTCAGAAAACTGAGAGACAACAGTCGGAGACAGAGATACAAAAGTCAGACAACTGAGAGACAACAGACAGATGACAGAGAGACAGCAGCTGGAAACAGAGACAACAGTCAGACGACACAGAGACAGCAGACAGACGACAGTCAGACAACTGAGAGACAGCAGTCGGAGACAGAGATACAAAAGTCAGACAACTGAGAGACAACAGACAGATGACAGAGAGACAGCAGCTGGAAACAGAGACAACAGTCAGACGACACAGAGACAGCAGACAGACGACAGTCAGACAACTCAGAGACAACAGTCAGACGACAGTCAGAAAACGGAGAGACAACAGTCGGAGACAGAGATACAACAGTCAGACAACTGAGAGCCAGCAGCTGGAAACAGAGACAACAGTCAGACGACAGAGAGACAACAGAGGGACAACTGAGAGACAGCAGCTGGAAACAGAGACAACAGTCAGACGACAGAGAGACAACAGAGGGACAACTGAGAGACAGCAGTCAGACAACTGAGAGACAACAGTGGGACAACTGAGAGACAACAGACAGATGACAGAGAGACAGCAGACAGACGACAGTCAGACAACTGAGAGACAACAGTCAGAAAACTGAGAGACAACAGTCGGAGACAGAGATACAACAGTCAGACAACTGAGAGACAGCAGCTGGAAACAGAGACAACAGTCAGACGACAGAGAGACAGCAGACAGACGACAGTCAGACAACTGAGAGACAACAGTCGGAGACAGAGATACAAAAGTCAGACAACTGAGAGACAACAGACAGATGACAGAGAGACAGCAGCTGGAAACAGAAACAACAGTCAGACGACACAGAGACAGCAGACAGACGACAGTCAGACAACTGAGAGACAACAGTCAGACGACAGTCAGAAAACGGAGAGACAACAGTCGGAGACAGAGATACAACAGTCAGACAACTGAGAGACAGCAGCTGGAAACAGAGACAACAGTCAGACGACAGAGAGACAGCAGACAGACGACAGTCTGAGACAGAGATACAACAGTCAGACAACTGAGAGACAACAGAGGGACAACTGACAGACAGCAGTCAGACAACTGAGAGACAACAGACAGATGACAGAGAGGCAGCAGCTGGAAACAGAGACAACAGACAGACCACAGTCAGATAGTTAAGTTAAACCGATTCTCTGTGGACGGTTACAATCTGACCTCTGACCTCTGTGTGCCAGGTGATAACAGGACCTACGGTGGCTACTGGAATGCTCCTCTGCTGCCTCATAAGAGTTATGGGATTTACTACCAGGCTGTGAGCTCTGCTAACGGGGTGAGTTCACTCCTTCATCAGGGGCGGAGCTTTGAATAGAGGATCACGTCCAATCAGAATCCAGCAGAGTCACATGACAAAACAAGAGTGTCCGATTATGAGTGAGGTCTTCCTTCAATGTCCTCCGCTTCTTTTCTTCTGTCATAAATCAGGTCAAACACACACACACACGAGTGGAGTTGGTCCAGCACCCTGACCAGCGACACAAAGGCCGCTGCGCTGTGTGTGTGTGTGTGTCAGTCGTTAATGTGAGCATGAGGCAGGTCTTGGTGAAAGGAGTGAGAGAACATTTAGCGTCTTTTTGGTTTCAACAAATAGACGACAAATGAACCACAAGAGCTCATGAATATTCACGCTCACACACACACAGAGCAGCAGAGCGTCTCTGTGGTTTGGCGACAGTAAAAAGCTCTACTGTCGCTGCATTATTCAACACACACACACCAATTATAAACCCCCCAGTGTCAATAATTAACCCACACAACGCACTACAATCTGTGTGAGTGTGTGTTGTGTAAAGTGTCAGTTGTTAAATGCCAGCACAGGCACTGATCCACCGCCATTTGCCTTCTGTCTGCGCTGTGTGTGTGTGTGTGTGTGCGCGCGCGTGCGCGCAGGGAAAGTTTCCAGACGTGACAGATAATATGTCGTCTGTTGTTGTGTTGCTCCTCTAACAGGAAACCAAGATCGACTGTGTGCGAGTGGCCACCAAAGGTAAGCAAATGTAGTGCATTTCATTTTTATTTTGAGACGAGGTTATTATTGTGGTTTAAAAAAAATCTTGAATAGTCGTGCATCCTTTTCATGCCTGTTTTTGTAAAGCTGTGTTATTTTCAAAGGTCTCAACATATTTATCATAAGGGGGAATGGATATTGAAAGGCTTCGCATACATTTTAATTTCAACATTTCGGCCTTTCATTTGGAAACACCACATGAACAACATGAACTCAATGAGCATTTCTCAGAAAAGTATTGTTGTGTATCTTTTGAAAGCTTTTCTTTGAAACATTTGAAATGAGTTTGCTCCTTTTTTAATGTCAAAGGTGTTTATTACATTTGGGCCTTTTTGAGTTTTCTTTTTTTTGAAAAGGCATTCACGAAATGTGATTGGAAAGTGTTGTTGTGTTGCACCGTAAGCCGTTAGCATCATTAGCATCATTTGGATGGAATTGCTAAATTAGCCTGGAGCTAACCTGCAGCAGCCAGGCCATTATGTGTAATGAGACACAGATGTGGAAGGGCTAGGCTAATGTTAGCATGCTGGTCCCATCCAGAAGGCTAATGGTCCACAAAGACACAGCACGCTACGCTAATGCTACACTAACACCCCCCCCCCCCCCCCCCCCCTCCCCCCCCCCCCAGAACAGGGACCATCACCACCACGCTAATGACTGGGAGTCTATGGGCACACCGCAGCTACACAAGCTAAAGCGCACACACACATGCACACACACACACGCGCTCAGCTTTAATCTTTTATTGGCTCACACTTCTGGTGGTTAACAACACCAGATGCTGATTGGTTCTGCTGGTCCCCAGACACCTGTCAGTGGCGGTACAGCGGCCAACCAGATCTCCCCAGAGCCCCCACCCCCCCGCTTTACCCACGATGCCTTGTAGCGGGAACAGCCAGCGGAGCTGATGAGAATGTTAAGAGACGCTGAACATCGGCTGAATGTTAACACACAGGAACTCTTAGTCTGGATTCATCCTAATCCAGACTCGGGATCCATTCCATCCTCCTTCCTGACCGAGCTTACTAATATCGGACGATTGATTGATTGACAACCTTCTCTTACAGGTCTGTTTCTGCTCTTGTGAGGATGAAATAGGACAGATTAGAGATGATCGGTTTCCCACTGTTTACGCAGCCACTCAAGAAATATTTCGGATCGTCAATAGCAGAGATTCATCCATTTCCCCATAGAGGATAATGAAAGCTCCGTTTCTTACCTAACCCGGATCAATACTCAGCCACCGTTCGGCAAACGAATGCCATCCCTCAATCCATTGCTGTATTACCAGGATCAATCCCTTTATTTGACCTGATACATCCAAGCAAAGAGTCCCTTGGCACGTTGTCACAGGTCAGACTCTTATTGACTGAACCCAACAATTCATCCACATCCTTCTGACTAATGTCACCTTCTATAATCCCTCAGATGAGAAGAAATGTTGATGGAGTCACCTAATGAACGATCATTTGCGATCGATTCGTCTCTCGATTGAGGACATTTGAATATTTAGCCTGTGGTTCTTTCAACGGCCTCCATCAGCAGAGCAGGAAGACGCTGCATGGTACTAACCTGTCTGCTACAACCTGTCTCTCTCTCTCTCTCTCGCCCTGCCCGTCTCTCTCTCTCTCTGCATGCCTTCCTGGATGAATAGCTGCTATAATCGTCACCCAGCTCACCACGCCGTACATTCGCGTCGCCCCCGCGGCTGGTGACAAGCAGCTAACAGGTCAGACCAAACACACACACACACACACACACACACGGAGATTTTCTGTGGAGTCCTGCAGCAGAAGGGGATGTCACACAAAGACATGTGTCTCGGGCTCAGGTTGGACTGACTCTGAAGTGTGTCAGTGCGTGTCTCAGATTTGTTGTCTTTTCATTAATAAACAACAGATAGAAGAACATGTGACACACACGCAGACACGCACACGCGGCTGGCAGAAAATTACATTTAAATATTTACCAGCCTAAAGGTGGAAACTTTCCACTGACTGTTAATACACACTGGGAGTGTGTGAGTGTGTTGGTGTGTGTGTGCAGACGAACAGCTGTTCAGAGCGCTTGAGGCCTGCTGGTGACACACACACACACACACACACATATTAATACACACCTCCCACTCAGCGTGAATGGCTGAAGCCCCAAAGCAGAAAACATCTTCACTTTCACATAAAAAAACAGCTTTTCTATGGTCCAACACACACACACACACACTTTCTGCCTTCAAAGCAGTGTTTTCATTGCCTTTTAACTGAGAACAGCAGCTCACTCTGCCTCTGAGGGGGTGATAGTTCAGTGTGTGTGTGTGTGTGTGTGTGTGTGGGGGTGTGAGAGAGATGGAGCTGATGATCATGGAGCTCGTGTGACCTTGAGAGACAAACACCAACAAAGAAAAAACAAACCTGTTTATTTCAAACCACTGAATGAATTCTGGTTCTGCAACAGACCAGGTCCTGGTTAGACCTGGATCCGATGATTATGATTCCCTCTACTACTACTACTCTTACTGCACCACTACTAATACTACGATTAAAACTGCTAATAATAATTCAAATATTCAGATTCAGCCACCAGAGTGAAATAGAAATCGCTGCCCAGTTTAACACACACACACACACACACACACACAGTGACTGATGGCTGTTGTCAGGCTCTGATTGGAAAAGTGTAGTAGGTCCAAAATGACACATTACACAGCTCAACTGCAGCGTCGTGTCCTGAACGTTTCTCTTCTACACAGTCATCTGGGAGGATATTACACCCCCCGCACACACACACACACACACAGCAGGATAATGGGTTTTTCATGGCGCTGACATCCCATCACATTATTCAGTCAGAGGAGAAAGACTCGGTGTCCCTCACACATCATCTTTAACACCTCTGCACTCAGACAAAGATACAACATCTGGACCGGGCCCGAAACATATTTGGATTTGGATCTTCCTGTTGTCGCAGGAAGTGATGCGTGTGGCTAATGGAGGTCGATTGGTTTCAGGAGCTGCCACCAGGAAACCGGAACCTGAACAGGAGAACCAATCAGATCACACGGTGAAGATCGCTGGGGCCATCGCTGGAATCTTACTCTTCATCATCATCTTCCTCGGAGTCGTCCTGTTGATGAAGAAACGGTAAGATGATCAACACACCGTCCAGAGGGTAGAAGGTTTAAACCACTCACCTTTTTTGGATGGATATTTTTGAGGATTTGTTCACTCTTCCACTTTGACCTTTAATAGTAGCATTCATATCATTCTAATGACCTTTGTTTTGAAGATCTCATATCAACATATTCATGGGGATTCATTATTTCCTGTCTTTCAATGGTAATGGATGTTTGAAGTCATGTGATCAGAGATCAGTGATCTTGCTGCCAGTCATTGTGGTGTGTTGGAGTACAACTGTGTGACACACACACACAGGGACAGTGAGGATGAATAATGGAGCAGATTGCAACAGTAATCACCATTAAACTGTATATGGAGCCACTTTATTCTCATACATCAAACACACAACCCCGCTGGGACACACACACACACACACACACACAGAGGAAAGTGTGTGTGTTTAGAGAAAGTTGAAGATAAGAGAGAAATTTAGATGAAAGAGCGTTTTATTCTTTTTACAGAGTCGCCTCGAGTTAAAGCTTCAGGCTAAACACACACACGCACGCAGGGTTTGTGCTAGAGTGTGCGCGTTGTCGAGTGCGAGTCGTTTGTCGGGTGGATGGAGCTCAGATCCCAGATATTAGAGAGAGAGAGAGCAGCTAATGAGGTTTTCAATGTTGACGGGGTGCGTTTGATTTCCACTCTCCCAGCAGACGGAGGTCAGAGTCATTAAACCACTGAATGTTCACTTCTTCTTCTGGTGTGCACACCTGAAACAGGAAGTAGACAAACCCCTGACCTTTGACCCCAGGGCTCTTATTAACCAGGCAGATGTGTCACCTCCCCCCTTGTTCCCTCCACACACACACACACACACACACACAGATCAAACTCATCTGTTCACACATTAATCTATTTTTTTCCTTTTTCTGTTTTTTCTTTCCCTCCATTTCATCCCTCCCTCGCTCCGCCCCTCACCACTCAGACGAAGAAACTCTCAGTCCTACACTTACTACCTGTAAGTAACCTTTGACCTCTGACATTCACCCCAACATCAAACCTCAACACATCACCTGACTTTTGACCTCTAACCACAACAACATCATGTCATTTTCCCCCGGTAAACACCAATAATCTGACCCCTGACCTGTGCTGCTCTTATTTTAATCTTCACTCTTTGTCAGAGAAATTAAGATAAAATCCGTTGCGTGTTGGCTGAGAAACTTATGGTGCTGAAACGGGTCATGAAATATCTGTCAGGTCCAATTAAAGCAACGTGTTAATGTAAAGTATAAAGGACCAAGACTAGAACCCTGAGGAACACCAGGAAAGTGCCAAACCCTCACAAGATGCATCTCCTGATTGGTCAGGGACACTATTAGTGTCAAAATTCATCCCCGTCTATTTTAGCTGATTGGTCAGAGGATTTTGTCGCACTGGACTCTGATTAGCTCTCTGTTTAGCTTCATCTGAACCTGATGTTCAGTTATTTTTGACTTTGTGTTTTCGCTCCAGGTGTAGAGTGAATGATACGAACCAACGCCTACTCAGGGAGACAGGAAATGCTCACACTCTCCTGCTCAGGTCACTGTGAGTGTGTGTGGGGGGGGGGGGTGCGTGTGCGTGCAGTGGAGCAGGTTTAATAGAATTAACTGGCTGTAATAAACCTGTCTGATCAGATGATCATAACACAAAGAGAAGTCACACACGTGCACACACACACACACACACTGACATCCATTACTGCTAACAGCATTGTCCTGTCGCTCATTAGATTATCATAGATTAGCCTTGACATGCTGTGTGTGTGTGTTCATGTTAAGTGTTGCTAAATGAATCACCCTCCGACACCTGGCCGATGATGTCATGACACACACACACAGTTGGTCTCACATCATTTATAAGGTGATTCTCCTGGTACGAGTCAAGATAAAAAGCCAAAAATGGTGTTTGTGTGTCTGTGCTTGTATGTTCTGGCTCAGGTGTGTTGTTTGCGTGTTCGCAGAGGGTTTGTGTTGTGTGTGTGTGTGTGTGTTCAGGTTTGAATCAAAGAAGAAGAAATGCTGCAGGTTTTTAGTCTGACTTCACCACAGAAGAAGAAAAAGGAGACATGAGGGGGAGGAGGGCAGCGCCTCGCCTCAGGGTGCTTTCACCGTCCTCCATCTTAACCCTGCCACACACACACACACACACACACACACACAGCTTTCAGGGCTTTCGTACTTTAAAAGCCTGTTTTTATATTTATTTATATATTTCAATATATTTTCCTTTTACATTTTCAGGTCAGGGTTAAATTTTGTACCAGTGTGTGTGTGTGTGTGTGTGAGTGAGCAATCGGACAAATGGATGTTTTTTTATTCACACACTCGGAATAGAAAGAGAGAAAATACATCAGACCTTTCAAACGGACTGAGTGTTTTTCAGTGTGTGTGCGTGTGTGCGTGTGTGGACATTCAGATGATGAACAGAGGAGAGGCTAAAAGGATGTTGTTTTGGTGCAGATGTTCCCTCCTCTGATGCTCAGAGAGAGACGCTTTTAAAAAGTCTCTAAACTAAAAAATGAAGCTTATGGGATTGTTTTATGTGAATCGACACAGAAAATGTCTCTGTGTCCAAACGTCCGATGGTCAGTGAAGGCAGCACCAAGCCGTGAACTTTGACCTTTTCATTTCACCTGGTTCAGACTCTTTGGTTTTTTGTCTTCACAGGAAGTTGGCCAAGAAGAGGAAGGAAACACTGAGCTCCAGACAGGAAATGACTCTGATGGTCAACAGCTCCCAACACACAACCATGGTGGACACACACTCACACACACTGAGCGGACGCTGTGAGTACACACAGACACACACAGACACACACAGACGGACAGACAGGAACACACACAGACACACACACACACACACATGCACACAGACACACACAGACAGGAACACACACAGACACACACACAGACACACACACACACAGGAACAAACACACACACACATACACGCACACATACAGACACACACACACAGACACACACACACATGCACACACACACAGACACACATGCACACACACACAGACACACACACAAACAAACACATGCACACAGACACACACAGACGGACAGACAGGAACACACACAGACACACACACAGACACACACACACACAGGAACAAACACACACACGGACACACAGACAAACACACACACACATACACGCACACATACAGACACACACACACAGACACACACACACACAGGAACAAACACACACACGGACACACAGACAAACACACACACACATACACGCACACATACAGACACACACACACAGACACACATACATGCACACACACACAGACACACATGCACACACACACACACACACATGCACACACACACAAACACACACACACATGCACACACACACACACACACATGCACACACACACAGACACACACACAAACACACACAGACACACACACACACATGCACACACACAGACACACACACACAGACACACACACACACAGGAACAAACACACACACACACACAGACACACACACACACACACACATGCACACACACACAGACACACACACAAACACACACAGACCTGTCTGTCAACATGATGAATTAATAATCGCACGTTCAGAAATGACGGGGAGATGTTTCCTTAGCCTGAGGGGGCGGGGCTAGAGGATGGAGGGATGATGGAGGTGTAGAGCAGGAGGTGACCTTCCCTCCGGCGCTTGCCTCCTCTCCTCCTGTTTTGTGTCTCCTCCTCTTTTTCTCAGCCACAAAAGACAAATCTGATTTCAAGCGACTCTTATTTCTTCTATCCATATAAAAAAAGAAATCTGTCTCCATTCTTCACAGACACACACACAAACACACACACGCACACACACACAGACACACACACACATGCACACAGACACTCACACAGACGGAGAGACAGGAACACACACACACACCCACACATACAGACGGACAAACAGGAACACACACAGACACACACACAGACACACACATGCACACACACACACAGACACACACACACACAGGAACAAACACACACACACACACAGACACACACACACACATGCACACACACACAGACACACACACAAACACACACATCCACACATGCACACACACACACAGACACACACACACACAGGAACAAACACACACACAGACACACACACACACACACACACACATGCACACACACACAGACACACACACACACAGGAACAAACACACACACACACACAGACACACACACACACACACACACACATGCACACACACACAGACACACACACAAAAACACACAGACCTGTCTGTCAACATGATGAATTAATAATCGCACGTTCAGAAATGACGGGGAGATGTTTCCTTAGCCTGAGGGGGCGGGGCTAGAGGATGGAGGGATGATGGAGGTGTAGAGCAGGAGGTGACCTTCCCTCCGGCGCTTGCCTCCTCTCCTCCTGTTTTGTGTCTCCTCCTCTTTTTCTCAGCCACAAAAGACAAATCTGATTTCAAGCGACTCTTATTTCTTCTATCCATATAAAAAAAGAAATCTGTCTCCATTCTTCAGCTGTTTCTTCTCCGTCCTCCTTCACCCTGAAGACCAACACCATCAGCACCACCGTGCCCAACTCATATTACCCAGGTAACACCTGTTCATCACAACCCCCCGACACAACACAACCTGAGAGGCTGCTTACCTGTCTTTCTTCCTCTCTCTCTCCTGTCTGTCTGTCTCTTGCTCTCTCTTTCTGTCCACCTCCCCCTCTGTCCCCCTCTCTGTCCCCCTCTCTGTCCCCCCCTCTGTCCCCCTCTCCCTCTCTTGACCCCCCCCTCTCTCTTGCTCCCTCTTTCTGTCTCTTTCTGTCCACCTCCCCCTCTGTCCCCCTCTCTGTCCCCCTCTCCCTCCCCCCCTCCGTCCCCCTCTCTCGCTCTCTCTCTGCTGCGGATGTGTCCTGAGGGCAGATCCCTTCGTCCCGACGGCCATTCTGGGTGAGACACTTTCCTTTCCTCTGTCAGACAGAGAGTCTTCCCTGTACAGACAGACCTCTCTCTTGCTCTCTCTTTCTGTCCACCTCCCCCTCTGTCCCCCTCTCTGTCCCCCTCTCTGTCCCCCTCTCCGTCCCCCTCTCTCGCTCTCTCTCTGCTGCGGATGTGTCCTGAGGGCAGATCCCTTCGTCCCGACGGCCATTCTGGGTGAGACACTTTCCTTTCCTCTGTCAGACAGAGAGTCTTCCCTGTACAGACAGACAGACAGGCAGACAGACAGTGTTCAGAGAGGTGAGACAGAGAAGAGAGAGAGAGAGACAGGTGGAAGGATAGAGATGAGGATGGAGAGAATGAGAAGAGAGAGAGAGAGTGATATTCTGGCTTCATCCATCCCTGCTTGCTTCTCGTTGGGCTGCTTTTGGTTCTTTGGGTTTTTATGTTAAAGATTTGAATTTTTTTTAATCTTCCCTCATTATTTCTTCATTCATGAATTTTCTTTTGAACTGAATATATTTTGGAATTGTTGACCCCTTTATCCTTATATATGGTGATTGACTTCCTTTGACTGTAAATATTTAACATTTTATCCAATTCTTTTTTTTTTTTCACTCATAGTTATGATTTGACAAGGAGTTCGATAGCTTTGGTTTTTGATCTATCTGTTGTCTTATGCGACGGTGGGCTTCACTCCATCCCCACATCCACAACGTCACGTCTGTCTGTGACCTCCAACCTCTGCATGGACACAACACGTGGACGGGGGGAGGAAAAGGATAAAGAAAAAGAAAAGAGTGAAGGAGTCAGTCAGGCGTGGTTTACTTTCGAAGTTCACTAAAAAAACCTTCAATTCATCCAATGATTCTCCTGGGGTGGAACCGGTCTTGTCTCAGCCCAGGTGAATTGAATAGGAACCAAGAACAAATAGTGGACCTCAAAAGAGCTCAGGGGTAGACAGGTTCCGGTTTTTGGGTTGGTTCGTTATCGACGGGCAACTGTGGAACCTGTTGGCGTCGCATGTCACGTTTTGAATCGGCGACTCCTCGTGAGATGAATGAGGCCGATGCTAACCGTTTGGATTAGCACGTCTCATTCTCAAATCTTTGTTTTTTTGTTGGCGAAAAGGAAAAGCCTCGCTTTGTAGCCTATGGTACACAGCCGGCACCTCCTTTATACCTGGGAGGCCAGCTGCTGCTCGGCTCCTTTCATGTCAGAGGGAAAGGGAACCCTCAAGGAAATCTGTCAGGTCAATTCTGGCTTCTCTCTCCTCAGGCCTCAGGTCCCCGTGTTAGCCAGGTTAGCTTAGGAACATGCCGCTAGCTGCTCGCCCTGAGGTTAAGTTCCAAAACAGCTACTACAGGGCTAGGTTTCTGTTGAATTCCTCCTCGCTATGTGTTAGCTGTAGGTTAGCTAGGCTAAAGCTAAATTTGTTGCTTATACCCTGTCTCCTCTCTCTCCTTCTTCTCTTTTATCTTTCTGTCTGTAAAGTGCCCATTAATGGTAAGTGGTTCAATTTGGGGCTAAACGGGGGGAGCCACACCCACAACCCACTGTGATGTCATCCGTTAGCGCCTCATTTTTACCCCTCTGTGAAATTGTAAGATCACAACCCCCCCCAACCCCGCCCCCCATTTCACCGCAGACCAATCAGGTTCCCTCTCCGTCCAATTCCCGGCCACCGATTGGTTCCTGTTTTTTTGTGCTTGTGTTGTACGTCCATCACATTGCTCATCTCCTGATTGGTTGAGCTGTTTGGGATGGAGAGTTTCTGATTGGTCAGTCAGCCCACAGGCGAGCCAATAAGAACAGAGTTAGAGAGAGCGTAGCTGAAGGACTTGAAATGAAATGTTGTGGTCAGAGTCCTGGACAGTTTTTTTTTACTGGTGGCTTGGTTCTGGTCCAGGACTCTGAACTTTGCTCTTTTTACACTGCAGCTCCAGCCAAACCTGGATCTGGACCCACACGTGAAACACTTCACCGCATTATTGATTTGTACCAGAAGCTACAGCAGCAGTGTAAAAAGAAACCCCCCTCATCCTCTCTCCAGTCACGTGACGCCTGTCCCATTTATGTGTGTTGTCGTGGTAACAACGTGGGCCCGTGCTCGTTTTTCTTGAACACATCAGATGAGTGAAGTCGCGCCATTTCCACGCGCTAAACACGCTAAACCAGTGGAGAACATCATCACAGGAAATATCCACATTTCTTCACTAATCTGATGCTTTGATCTGAAGCCTTCATAATCATCTCACATGTGTGGCTGTGGACGGTGAGGTCCCATGGCAGCTACAATCTGAGGTGTGTGTGTGTGTTCCCCAGACGACAGTCACACTATGACCAGTGAAACCAGCAGCCTGGTCCAGTCCCATTACAAGCAGCGGGAGGCGGAGCGGGAGGCGGTGCCCTACCAGACGGGTCAGCTGCACCCGGCCATCAGGGTCGCCGACCTACTGCAACACATCACTCAGATGAAGTGCGCCGAGGGGTACGGCTTCAAGGAGGAGTACGAGGTGAGGGCCCACCACACGGGGCAAACCAATCCACCTTCTCGGGGGAGGAGGAGGCTGTTGCTAGGGGAGTGGGTTGTTATGGGGACGGTTGCTAGGGGAGGTGGTTTCTAGTGGTAAGTAAACTTCGGGGTGGGTGGTTGTTTCCATTGATCGGTTCGATTGTGCAATGGTGGGTCACTTCATATTATAATAATCAGGTTTATCTATCAGTCAATGAATCAATGACTCATCAAAGACCGGTGAGACACACACACACACACACTACCAATCAATCGATGGCTCTGGAGATGTTGTCAGTGAACAATAATAATCCTAAGAAGCCAGATTAACAATACGAACAGCAGCACTTCACTCTGTGTGTGTGTGTGTAAGGGCACGTTCCACATCTTCACCCATTTTCATCACCAAAAACATACTTAGCTCCACACACACAGATGCATTATAGATCTTCCCCCCCAGCTAATGGCCCAAAACAGAGAAAGGTTTATACATATATATATAAACCTAAATATATATATATGTGTGTGTGTGTGTGTGTGTGTGTGTGTGAGAGTGTGTTCAGGTTTGGCTACCTGCTAGCAGGCTGCCCTCAGGGCTAATCCATTATACATACTGACAACACACACACACACACGTTTGTCTGTGTGTAATTATGAGGACACTCTTTCACTAACCCTAAGACAGTTCGAATTCAGAAAAATGTCCTCGTAACCATGGAAAAAGAATGAAGAAGAAAAAGCGTGCGTGTGCGCGTGTGTGGGCACGAGCCGGTAAACAACACACACATTCTTAGCGAGTCTACTTTATTCTATTATCAACAACTGATTGATTGATTCTAAATTGTTTTTTTAAAGCATTGATTCGCTGAAGACATTTTATTTACCGAGGCACAGTGTGAATCGTTGTTGTTTCATCAGCCGCTCCGATTAAGATGATTGATTGACCCTGTGATTAGTTATTGCATGTCCATCACACGTCCACAGGAACCGACGAGATTGTTTGAATCTTTATTCAAGTCTGATTGACCACTGATCAATGTTATCTCCCTCATGCTTCTCCTTTACTAATTAATCTGATCGGACAGCTCAACGAGGTAAGACGTTTTCACCTTGTTAACATCCTGTCTTCATGTCAGCGACAGTAGACACACACACACCGCCCAATCACCTTGAAAGACTTTATTTGTCATTATAATTAAAACCCCTTTTAAATCCAGAGGACACGGATCAGACAAAAGAGACACAAACGCAAAACAAGTGTTAGAATATAAAGTGGTTCAGCCTCTCTGACCTCTGACCTTTCCACTGACAGGACCTGGTTAAGAGGACAGTTAGCATTAGCATCACACACACACAAGGTCGCTGCCAGCAGTCATTATTCCAAGTCTGTTTCTTCTTTTTCTTTTTTCCTCCCTTTGTTCCCTCCTGTCAATCATGTCGAGCTCTCTGGCTGTGTGTGTGTGTGTGACATCATTCACCCCTCGGTTTGATGGATGTCTGGAGCTGTTAGACTGCTGTCACACACACACACACACACACACACACATCTCTCTGCAGGCATTTTAATGAGCGACACAGGAAACCTGCCTTGGATCAAAGTGACGTGAGACAGAGAGAGAGCGAGGGACTAGGGACACAGGGATAATCCTCTCCAAGGTGTTATGATGAGACATGATGAGACATGTGAGAATGAGCCTGTCCTGGTCCAGTTGGACACAGACGGTGGGTCTCCTGATTGGAGTTGATCATCGGAGTGTAGAACCACGGTGTTTGTGGAGGCAGAGAAATCGAAGGAATGATGCATCAGCTGGTTCAAGTCTTTGTCTTTTTGTCTCCTCAGAGTTTCTTTGAGGGACAGTCGGCGCCTTGGGACTCCGCCAAAAAGGACGAGAACCGCATGAAGAACCGCTATGGAAACATCATCGCCTGTAGGTTCCTGCACCTTGTCCCTCATGTCCACCATGCTGTGGGAAAACAGACGCTGATGTGGATTTTTGGTGTTTGGTGGGATTTAACCATCGGTCAACGGTTGAAAGAGGAACAATGTCACCATGAATAGATTTGTGAACACACACGTTCAGGCTGTTGTTGAACGAGTGTAATTAGGCCTTCATTAGTCCCACGTTTATTCAGGAGAAAAAGACGGCTGGGGGCAGAATATGTTCAATTGTATCTGGACAACAAGCAGACCAACTGTGTGTGTGTGTGTGTGTGTGTGTGTGTGTTAGACGACCACTCTCGTGTGCGTCTGCAGCCTCAGGACGGAGAGAGCAACTCTGACTACATCAACGCAAACTACGTCGACGTAAGTACACACACACACACACACAGTGTATTTCATCGCTTAAACAATCGCGGTGAAGCATGGCGCTTGTTTCCATGGCGATGGTGGTCGTCAGTCGGGGTTGGTTGACGTCCACTTGGTGAAACGTCTCCGCTGACGTGAAGCATTTCCAATTAAAAGCGTCATTAGAGGTCCCCACATAGGCCCAAGGCCTGGACGCAGAGGGGTCCGCCCCGAGACCTCAGGACCAGGACCACCTGGCTCAGGTTTATGGTTTTGGGTCGAGTCGATGGAATCTGACTTGAAGGATCCACATTTCGTCATTTGTCGTCAATCCATGAAGGTGAACCACCCTGGTCCTTATTCGCAGCTCAGTGATGTCACTGACTGGTGTTCTCCTCTCGTTGCCCAGGGTTACCACAGGCCCAATCACTACATCGCCACGCAAGGTAGGAATCGGAGACAAGCGACCCACATGATGTGTGACTTCACTTCCTCCCCACACAGGAACTCACAGAGACGATGAAACCAGAAACGCACACTTTCAGCAGCTGCTTTTCAGGAAAAGTTTTGATTTTGACAAAAAACGAAAAAAAAAAAAAGTGATGTTCAGTGATTCTAATAACAGACCAAGACTGAAAAGTTGAATCAAAATCCAACTCCGCCAAACACACACACACAGCTCTCCAGGTGGAAATCCTCCGTCCCCCTGAATGAACCCGAGTGTTTGTACAAACATGCCAGTGTGTGAGCATGAATATGAAGCCTGTGTGTGTGTGTGTGTGGGTGCAGATTCTCGCCGTAAAACACTTGAGGACAGGAATGGATTAGCATGAACTAATTAGCTCGTCAAAACGCAGCCTGTCAACAGTGATTAAAAACATTGTGTGTGTGTGTACGTGTGCTTCATTTGAATGAATTCAAAGAGTCATTATAATTCCGCTGTAGTTCTGGCCTCGCCTCCTGACTAAAATCCAGTCTATTCCGTGTCTCAGGTCCGATGCAGGAGACGGTGTATGATTTTTGGCGGATGATTTGGCAGGAGAACACCGCTGCCATCGTCATGGTAACCAACCTGGTGGAGGTGGGCCGGGTAGGTGGCAAACACGCACGCCTTGTGGCCAGATGGCCGTTTGCTCCTCTCTGGTGACGTTTGGGACTCCGTTTCCCAGAGTGCACTCTTCTTTGTCGATCTGATGTTAAAAAGTTGGTTCCCCATGGCCCGGCCATGTTCCTTTGATTTTGATGAAGTGTAATTGTGACAGGAGCAGCATCCGCGATTGGTTCCCTCAGGACCATGTGACACACACACACACACACACACACACACTCGCTCACACACAGAGCCAGCGGCGGCCTTCCCTGTCCCAGCCCTCATTACCCAGAAGGCACCAGGGATCTGTTCCTCTCCAGGAGAGTCACAGAGGGGGATTCTGGGATAGATCAGGCTGATTACCTCCCCCCCTTCACCTCGTTGGTTTCTATGGTGACTTTGTCATTATCTCAGCAGTAATTAGCTGTTAATGAGGGAGGGGGCGGGGCCTCTAATGAGATTGGCTATCATCTGCTTTTGTTCTGTTTATGTTTCACTTTAATTAATGACTCAAAGCGTGTGTGTGTGTGTTTAGGTGAAGTGTTGTAAGTACTGGCCTGATGACACTGAGATCTACGGAGACATGAAGGTGACGCTGATTGAGACTCAACTGTTGTCCGAGTACGTGATCAGAACGTTTGCTGTGGAGAAGGTGAGACACACACACACCCACACACACATACTGTAAACCACACGCTGACACTCACTGAGTGGTGGGCTGGTCCTTCTCAGAGGGGCGTGGCTGAGATCAGGGAGATCCGTCAGTTCCATTTCACCGGTTGGCCGGATCACGGCGTCCCGCTCCACGCCACCGGCCTGCTTGGCTTCATCCGCCGCATCAAGGCCAAGACTCCGCCCACCGCCGGCCCCACCGCCGTGCACTGCAGGTAGACCAGCTGAGACAATTCAACATGGACCAGTGACCTCTCAACTGTCACTACAACGTGCGTGCTTGTGTGTGTGTGTGTGTCAGTGCGGGGGCGGGACGTACGGGCTGCTTCATTGTGATTGACATCATGCTGGACATGGCGGAGAGAGAAGGCGTGGTCGACATCTACAACTGTGTCCGAGAGCTGAGAGCACGAAGAGTCAACATGGTGCAGACGGAGGTAACCATGGTTACGCCCACTGCTTCTAATTCGCTTACTTTCATTTGATCCGTGTAATAACAGATGATATGCCCCGCCCCCTCGTGCTCAGGAGCAGTACGTCTTCATCCACGATGCCATCTTGGAGGCGTGTCTCTGTGGCGACACAGCCATTCCAGCCAATCAGCTGCGGTCGGTTTATTACGAGATGAACCGATTGGATCCTCAGACCAACTCCAGTCAGATCAAAGAGGAGTTCAGGGTAATTGATTATTGATTGACTGTAGTGCTGCTCATCAACAAAGGGGTCAAAGGTCATTGATCTTTAACTCTCATGAAGGTCAATAAACCAATAGTAAGTGTTCATTAAATGTGAAAAGCATAAAGTAAAAGGAATGATAAATCGGAATCATCCTCAGGTGTTATTGATGAACTTATTGAGGCTTTGTGCTCAGACTCTCAACATGGTGACCCCGACGTTGCGGGTCGAGGACTGCAGCATCGCTCTGTTGCCTAGAAACCACGAGAAGAACCGCTGCATGGACGTGTTGCCTCCGGACCGGTGCCTGCCGTTCCTCATCACCATCGACGGAGAGAGCTCCAACTACATCAACGCCGCGCTCATGGACGTACGTTTTCTTCTTCTCTGCTCCATCCTACCCGACCATTTTGCAAATAAATGAACCACAGTGCGTGTGTGCGATGGAAGTTCAAAGCTTCTTGCACAATAAAAGCTCAGCCAGACATTTCATAACCTGCCCCCGGTCGGTGGGGCTTTGTTCAGTGTGATGTCATTTCCTGTTTGACTGACCATTTATCACGTGTTGCCGTTGCAGAGCTACAAACAGCCGTCGGCCTTCATCGTTACCCAGCATCCTTTGCCCAACACAGTGAAGGATTTCTGGCGTCTGGTCCTCGACTACCACTGCACGTCCATCGTCATGCTGAACGATGTCGACCCCGCACAGGTAAACACGCACACCCAATCAATCCTATCGATTATTGATTAGCAGAGGATCAATAATGTCTGTGTGCCCCAGCTGTGTCCTCAGTACTGGCCGGAGAACGGCCTCCACCGTCTGGGCTCCCTGCAGGTGGAGTTCGTCTCTGCAGATCTGGAAGAGGACGTCATCAGTCGCATCTTCAGGATCTACAACACGGCCAGGGTGCGTTCGGCGACATTAGCTTAGCTGCTGTTAGCTAGCGGTCTACTGCGCTTATTGCCACGCATCAGTTGTTGCTGCTAGCCAACGTTAGCCGTCTTTAGGCATTGTTAGCCTTTTTTAGCCAGCGTTGGTCGTTAACTGATGTTAGCCACTGCTAATTTAGACGGCTGCAATGAACTCAGCAGAACTCAGTGTCACCTCCCACTTTCACCTCTCCTTTTTTTTGACTTTTTATTGCCGTTGCTTCTTTCCTTCATTTCCTCCTCTCTAACTCAGACTTGTGTTCAGGTTGAGGCTGAGCTTGTTTTGACCACCCTGTCCCCCCTCAGCCACAGGATGGGTACCGGATGGTGCAGCAGTTCCAGTTCCTAGGCTGGCCCATGTACCGGGACACGCCGGTCTCCAAGCGCTCCTTCCTCAAACTGGTTCACCAGGTGGACAAATGGCAGGAGGAGTACGACGGAGGGGAGGGCCGCACCGTGGTCCACTGCCTGTACGTGTGCTTCTACTCAGACTACCGCAGTACACCGATACTACTCGGACTACAAGCACCAGCATTAGTACTGCACAAACTTTCAGTACAAACGCAGAGAGTACAAATACACACAGTCTGTAGGAAACGCTGAATGTTCATCAGTGGAGATTTGTCTCCATCAAGTGGTGAGAAGTGAAATAACACATTTTATTCTTTCCAACTCCTGTTTCCTCCTTTCCTCGCTCTCTGGTTTCCTCGTCTCCTCCCTCCTCAGGAACGGCGGCGGACGCAGCGGTGTGTTTTGCAGCATCAGTATCGTGTGTGAGATGTTGAGGCAGCAGCGCTGCGTCGACGTGTTTCACGCCGTGAAAACGCTGAGAAACAACAAACCAAACATGGTGGATCTGCTGGTAAACGCCACGTTCAGCTCAATCCTGTTATTTGTCATTCTAATGGCTTGTTTATTCATTTATTTGTAGAGATCATTGAATATTATTTCGTGATTTCCGATGAGTAAAACAATTATTGGCCTTCACTATGAATATTTTATTTATTCAATGATGTTGATTACTTCCATCTATTGAGCCTTTTCGGCGTTCTTCATCGTAACATGCCTGTCTTCCTATTTTTACGATGATATTGAAGTGGCTCCGTCTCTCTGCAGGAACAATATAAATTCTGTTATGAAGTTGCTCTGGAGTATCTCAACTCTGCTTAACTTCAACAAGAAACTCTTTGTCCTGC
This sequence comes from Colistium nudipinnis, assembly GCA_016785305.1. Taxonomy (NCBI): domain Eukaryota; kingdom Metazoa; phylum Chordata; class Actinopteri; order Pleuronectiformes; family Rhombosoleidae; genus Colistium; species Colistium nudipinnis. The sequence goes on from JAFBJU010000870.1 coordinate 154,412, forward strand.
ACGTCGTCCTATGGTGGAGACACAGTGTGACAGGAGGAGGAGGAGGAGGAGGTGGTGGTCTACTACTGACTGATGGTGGAGAGGAGGAGCGGCGTGAGGAAGAGCAGGAGGAAGATGTTTTTGCACTGCCTTGTTTGACTGAACTGAGCATGGACACACACACACTTTGTTTCTCACCTGTGTCGTTGTCGTTGTGTTTTTATTGTTTTGTGTTGTTGAGCTGAAACTAAAGGAACCAAAACTAGAATCTCGTCTGATTATCGACAGCCGATGTTGATGATGACATCCTCAGGAAGTGATGTCACCACACATGATTCTGTGTTCAGGTTCGATCTGAACAAACTGTTATTATAGAAAACCAAGGGGGGCGTCTCCCAGTGACGATGTCCCTCTGTGTCCACTGGACTTCCTGTTGGTCCTGAGCGGCTTCTTTGTTCTATATAAAGTTATTATCTTCATCAGTCGTGTGTGGAATAATAGCATGAAGCATTTGAATCGTGCCAGAGCTGTTATTGATCTGTCCGTTTTTAATGATTTTCGAGGAGAACTCAGGATCATTGTGAGCTCAAATAAATGCTAAAATTATGAATCCATTATTCAATTTGAGAAGAGATTTTCCTCGTTTGAATGCAAGTGTTAGAAATGGGAACAGTAACGATCGATCAGCAAAAATTGACCATGAAATGGTGCTCATTTAACTTGTAGTCCATCAACTAAAGGTCTGCTTAATTTATTCAAGATCTGCGTTTCCATGGCGGCTGAACCTCATCTGATGATGATGACCACACGCCAATGAACGGTTGATTTGTGGTTGAGATCCTTTGGCTGTGTCTTTTTGAAATACATTTTTATTTCTACAGAGAAACGTAAAGATGTATAAATCCGTCCAGGTGTCCGTCTTCTTCTGTGGTGTTTGATTGACAGCTGCAGATTCGAAACAGGACTCGACCACGTGACGTTTTCACCTCAGCAGCTGCTCGTGTTCATAATGTAAATAGAACATGAAGAAGAATATTTATTCCTTCAGTCGTTGTCGTTCTCCTGAACACAGAGGTCCAACCCTGCTTACATGTGGCTCTGGGTTTGGTTTAACCCTGGTTATGTATGGCTCTGGTGCTGATGAGAACTTTATTGTGATGGACGTTTTTATTTATGTTGTATGATTCCTAAATATTCCAAATAAACATGTCTATATATACACAAACATCCGCTGGTGTCTGTATGTAATTTCATTAAATCTGACGTTTTTTTTTATTATTATTTTAAACAGCTGAGTGTTTGATGAAGAAAAAACAGGTGCTTGCTTGTAAAGTTTTTTTTTCCTTTGGATTCACGGTGAGCTGCAGTTTATCTTCCGGCCGGTGGGGGCACCATTATACCAACGGGACCAAGCAGGAACTAGGAGGAAGAAGAAGAAGTGTTTCCGGTGCGGCCTGTAGTTCCGGGAGTGTTAGTGTTGCGTGAAGTTGTGTGTCAGGGAAGTTTGTGTTGAACTTTTGTGTGAAGGTGAAGTTGTCGTCAGAGACCGCGCGAGCCGCTCCGCTCTCAGGTAAACCGGAAACCTTCCGCTCACTCCGCCGCTTCTCCTCCGTGACACGGCGGAAACGAGCGTTAGCATCGTGCTAATGTTCGCATCTGAAGTAGCCTATGGTTCTGCACCGTCGGAGGATGAGGATGTGTTCGAATGCTCTAAAACTAAAGGGACACTATTCAACCAATGTTCAGTAAACACGGCATCGAACATGTTGAAAATATAAAGACTTACAAGCTCAACATCCGCTAATTACGTCATTGATCATTATCAATAAGTCAAAACAATGGTTTAACTTTTTGGATCCATTAATGTAAGAGCAATGCATGAGTTTAGTTTACATCGGTTGTAAACTACTGTTAATGATGCATTGTGGGATACTGAGTCCTTTGATAAGTGATTTACAGGTGTAGTGTTGGTATTTGAATTGGTGTGTGTTTGAATCATTTATTTATCACATAAAAACAATTACAGGGCGCAGTTTCTGGCAATGAAATGACATCTCAGCCTCCTCAACGTAGGTAGTAGTAAAAGTAGGCAGAAACATAACGTTTCTAAAAGTTAAAACAGAAAAAAAAGGAAAACAAAGTTGTAGAAATAAACATAAATAAATTAGCATAATGTACAGTTTTGTGTATGTGCTTGCGTAGAGGAACCAGGATGACCTCTGACCTCTCCAGGTGTGTGAAGATGACCTCCGCAGCAGGAGAGCAGCTGTGTGTGCTCCTGCAGGAGGAGGCGGGGGTGAGGAGGAGAGAGGTGGGCTGTCAGTGGGAGAGTCCCCAGCTGGACAGGAAGGAGGTGGCATGTCAGAGCGACCCAGCGGGGAGGCGGGACGCTGCTGTGCAGGTGGACCTCAGCTGGAGACACTCGGGTGATAATTGATTATCTGAATATTTGCTCAAAGACTGTCTGCTGTGGTTATGTGACATCACTTCCTGTTCACGGCACCAAACACACATCAACCTCAGTTTGTTGAACACAAATAGTTTACCACTATAAATATGTTGCGCGCACACACACACACACCCTCGCACACGCACAAAAGTCCTTGTGATCTGAGTGCAGTGACGTGTGTGACACCAGGGGGCAGCAGACTGCAGCGTGAATGGAGTTCACTACTTCATCTCTGCTGTGGAATGAATGAATGAATGAGTGTGTTGTTCTACTGTGTGTGTGTGTCTGTGTTCAGATTCACCTGCGATGCTGCTGCAGTGTTTTTCTGTCCGGCCTGACGGACCTGATGGTGGCGCTCTGCTGCAGCACTGCACCACCCGCACCAGAACCAGAACCATCAGACCCGCAGCCAGATTCTCCCCCAAACTCAGCCGGGCCAGAATCCAGAGGAGGTCGTCCCCTCAGAGCTCCAAAACCAGCAGACCAAATCCAGCTGGTCCTGAGCAAGAGGGGGACGATCCCACCTGGACTCCAGCTGAAGGTGAGGAACATGTGGCCGTGTGTCATGTGACTAACGGATGAATAATTGAGTGATGACGTACATGTGTGTATATATATATTCAAATGAGGAAAAACACAACATCCTTTTATTCTTTTGTTATCGTTTCTCTTTTGTTGGTTCTCATGTTACTTCATTAAACCCTTTTCATCTTCTCCTGCCTCTCCTCCCAGATGTTGGAGCTCCATCGTCTCCTCGTGCAGTGAAGCTGGAGCCTGAAAGCATCATGTGCGACGTTTGCGGTAAAGTGATGAAGAATAAATCCAGTCTGGCGCGACATTCCTTCATCCACACGGGGAAGAAGCCGTTCGCCTGTCACCTGTGCGAACTGCGCTTCAACCGCCGCGACAACCTGCAGCACCACCTGAACAAGCTCCACCCCAACGGCGTGGCCCGGCTGGAGAAGCAGCGCGAGGTTCAGGCCTGGCTGTGCGCCGCCTGCGGTAAAACCTTCAGCTGCAGGTCCAGGCTGAAGGCGCACGAGGTGGTTCACTCCGGGGTCAAACCGTTCCACTGCGACCTCTGCCCCAAAGCCTACATGAGGACCAACGACCTGGAGCACCACAGGAAGACGGTCCACGTGGAGGGCGGCGCCGAGCCTCCGCGGCCCAGCTCCCTGCTCTGCCACTTCTGCGGCAAAGAGTTTAAATGCCGGTCGCAGCTGGTCATCCATTTCCAGACTCACACTGGCGAGCGGCCGCATCTCTGCGACATCTGCGGACGCAAGTTTGCCCGACAGCACCAGCTCAAACGCCACAAGATCCTGATCCACGGCCACCAGCCCATTGGCGAGGAGCATGCGCCGCACGACTCGCCCTTCTCCTGCGGCGTCTGTGGGAAGCGCCTGAAGTCTGAAGCTCATCTGGCTGCACACTCGCACATCCACAGCGCAGAAAAGCCTCACCGCTGCGGCGTCTGCCTGCGCAGCTTCCAGCGCGCCACCTGCCTGAAGCAGCACCATCTGCGCGTGCACCTGAAGGTACGAGGGAAAGACGCGCCACACTCTGCCGGGACCCGGAAGGCCGCGGCACAGTCGAAGCTGTTCCCTTGTTCCATCTGCAGCAAAGCCTTCAAATTCAAGTCCCTGCTGGCCAGTCACTCCTTGATCCACAGCGAGTTCCGACCGTACGCCTGCGAATTCTGCAGCCGCAGCTTCAGGCGCCTCAGCCACCTAAAGAGACACAGCGAGGTAGTCCACGCGAACGGAGCGCGTGCGCCGCAGAGCTTCGTCTGCCACATCTGTGGCAAAGACAAGAAGTGCCGCTCGCAGCTGGACCGCCATGTCATCATCCACACCGGGGAGCGTCCCTTCTCTTGCGACCTCTGCCCCGCGCGTTTCAACCGCCGCGGCAACCTGCAGCAGCACCGGAAGCGCATGCACGACGTGGGCGGGCCGCCGCAGGAGGAAGCCACGCCCATCCTGTTCGACGACGACGCCACGCCCGCTCTGACGTACAAACAGGAAGAGACGGTGGAGCTGAGCGGCTCCTCGTCCCCTGAACTGAGCGCGCGCACCTGACGGTCTGCACCGTGACCTTGAACCCACCTGGGATGGATTGACTCACAATTAAACCTGATTCAGATCATGTAACATTTACTTCTCTTGGTCAGGTCTCGGCTGATGGATGGAAAACTCTCAGTCCCAGAAAGAGTCTTTATTCAGGACATCAACGCGCACACACACACACACTCGCAGTGATCAGGGTCTTAATTAATGTTGTCATTAGTCAGATTGAGCTTGACTTTCAGTTCCTGGTGAACAGGGAGGAAAATCCATTTCATTTGTTAATGAAGAGGTGGTTCATCAGAAGCCCCGCCCCCTCTGTGACATCATCAAACATCTACATCCTAACGATGCCATCGCTGAAGCTAAACTAAGTGAAGATCAATCACGGAACAATTGGATTAGTCCATTTATTTCTGTCCCAGAGTCTATGGTGCGTTCAGGTCCTGTGGAACAGACCAAACCTGGATTCTGAGTCATGGTAATCAATTCATTTCAGGTTTAAAGTAAGTCATATTCCGGTGAAGAAATGTTTGTTGTGTTTTAGCAGCAGGTCGTTAGTGCAGATTAAAAATCATCCGCTCGTCACCAAATCAGAAATATTAAAGACTTCAGCATCAACACGTTTCATCGAGTACTTAATCAACCGAAGCCAGACTCTATGCTAAGCTAACGATGCTATTTACATGCTACGTCACAGTGGTGAGAACGTTTGTTTAATCTTTAGAAATGAACCGGAGCTCGCTGCAGTGGCTCCGCCCCTGAGAAAACCTCACACACTGCTCATTAAAACATTCCATTGAATTAATTATGAGGGGGGGAACAGGTGAGGGAACCAATCGGAGCGGAGGGGCACTAAAGCGGTGTAGTTGCAGGAAAAATACACAGGAAACCAGGTTTGTCGTACAATGAGCGCCAATGACGTGCGAGTGGATTTCATCCTGTGATGTCCGAGGGGGCGGAGCTTCACACCTCCATGCTGTCGGCTTTGGACCTCCTGGAAATCCACAGGTTTGATTGGTCGGTGGCCGTCTTTCTGCGAGGATGGCTGCGGACAGAGGGCATGACATCATCCGTCAAAATGGGTTTCTCGGAGCCGCCGCTGGTGTGAGAAGTTCACTGTGCTGGAGCTTTACAGCAAAATGGGAAAGGTTCCAGGAAGGATGGGCAGCGCAAGACGTGCTCTTTAAAGCTTGTCATGAGGAACGCACGATTCAGCAGATGGTCTGAGGCTGGACCCCTGGACCGGTGCCAGGTACACACACAGTCCGCTGCTGTAAATCAGCTCTGGGCGCTCGGCCGGGAGTTGTAGTTTTAGGGCTCGACTCTTACCTTCTGCTGAGCATCTGAAAACAACAGGTCCCAGAAGCCACCAGGATGAGCAGCAGCAGGGGGATTGTGGGAATGATGACGTAGACCAGCAACATGCCTGTGGAGAAACGCACAAGGACCCATGACATCACCGAGCATGAATGATGAGGTCACGGCTGACGCGCCCTCCTCTCGGGTCCTGCCCACACTGGGCAGGGTTCCTACCTGAAGCGCCGGCGGTGGTGACCTGAGGCCCCACCCCCTCACTTCCAGTGGACTGCGTGACCACACCTCCACCTGCCGTCACCTCTGAGGAAACACGACACACAGCTGTCACACACTTTGACCTGTCATCAGGAAATGACATATTGCCTGACGACCGCCAAACAGGAAGTCTGGTTCCATATTTGAGGATACAGTTCACACACGTGTTCTGCTCACCTGTGCTCCGCCCTCCAGGTGCGTGACTCTCTGACAGAAACGAGAAGAGAATTCGACAGTCAGGAGAAAGAGCGGCGGTGTTCACCAGAGACTGCGGCTGATTGGCCCAACGTACCTGCTTTGTATTTACAGATAAAGTTGTGTTTCATGTTGCAACGGTCATCGTTCCATTGGTAGAGATAAGCCCCGCCCAGACCAGGAAGTGCAGTAGGCTGATGATACATGACCACACAGGCTTCTCCCCCACAGGAAGGCTCGTCAAAATACCAGTTCCTAGGTCATCATCATCATCATCATCATCATCATCATGTGATTGGACACTGGGGGCGGGGTTAGCTGTCACTCACCTGAAGGAGGCGGGGCTGCCGTCGGTCCACTGGTAGAGCTGCGGACAGGAAGTGAAGGTGTTGCTGAGTTCGGGATGAGCCGGATCGGATCCGTCGGCTCGAGTCAAACCGATCCAGAAATCCCCGTCTGATATACCGCCGCCTCCTGCTCCGCCCCCGGCCCCGCCCACTGCTCCTGAACGCAGCTCCTGCAGAGGAGGTAAGGAGGAGGAGGTTAGGAGGAGGAGGCGCTCGTGAGGAGGAGCAGGTGTGTGTCTCACCTGCAGCAGGTGTTGGATGTCCTCCTGCTCAGACGGACTCTCGATGCTCAGCAGAGTCCCTCCGTCCATCTCGCAGGCGCGACACGCCTCCCTGAACGCAACGCGGCTCGACACGTCGTGGAAATAAGCAAATTTATAACAGGGACGTCCCGGGCCCCCTGAACACACCGTCTGACCTGAGGGACCAACACACAACCCAAATATCCTCCCTCCGTCAGGACAACGTGATTCAGGCGCACGCGCGCGCGCGGACGCGCACACTGAGCTTCTTTAAGTGATTAGCTGGATTCACTACTGCACCATCATCACTTTACTGTTAAAGCCACTAAAGAGCTCCATATATATATATATATATATATATCTGTCTCCCCCCCCCTCTCCTCCTCCTCCTCCTCTTCCTCTGAGATCATTATTCAGGTTGAAACGAAAACAACTTGGTTTGATCCTCACTGGCTAACTGGAGGAATCAAAGAGACGTTTTTTCATCATGAATCCATGAAACATTCTTAAAATCCAGTTGGACGCTGGGTGCCACCAGCAGGAGGCGCTGCGTCAGCCAAAATCCTCTTTGCCTAATCGAGAACAAAATGACCCACACAGACTCTGATTTTAGACATTCAATTAATAGCGTGCTTCTGGCCTTCGGGTCTCGTCCATAGCAACCGCCCCAAACACCTTAGCAACGGTCCAGACGCCACCAAACCACACCCGGCGCTTTATCGCCCCGGGACGCAAGAAACTTGAGTGGACGCACAAATGAGTGTTAACCCAGAAATGGAAAGACCCTGAAGGTCTCCTCATGGACGGTCCTCTCAATGGGTCAAATCCACTGAAACGATGTATTTCAACTCATTATCATCGTCGTACTTGATACATATTGTCCGTTCTAAAAAATAGAAATATTATATTTTCATTATAAATAACCAATATAGCAAAGGAATGACACTCTTGAACTCACCGCTCAGCACCCGCACTCCATCCACCATCGTTGCCATGACGACCACCAAGACCCCCAGCATCACCGGGTACGATGACATGGTTCTTGTCATAAAGAAGAAGAAACATAAAGAAGGAAGTCTCAAGAGTAATTCTTCACAATCATCTGCTCCATGTTCTCTGCTCGAGGTGAAGAAGACCAAAGAGAAGAGTCTGCTGACGCTTCTCTCGCCCTCCCTCCCTCGCTCACTGCCCGCTCTCTCTCTCTCACTCTCTCTCTCCCTCACTGCCCCCTCCCTCTCTCACTGCCCCCCCTCCCTCTGATGGATCAGATCTAACCTCCTCTTTCATTGAGCCCTGGGGGGCCACACGCACTTCAATTCACTTCCAGAGCAGCTGACCCCCGTCCCCCCGTCCCCGTTATGATCAACACTTTCCTCATGGAGGACCATCTTCACCTCATGTTTGACTCCGTCCTCGTCCAGGCTGACTCGATGTGCTTTGGCACCATGAAGTTAAAGAGTCTCACCCCGAGATCAAACAGCTGATCATGAGACAGATGAGGATAACATCTGTGGGATGGAAAACGTGTTTCAGGACGTGACAGGGACACTTTATTATTCCTCTGATGGAGAACGGAAATCAATATAAGCCTGAGCCGTCTCACTGGATGGAACGGTCCCTGAACACAGCACGGAAACATTAGCCGTAGCACCTGAATCTTGAGAAGAAGTTTGATCTACATCATAAACCCGTGTCCCTATACATCCGCATCTTGGTGTGTCCGTAACCTCTGTGTCTTTGTGTGTGTTTTTCACAGTGTGAGACATTTTGTGTCTCTTGCCTGTTCGAGCCTCTGACTGTGGAGATGCAAGGTAAAACCTGATCCGGCTCGTAAGAGAGTGTGAGTGTGTTCCAGGGTCAGTTTCCTGACACACTTAGACTCTGATGCTGTTAACTTTCCTTTGAAATGATCTAACGTGATTATGACCAAAGGAATCACAATCTAACGTATGAGTAATATGAGTCTTTCAGAGGTGTGTGTGTGTGTGTGTGTGTAACAGACCTGTGCAGAGTTGGAACATTATAAGGGCTGAAGGTTGGTTTTACAATTGAAGTTAGAATGTGGTTTAGGAATGCAGTATGGCAACGGAGGTCCTCTCAGAGATGGAAATCCAAGTGTGTGTGTGTGTGAGAGGTAATCAGCAGTAAGTGGAGTGTGTTTCTGGACGGAGACGATCAGCCGCCTGCAGCTAATCAATACAGAGATCAATACTGGGAATGGAGGGAGAGATCTAACAGGTCATTATCCGTGTGTGTGTGTTTATGACTTCTTTATGCAAAACACGCGATTTCAACTTTCTGTCTGACGTTTTGAGTTCCCACACACACACACACACAGCCCACCACTCCCAGTATTTAAACTCTTTATTCCCAGGACTCGTCCGATTGGTGACCTGAAGGATCCTGAATCCTCTTCAAGGTCCCTGGAAAGGCCTGGAAGCACCCACCACCTGAGTGTGAGGTTTTTGACCAACACGCAGACACGCACACAATGGTCTGAGCTGCAGATCAATAAGGTTTCTGGGATTCTGGAGACCTGGATTTATGAGGCAGATTCAGTGGAGCTGACCAATCGGCCGACAGCTGCTCAGACTGCATGATGACACATTAACCCAGGCTGCGTGTGTGTCAATCAATCAAAATAAAGAATGACAATAACATTTTTGATTGATTGGTCAATACCGCACAAATGTGACTCGTCTGTGATGAAAATATGTGAGTTCAATAAATGGAACTGGTCCCTAAACTCCAACAGAGGTCAGTAGGGTTAATGAGAGACTAATTGACGGCTTCCAGGGATTCAGCCCAGAAATAATTTGCTTTCTGCTTTGTCAATACTCTGTAGGCCCCCCCCCCCCCCACACACACACAGTGTATTGATCTGTGTGGTTTGCAGTGACGTAAAAAGTGTTAAACCAGTGCTTTTCGGAACACAGTTCAAAACCTGGAGAGTAGCAGTACACCGCGTACTCATGTATAGTACATTATGCAGTACACACCTGCTATATTCGTGAGCTTCTTTTTTTGCAGGTTGGAAGATGCGCCGATGGTCCCGCCCCCTCAACATCTGCTCACCTTGTTCAACAGCAGCTATACACCGACACCTGCTGGACATCAGGAGGAAGCGCAGCCACCTCACGTGACCAGGAGTGGAACTGCAGTGATTTCATGCTGGTGAGTAAAATCTCTTCTGCGGCAGAGCGACGCTGTCATTATAACCATTTATTTACACTCCTGTGTTTATTGACGATTTATTGATGAGATCATGACAGTGATCAGCCGAAATCTTTGTCCTCAGATCAGTTCGCGATCGGATGGCGTGCAACCGCATCGTCATTTTGTATTTCATGAACAGTATTTGTTAAAAAACAGAATTCCTTTTCAATCTTTACAATAAATACCAATAAAATCCTCTGCCGCTGACCGCACTATCTTCCAGGTCATGACTCGTCATCCATCCAGAAACGATTTTTCACGCAGTCCTCAAAAACGTCGAGATAAAAATGGTCCTGAGCAGAAAAAGTGAAACACGTGAAGACACAAAACCTCCTGATTGTCTTCCGACGTCCATCAGCCACTTGAAGGCGGGACTTCCTCCGGCTCAGTCTTCCAGCTGCCACTGCTGCGCCTGTGATGCATCGCATATCGCCGTGGAGACGTAACCCTTGGGCCCGATTGGCTGAGTGACGGAGAGACACTGACCCACCGACACCTGGTACAGCCGGTTAGACTTCTGGCCACACAGGACCAGGAGGTTCTGGTTATTGGGGAAGACGGGGACACTGTGTGTGTGTGTGTGTGTGTGTGTGTGTCTCACCCCCAGGTTCCACTGTTGTGACCCCCCTGAGCCGTGACACTTCATTAGTCGGGGGGGGTCGAAGGTCCGCACCTCCGACACGTCCAGACACAGCAGACCTGCCAGGACCAGCTGACCCTCCTCATCATAGGCCCAGTCCTGAACACACGCGCACACACGCACAGGGCGAGTCAGGGTCAAAGGTCAAACCGGTGGTTAACAGGAGGACGCTATATCACCTGTTCGGGGTCGCGGGGGTCACATGGTCTCAGGACAACGGCTCCGCCCTTCTGACTGGCTCTGCCTTGAGCCACCAGACAACGACTGGTCGCCAGGTTACGGAGCTGCAAGACGGCGGAAACCTTTGTGTTACTTCTTCAGTGTCGAGGAGCCACGAACCCAATGGAATGTGGGCGGAGTCACCTACCCGCCCTCGCTGCAGCACCTTGGGGCGCCGCAGACCCTTGTTGATGAAAAGCGGCGGCTGTTTGTTGCCGTTGTTGACGGTTTGCATCTCAGGATAAACTGTGTCCAGATACCAGCGGAACGTGTGACACTGCAGCCGCTTCCTCAGCGCCACCCGCTCGCTGATGTCCCCGTAGCTGCGCTCACGCAGCTCCGGACGCAGGGACAGATACTGCTCCTGATTGGACGCAGAGCCAAGAAGTGAGGTCACAGGACATCAGACCGCAGCTGTGCGTTGGTGTGCGTTTACCTTGTACTCGTCCATCCAGACGTGCGCCAGCCGCAGAGAATTGTGGGCCATGGTGTCCTGCCCCCCCGGGGAGCCGTAGGGCCGCCTCTTCCTGAAGATGTGTCCCACTCTGGAGCACGGGATGATGAGCAGCTGACCTCCACACATCCAGATCTGAGCACAGGACACCTGTCAATCATCTGTCCACCTCATGACGTCATCATGACACTTTGGTCCGCGCGATGACACGGCCATGCTAGGCTAGGCTAACTGAGGCTGAATGGCGCCTTCACTGACAGTCAGTAAAACACGGTTCTCACCCTGAAGGAGATTTCAAGGTTCTCTCCGCCCCAGATGTCCATGCCGGCGTCATACTGGCCGAGCTCGTTAAAGTACTTCCTGTTCATAGCAAACAGACCTCCTGCCATGGTGGGAGACCTGGTGCCGTGATAAGGGGCGTGGCTTTAGTTACCCTGTATCACCTCTAACAGCTGGTTGTTATTGACCGGCAGGTTACCTGATGGGTCCTGTGGCTCCCTCGGCCCCGTTGAGTTCGGAGGGGGGCACGGGGTCCCACTTGAAGTGCAGCCCCCAGTTGAAGCCGCCCCTGACCACGGGGGAGGGGGAGTAGACCAGGGTGTCGGCGGAGATGATGTCGATGACGGGACAGACCACTGTGCGGCGCTCTCTCTGCAGTGCGGCCAGCAGAGGCTGCAGCCACGCCTGGTTCACCTCGCAGTGACTGTCCAGGAACACCAGCACCTCTCCTGCACACACAGGTGAGTCCAGCTTCACTTCCTGTCTGTCCATACCACATGTAGCTGAAGGCTGTGGGACGTACCGGTGGCGTGCGAGGCTCCGATCATGCGTCCTCTGATAAGCCCCTCCCTCTTCTGGTTCCTCACCAATTTGACTTTCCCCCGCAGCTGGTCCCTCACGTACCGCCCCAAGTCTTTCTGCAGCTCGTCTACACACACACACACACATCACCCTTCAGTCACAGGACACACCCACTCTATACTGTGACTACTTTGTGTACTGACCCAGCTCGCTGTGGTCGTCCACCAGCACGATTTCGTGCAGCAGGTGGTCCGGGGTCCGGTCCAGGACGCTGTGGACCGTCCTCAGCAGGGCGGACAGCGCCTCGTTGAAGAAGCAGACGACCACGCTGGCCGAAGGTAGAGTGGCAGGATAAACTTTATCAGCACACCTGCAGAGAGACGGACATCGGAGCTGATCGGTTTACAGGTGGATGACTTATTGATCGTGGGGTCAGGTGACTCACTGGGAGTCCCGGGTGTCGGGCAGCTCTCTGTGGAAACCCAGTCTGGTGGAGATAAGAACGTTGAAGGCGTGTCGGTGGTACCCGGCGTCTCTGACCTCCTGATCCGCCTCGTTGAATATCATCCCTGTAGACAGGAGAGAGAGAGAGTAAGGGCGAGAGACAGAGTCAGCGATACCTGCTGGATGGAGACGAAAAACCGTGGCCTCTCACCCATCTCCGGTGACAGCTCTGCCCCCTTATTGGCTGGCAGAGGCCGACGCCCCGCCCTCCGGTCCGCCAGACCCCTGGTGATTGGCTGGCTGCGGGGCAGCAGGGGGGTCCTGCCATCACCAGGCTCCACCCCCAGATTGAAGTAGAGGAAGAGGAGGAAGGACCAGGTGGCGGAGGTGGCCAGGCAGCCGTAACAGAAGTACCGCAGCATGACACTGGCCATGATGGCCGAGCCAGCATCGCTTTACATTATGCTGCTGGGAGAGAGAGAGAGATGACATCACTTCCTGTTTGTTATGGAGCCATCTTCATCAAGGGGCTCCTGGTGGGGATCTTTACAACAACACAGCCATTTACATGTGGCAGCTTCAAAGGATCATGGGAGGTCAGACGGGAAGCACCTGTGAGATTGTTTTGACACGCCCCCTCTGTGGAACCACGGCGTGAGATGGACTTTGTCACTAGGTGAATCAGTCACTCATCAATCTGCTGATGTCTCTGTTTGATCACATGATCATAACTTTACCACTTATTAATATGCACTCTGACAAAAATCGGATTCCTGCTGCGAAGCTTCACTTTATTCTTCCCCCTGATTTGACGATGCCTGTCACGGGGTGAATAAAGTGTGAGAACACACACAGACCCACTCGCGCGCGCGCGTGCACACCAACAGCTGTGGGAGCATGACTGCGTCCGATTATGGAACCCGCTAGCGATAGCTTCCCTCAAAGCCTGAATCATGTCGCAGTTTGATCTTTAAAACTCACAAAGTCTCTTCGTTCCACGTCACAAAGCGGCTCCGGGACTCGGACTCGCGGCTCCGGGGTGTAGCGGAGCTTCGCTGACCGATGTCCGGTGATTCCGTCAGTCTGTGCTCAGACGCCGTGTCCACTCCACACGTGACTTCCGCCCAATGCCTTCACAATAAGACAGGCACCCGTTCAAAAGAGGACTGGACCGCCGAGAACTTTCAAAATAAGACGGAGGCAACGTTTGAGTGAATATTTATATGTTCCCTCTTCACCTCTCACTCTCCTCTGTGGAACCCGAGTAGAGGATCGTTAATCTCAACGTGACTTTAAATCGATCAATGTGATCAACTTGACTAATATTCTGTCAATAATCAGTGTTCCTCCAACAGGTCAATAAAACACAAAGGAAAAAAAACGGAAGTGCTCTGCTCCTTAACGTTTCTCTGCTGCTCGCAACATTATGGTAACAGCTCCACGTTCAGTTATTACGGTAAATACACAGGAGCCGGAAGTGAATGAGCTCACACAACCGCCGAAGAAGAAAATAGGAGGAAGTGAAGCAACAGAGGAGGAGGAGGAAGAGGAGGATGAGTGAAAGCGGCGCTCAGGTCAGAAAATGTTCACTTAACGTCGCATTTGATAAAGTAACGAGAGTAAAGTTTGTGTTCAAGTTTATTGATCAATACACTGAACAATCCGATCAATACAGTCAACTTATCAGTCTCTTGTCTAAGCCCGAAGTACTGCTGCAGGTTTTCAAAGTAAAAGTCTGGACTACAACAGTAATGATGGTCGGACTGTAATAATTGTAACACCTGTAGTTTAGTAAGTGGTACGATCACAATGTGGATTATTGATCGATGGGCCTCCTGCTATGCTGAGTTCAGGGACCGGGTGATTTATAGGATGTCCTGGTTCTCTGCAGCTGTTTGCTCGTCTGGAGGCTCGTCGTTGTCTGAAGGACATCGAACCGCGGCTGTTTCCTGAAGACGGGGGACCTGACCACGGTGACACGCCCACTTCCTGTTTCCTTCTTCCTGTCTCCTTTCACCACATATCACACGGCCTCAATGATTATATGATCGACATACTTTAAAACACAAATGTTGTTCAGACTTTACACAGGAAGTCATCATCAATGATGTCACTGTGTTTTCAGGTGAAGTGGTGGAGCTGTATGGCACAGAGGGAACAGGTGAGTTCTACCTGAGCTTCCTGTACAGTGTGTACGTGTGTTGTGTCTTAAGTTTGTGTGTGTCTCAGGAAAGACGGAGCTGCTCTACCACCTGCTGTGTCGCTGTTTGTTGCCCAAAGCTGCTGGAGGACTGGAGGTGGACGTGGTCTTTGTAGACACTGACTACAGTCTGGACATGTTACGACTGGTCAGCATCATGGACAGCAGACTGAACGCAGGTACACACTCACTCTCTCTCCCCTCTCTCTCCCTCCCTCTTATCTCTCTCTCTCTCTCTCTCTCTGTAGCTCTTCCTTCCATCTCTCCTCCTGCCGGCTCAGACGAGGAGATGTTGCGTTCGTGTCTCTCTCGGCTCCTGGTCGTCCACTGCTGCTCCTCCTCTCAGCTCCTCCTCACTCTCCACTTCCTGGAGAACTCCTTCTCATCGAGGCCAGGCCTGGCACTCCTCCTCATCGACAGCATCTCGGCTTTCTATTGGTTGGACCGCTACGAGGGCGGAGCCAGGATGGCCAAGCAGGAAGAGAAGCTGAGCAAGTGTTCAGAGCTGCTGGGTCGACTGCTCAGGTAGATCCATCGGTTGTAATGGTCCAGGTTAAGATCCAGATCCAAGGCTCAGATCACAACACCACGGATAATAACAACATGAGACTGATGAATAAGGGAACCCCAGTACGGATGAAAAATAAACATACGGTCCATTAGGTGTTCTTTAAGTTTTCAGGGTTACATTTAAAAGGTTCTGATGACTCGAATAATAAGTACACTTTGGTTGGTTCCAGTGGTTAGGGTTCTGGATAAAGTGGTCTTTTATTTTGAGCTTGACTTTTCGAACTTAGAACCCAGAACCCGATCTGTGCTGCTGGTGGAACATTTAAAATGTGTCTTTGCCTCCTCAGAGATTACAGAATCAGCGTCTTTGCCACCTGCCACGCCATCAGGAGGAGCCCCGGCGGTGCCTCCTCGTCCTCCGACTGGGACCGCCCGTTCCTTTGTCGCCCCTGGCAACGGCTGGTGACCCACCGCCTGCTCTGCTCCCGCCGAGAGGCTGCAAACAACATGGCTGCCGCGACAGGAAGCTGCAAGGAGCAGAAGACCCGGCAGGTCTTCACCGTCCACTGCACCTCCTCCTCCTCTTCAGGGACAAAGACCTACAGGAGCAGCTCCTTCTACGTGACAGAGGGAGGAGTGGAGTTCACCTGAGAGGAAGTTCGGTGAAGGTTTCTGTTAGATTACAGCGACTCAGATGGAAAGATTGTTTTTGTGCTGGATGGTCAGACTGGTTCTGAGTCGGTTCTACTCTGGAGTCCACTCTGAGGAGACCAGTCTGCTGGTCTCTGGAGCGGAGCCAGAGGCTTATAAAAGGTTCAGAGGTTACACATGGTCATCCACTGAGGAGGATCTACTGGTGATTAAGATGAGAACCACCAACCTGTGGTGATGAGGTCTACAGCTGTACTAGGTGGTTTATAGGGTTCACTGGAAGGATGTGACTTATTTAATAAAACGATAGCATGGTGTTTGATCTCTGTGTGTTAATTATAATTAACTAGTTAATATATACATATATATGTATATATTTATGCACATACATATTATGCTGTTTGGCCCCTGTGTGGGACGCGTTCAGCGTCGTTTCGGATCCTCGCGGATCCAGTCCGGATCTTCAGGTCTGATGACAGAGACCGCCTCACACGCGCAGGCGCCATCAGATCCCTCCGCGGGGTCACAAACACACTTTTTACTCAAGACAAACACGCGCACCGGACATGCACTCAAACCCACGGAAGAAGAGACAAACGTTAAACGGTCCCCGCGGCGTTGCGTCGCTGTTCCCCGGCCGTGAAGGCTGAAGCGTGTCCGGTAAAGGGCTCCGCTCCGGGCGGAGGGTCCTACTTCTCCTGCTGGCGCTGACAGGCGGTGCTTCGGTCGCTTCCAAACATGGCCTCCATGACGGAGCGACCGCTTCAACTTTAATTTCTCGCCAGTTTTCAGCGGAAAAGCGACTTTTCTTCCCCCCGCGCTCGACGGGGATGTTCGGAGGGACTCGCTCATCATGTCAGACGCGTGAAGCGGATAGGATCCGTGGGAGAAGTTCGCTGCTGGGTGTAAACAGATCGGTTTAAGTTGGCTGGAAAGCTGGAGAGGAAAAAGAGAAATTCATCTAATCAGTAAGAATCTTTGTTTCTGTCCCGCAGCTTCTCATCGCTTCCCCCTCTCTCTCTCTTTCCTCCTTTAACTTCACCGCTAACCGTCACATTGAGAGCGGCAAGCTAACGGAGCCGGGGCGCGCTCGTTTCTGGTGCGCGCTAACGGCTAG
The DNA here is from genome assembly GCA_016785305.1 of Colistium nudipinnis. NCBI lineage: Eukaryota > Metazoa > Chordata > Actinopteri > Pleuronectiformes > Rhombosoleidae > Colistium > Colistium nudipinnis. The sequence goes on from JAFBJU010000870.1 coordinate 171,514, forward strand.
CTTGGCAGCTAATGCTAATGCTAACGGAGAGGTGATCAGTCAACTGGGCGGTCCGAGGAAGCTAACGGCTAACAGCTAACACTCCAGCTTGTGTAGCGTTAACGGTTCTTTCTCCATCACGTACTCTTCGTGTGTGTGTGTGTGTGTGTGTGTGCGCGTGTGTGTGTGCGTGCGCGCGCGTGTGTTTGTTTGTTTGCGTGCGTGTGTTAAGACCTGCTTGTATTTGGATCCGAGTGTGTTTGGACCCGTGTGTGTGTGTGTGTATGGATCTGAGTGTGTGTGTGTGTGTATACACACACCCGTGTGAGGGACGTGAAGTATTGATCCATCTGCTGATCACAAATCGTATTATAAAAAAAAAACATGAAACTGTGGCATGTTACATTTCACTAATAAATAAACAGACATTTGGAGACTTATCTGAAATCAGTGATCAGATGTAATGTTTGTCCAGCAGTTGATTGATTTAGGAGCTCTGTGAAATCAGATGAAACCACCCAGTGTCTTTGGTCAGGGGTGTTAAACTCCCGGAGTGTCCCTGAACGCCTCGTTCCACTCTAACGTAAATATGCGAGTCTGTTTGAAGTCCTCACGTTATGGATGATGGAAACATGGAGCTTGACCAATCAGATGTCTGGGTGTGTGTTTATGGTTTTAACATCATTTAATACTCTATTGTACGTGAGAGTTTGTGTATTTACACACACGCACACACACTGCTGATACTTGTGTATGTTGTGATGCTAGGCCCTTGTTGTGCGACCTGTTTCTTTCATGGTTCAGACTGTGATAAATCACTATAACATCGCGTTTTCTGGACCATAACAATAATTATAGTCCCCAAAACAATTGTTTTAGTGCTAGGAAGTATTCAAGGTCTGTCCCCAGGCTTCACGTATCAGAGGAGGAGTTTGCGGATCTGGATTTTCATCGTCAATTCACCTGCTCGTTATTTTTCTTAATTCAAAGGTTCATAATTTAAAGAAGGATTTGATTTGAAAATACTTTTCAGTGAATTGTCGGACTAAAGTGAAAATAATCTGGGAAAAGAAACGCGTCTCCAGGTTTGAGAACAAGAAGTGTTGGATTTCATTTAACATTTGACTCTTCAACGTTCCACGATGTTGAAGATTTACAGATAAAGTTAATTGATGAATTGATGGCTTTCATACGTTGTATCCATGTGTCTATATGTAAACTACACTTTTACTTATTTTTTTTTTAACCCAGAATGCCATCTGAGGCCCACTCTCAGGAGCCTCGGGACAGAGGGCCGCCCCCTCCCGTCACGCGAGCTGGACGCAGCGCTCAGCTCGCCAGAGATGCTGCTTCGATCCTCGCTGCAGAGAGGCGGCCTCGCGGGCGGCCTCGGAAAGGAGGGAGTGGAGGCCGCTCTGCACCTCCTCCTTCTCCTCCTCCTCCTCCTCCTCCTCCTCCTCCACCACCTCCTCCTCCCAAATCCAGGAAGAAGTAAGTGTAACTGTCCTCAGACCAGACCGTGTCACACAAACCTGATGAGTTGTGCGCTTGGGACTGGTCCAGGTGTGGGAGGGTTCTCTGGTCACATGACGAGCTGTCACCTGTCAGTCATCATGGTCACTAACTTCCTCTTGAAGCTCCTCCTGGCTCAGTGTCACTCATGAAAGAAGTCTGCTTCTCGCCCTCGTTGGGATGTAGTGTGAGGATAGGAACTTATTGATCCAATCGGTGATGCTGCTTGTCTTGGGACAGACACTGATTGGCTGTTTATTCAAATCAGGCTGTTTAATAGACACAAAACGATGAGTAATCGGTCAATGAATAATCATTAGCTTTAGTAACGGCTCTGAACCTGCCTCTCTCCCAGTCGCACACTGAGCGAGCGACGAGGCGGGTGTGTTGTGGTGAGATAGTGGTGCTGGAGAGGAAGTGGCTCCGTTGCATTCTGGGTAATGAACAGAAAGGAGGTGGCGTCCACTGGGAAGTGCATACTGGACTAAATCTACTCCTGGTTTTACCTCCCACACACACGTTCAAACTCTCCCACCTGGTGAAGCTGCTCCTGTGAGTGTGTTTGTGTGTTATTGTATAGGCTGACCACATGTGTTCATGTTGTGTGTGCAGGGGGCGGAGTCGAGGCCAAGCCCAGGTAGAAGATGAAGAGAGCACGGACGCCACAGAGAAGAAACCCCCCCACAAGACAGGTGTGTATGAAGAAACCAAACACAGTGTGTTCATGCTGAGCTCTGTGGGTGCGTTTTCATCTTCATGAAGCGCGCGCACGCACGCACGCACGCACGCACACACGCACGCGCACACACACACACACACCACACACACACACACACACACACACACACACACAGTGTGAGACAGTAACCTCTTGTGTTTTTGTCCTCAGAGGTGAAGGAGAGGACCACAGGACGGCGTCGATCCACTTCCAGGAGGAAATCTAACACAAACCCAGAACCTGAACATGAACCTGAACCCTGCCAGGACAGGCTCAGTTCAGAGTCAAAGCCTGAATCTGATCCACCTTACCCTGACCCCACAATCCCAGAATCCATCCCACAACTAGCTCACAGTACTGAGGAGGAGGAGGACGAGGAGGACAGAACCGGTCCTGTCCCTCCTGCAGTTCTTCCTGTCTCCAGCCCCAGACCAGCATCTAGTCCTGGGGAGGACCCTCCACCCACCTCCCCGGACCAAAGCGTGGCTCACGGTCCAGTGGATGAGGACAGAACCGGTCCCAGCGGCCTTCCTGTGGAGGAGGACTGTCCCGTGGAGCAGAGTCCCACATTGAGTCCCTGCTTAAGTCTTCCTGTCTCCCCCTGTCCCACGGTGGAGGACGAGGACTCGCTGTCCCCTCTGTTCCACAGGTGTCTGTCAGAAGACTCTGGGGACTCACCCACTCCAAGCCTGGGACACACTGAAAAAGGGTGAGAGAGAGAGAGAGAATGAGTGAGTGAGAGAGAGAGAGAGAGAAATCAGAGCATTCCTAAGCATCCCCCTCCCCTCTCAGTCTGAAGCAGTGTTCCTTCTGTTTCCGTGGCGACGAGCCTCCTCTGGGTCAGGGACGCCTGGTGGTGTTCGGCCCGACGCCGGGCTACATCCCGCTCCACATCCTCAACCGTCGCGCCTCCTCTGACCGGGACAGCGACTGCCACGACCACTGTTACCGCAGCGACCAGGCCCCGCCCCCGTGAGTGACCTCACACAATCCTGTTGACATAAGAACATTCCTCTTTTATTTATTTGTTTAAACCAGTTCATGTGTGTCTGTGTGTTTGTAGGTGCAGCAGTCCAGATCCGTGTGGTGAGTTCTTCTTGCTCCATGTGACACGTGTCCTCAGCTCGTCCGTGTGGACATGTCTCAGAGGTGTGTGACCCAGCTGAATGTGTGACGATGATGTTGTTGTTTCAGAGTCGTCCTCTGAGTGGGTGGAGCAGCTCGGACCCGTAGGACTCCCGCACGACATCAACGTCCAATCACTGTTCGACCCCACAGGTACAGGAAACGTCCTTCTCTTTACCTCCTCCCCCTGTGTCCGTCTGCAGACCTGACTCTCTCTCTCTCTCTCTCTCTCTCTCTCTCTCTCTCTGTCTGCGTGCGCAGGTCAGTGCTGTGCCCACCTGCAGTGTGCAGCCTGGTCGGAGGGGGTGTGTCGGGGCGAGGGCCAATCACTGCTCTACGTGGACAAAGCCATCGATGCAGGAAGCACGCAGGTAACCTTCTTCAATATCTGATCAATACTCACACACACACACACACAGGAGGAATACAGTCTGACCAGGCCCCGCCTCCTCCTCCTCTCCCACATGTCCAGGTGTGTGTGTTCTGCCGTCGGCTCGGGGCGTCGCTGCGTTGCCAGGAGACGAGCTGTGGGAGGAGCTACCATTTTCCCTGTGCTGCTGCTGCTGGAGCTCATCAGGACTGGGACCAGAGACACACACTGTGTACAAGACACTCACACACAGGTACACACACACACACACACAACCCACAGGTACACATACGCTGTACAACACCCCCATAGAGGAACACTCACAGCGCGGAATGATTTCTCCTCCAGCCTCTCCACAGTGTGCGTTGTGTTCGGGTGGCAGTGATGTCAGCAGCTTGTTGATGTGTTGTTGCTGTGGTAACCATTATCATGGCCGCTGTGTGGACCCCCCTCTGGCCCCCTCCCCTCTGAGCCGGGTTGGCTGGCAGTGTCCTCAGTGTCGAGTGTGTCAGAGCTGCAGGTAACGGTCATCTCCCTGAACTGATCTTGATGAAAAGTCCTTCAGAAGGGATTCACGGTTTCCTGCTGTAAAGAACAAAATAGCAACAGCGGTTTCTTGGAAAGAATTGAAGTAACCATCTACTCTGTGTCAGGTTGCCAGGGGATGTGTTGCTGGAGTGTGTGCACTGTGATAAAGCGTATCACACACACTGTCTCTCACCACCTCTGGATCACGCACCCAGCGCCGGCTGGAGCTGCAAGGTGAGATCACACAAATGCATCCTGCTGCTAGGCTCCGCCTCCACACCCGTCCAATTAAAACCTCTCTCTTCCAGAATTGCAGAATCTGTCGCCGCTGTGGCGCGAGGTCATCAGGCCAGTGGGCCAATCACCCTCTTCTATGCGAGTCGTGTGACCCGGCCCTGCCCTGCCCTGTCTGTGGCCACGCCCCCAACCTCTGCACACCGTTGGAGTATCTCACCTGTACCCGCTGCTTTAGGTACACACACGTGTTAGTCATTAGTGTCATGGTGTGTATGTTGTCTTTGACTGAGTTTACACAAACACCAATTATTGAACTACTGAACTTACTCTGAATGAATCCATATTTGTTTACATGAGTTGCTGATAAAATGTCCCACTCATATTTAGTTTAGAGCACAATCTGATTAGGACCCACTTACTCTCCGTCCTCTGCTAGGAAATCTCCACGTGTCTCTGTAGGATCCTATTTGTGTTAACATCATCTGAAAATGTCAATGTTCTAATCTGAATATTGTCTTAATTGGATTCAAATCTGAATGTTGCAACTTAAACATCGTCAGCAAGCATCACTAAACAGATCTGTCACTGTTTCCCTCTGTGGTGCGTTGCAGGTGCGTCCATACAAAGTGCATGGTCCAGACCCGGGAGGGCAGGGCAGGGTCTGACAGTTATGTCTGCTCCACCTGCCGAGAGCAGCAGGAGGAGGATCTCATCGCAAACAGCCCAGCCCCGCCCATCAATTCCACACTGCCATTAATCCACAGTCATACTGAGGATCCGCCCATCAGGCCTACCACTCAATGCCCAGTTCAGCTTGTCTGCTCAGAACCACCACAGAGTCCTATCGAATCATCTCACCCTGATCCAGCAGAGCTCAGACAAAGTCCAGAACCTACTGAACCTGATCCCTCAGAGCTCAGACAAAGTCCAGAACCTACTGAACCTGATCCCTCAGAGCTCAGACAAAGTCCAGAACCTACTGAACCTGATCCATCAGAGCTCAGGCAAAGTCCAGAACCTACTGAACCTGATCCCTCAGAGCTCAGACAAAGTCCAGAACCTACTGAACCTGATCCATCAGAGCTCAGGCAAAGTCTTGGACCAACTCCTCCTGATAATTCAGAGCTCCAACTTAGTCCTGAACCAATTCAACTTCATCCATCAGAGCTCCAACAAAGTCCTGCTCCAACTCACCCTGATCCATCAGTGCTCCAGCAAAGTCCTGAACCAACTCACCCTGAATCATCAGCGCTCCAGCAAAGTCCTGAACCAACTCACCCTGATAAATCAGACCTACAACAAAGTCCTGCTCCAACTCACCCTGATCCATCAGGGCTCCAGCAAAGTCCTGAACCAACTCACCCTGAATCATCAGCGCTCCAGCAAAGTCCTGAACCAACTCACCCTGATAAATCAGACCTACAACAGAGTCCTGCTCCAACTCACCCCGATTCATTAGAGCTCCAAAAAAGTCATGAATCTACTCACCCTGAATCATCAGAGCTCCAGCAAAGTCCTGAACCAACTCACCCTGATCCATCAGACATACAAAAGAGTCCTGCTCCAGCTCACCCCGATTCATTAGAGCTCCAGAAAAGTCCTGAACCAACTCACCCTGAACTATTACAGCTCCAACTTAGTCCAGAACCAACTCACCCTGATCCATCAGACATACAACAGAGTCCTGCTCCAGCTCACCCCGATTCATTAGAGCTCCAGAAAAGTCCTGAACCAATTCACCCTGATCCATTACAGCTCCAACTTAGTCCAGAACCAACTCACCCTGATCCATCTGAGCTCCAACAAAGTCCTGAACCAACTCACCCTGAACCATCAGTGCTCCAGTCAATTCCTGAACCAACTCACCCTGATCCATCAGACCTCCAACAGAGTCCTGCTCCAACTTACCCTGAACCATCAGAGCTCCAGCAAATTCCTGAACCAACTCACCCTGATCCATCAGACCTCCAACAGAGTCCTGCTCCAACTCACCCTGATTCATTGGACTTCCAGAAAAGTCCTGAGTCATCAGAGCTCCAGCAAAGTCCTGAAACATCTAACCCTCATCCTTTAGAGCTCCAACTTAGTCCAGAACCAACTCAACCTGAAACATCAGAGCTCCAACTCAGTCTTGAACTATCTCAACCTGAACCATCAGAGCTCAGGCAAAGTCCCGAAACAACTAACCCTGATCCATTAGTGCTCCAACTTAGTCCAGAACCAACTCACCCAGATTCATTAGAGCTCCAACTTAGTCCTGCTGCATCTCACCCTGATCCATCCGAGCTCAAACCAAGTCCTGAACTAACTCACCCTGATCCATCAGAGCTACAACATAATCCTGAACCATCAGCGCACCAGCAAAGTCCTGAAAAAACTAACCCTGATCCATTAGTGCTCCAACTTAGTCCTGAACCAACTCACCCAGATTCATTAGAGCTCCAACTTAGTCCTGCTCCATCTCACCTTGATCCATCAGAGCTCCAACAGAGTCCTGAACCATCTCACCTTGATCCATTAAAGCTCCAACTTAGTCCTGAACCAACTCACCCTGATCCATCAGAGCCCAAAAGTTGTCCTCTACCAACTCACACAGATCCATCAGAGCTCCAACCTGAAACATTAGAGCTCCAAGAAAGTCCTGCTCCATCTAACCCTGAACAATTTGAGCTCCAACCTGAAACATTAGAGCTCCAAGAAAGTCCTGCTCCATCTAACCCAGAACAATTTGAGCTCCAACTAAGTCCTGAACCGACTCATTTTGATCTATCAGAGCCCCAACAGAATCCTGCTCCATTAAACCCTGATCCATCAGCGCTTCAACAGAGACCTGAACAAACTCACCCGGATTCATTTGAGCTACAACAAAGTCCTGAACCAACTCAACCTGCTCCAGCAAAGCTCCAGCAGAGTCCTGAACCAACTCACCCTGATTCATTAGAGCTCCAGCAGAGTCCTGAGCTTCTACACCCTGATATATTAGAGCTCCAACAGAGACCTGAACCAACTCACCCTGATTCGTTTGAGCTCCAAAAGAGTCCTGAACCAACTCATCCCGATTCATTAGAGCTCCAAAAGAGTCTTGAACCTACTCACCCTGATTCATTAGAGCTCAAGCAGAGTCCCGAACCTACAAACCCTGAAGTATTAGAGCTCCAACAGAGTCCTGGAGCAACTCACCCTGATTCATTAGAGCTTCAACAGAGTCCTGGACCAACTCACCCTGATGTATTAGATCTCCAACACAGTCCTGAACCTACACACCCTGACCCTAAATCATCTAATTCTAATCAAATAGAGCACCAACATATTGGCACACCTTCTCACCCTGGCGCCACTGAGGTGGAAACAATGTATTTGTCATCTTGCCATGATACTGCAGAAAAACTACCACCAATACACCCTGGCCTAGCAGGACTCCAAGAAAGTTCTGCATTTAATCCTAATTCTATAGAACTCCAGGAAAAGCATACACTGTCTTCTGGCCCAGAACCCCTTGGTCCTGTTGAGCCGCAGCAACGCCCCACCAATGTGACCTCTACACAGGCCCAGTATAGTGCTCACCAGTTTAGTTGCACCTCTATGAACCCTACCCATAATTCCAAACAGGAGCGGTTTACAGCCACAGTGTTTCAGCAATGTCCAACACAGGGTAGTCTCCTTTCGTGTGGCCTTGCAGATTCTTCGCTCAGTCCTCTTCGACCAAACCAGGAAGAGCTGTCATGTATTCAGCCAGGGCTTGCATGGCCATCAGATCAGTTCGATAGTCCTGTCATCATCACACAGTCCCCCACAAAGTTTCTGCAAAGTCCGTCACAAGATTCTAAGCCACATAGTCCTGCACACGTTAGCACCTCAGCTCCACAGAGTCCCACACAGGCTGCATATGATACTGAATCTACACTGGACCAGGTGAGCCCTGGATCAAGCAGTCCTGCTAACCTTCAATGTGGGTCTGCAAAGGACATTTCTACACTGGATCAGGACCCTTCCCCAGTCTACTGTATGGTTTCCCAGGTAGCAGGACGACATACCTCGTTAAGGCCTATTTCAGCTCCATGTAGCCCATCGCGGTCCCCTTTTAGACTGACGAGTTGTAGTCTGTCCCAGCCTGCCAGCCCAGCACAAGCCCCCTTTACAAAGCCTATGAGCTCTCTGGACCTTACTCTGCTTCCTTCAAAGCTTACTGCACACTTAAGAGACACTGAGGCGTGGACCAAAATCAGTTCCATAGATCTCCAGTCTTTGGAGCAAAGCCCTGTACAGCTGAGTCCAAACATTGTTGGCCAAACACTGGAAAGTAGCCCCACCTTTGAACTGTCCACTGCACCCCCAAATAGCCATGTCACAGATGACCAACTTCCACTGCAGCATGCTACTCCTGTCCAGAGTAGCATGCTTAGCCGCAACTGCTCCACCCTCCTCCAAGTCACTGCTCTCGCTGCACCAGAAAGCCTTGTTCACATTATTACTTCAATGGAACACAGTAGCCTAACTTCTCCACCTTGTGCTGATGAAACAGAGGAGAATCCTCCCCCAGCCTGCCACATTCATCAGACACACAAGAAGCCTTCTCATGACAGACCCTCAGGCTGCAAGGAAGGTCCAGCTATCCCCATTCATATCCAAGCTAGCTCAGCTAGTGCTATACCTACAGATACCAGTGAAATGCCTACTAGTCCTGTCAGCTCTTTTCAGGATTGTGAAAGCTCCTTGCTAATGAAGACCAGCCCTGCCAGCCTCAGCCCTTTATCTTCTGATAACAACACCATAGCCATATTGACTAGACCCATCCACCCTCCCTCAGGTCAGGATGAGGAGATGGAGGTAGCTGTCAACCACTCAACTCAATTTATTCCGTCAGAAACTGGTCCTTGTTTTCCTAACTCCACTCCTAGTTGTGAGGTTCATATTATTAATACTAATGTTGGCCCGGCCCACACAGAAGCCAAACGTGGCTGCGATCCGGTGGGCACTGCCGATAAGCTAGCACAGAATCAGAAGAGCAAAAGTCCCTTGCATATCCAAACTACCTGCAGTCCTTCACAGACTACTCAAGCTATCTCTAGTCCTCCACACTGTAGGTCAACTGATGCTAGCCACAGTCTGAGCAGCATGGCCTCAGACTACAGAGACCAGACAGGTCCCCACTCTGCTTGCGCAATTGATGCTAGTGTCATCCACGGTCAGCCATGGTCTAGTCCTGCTGGTCAAGCTAGTCCTACTCACATACAGAGCACCTCAGGCCCTCTCAAAAGTCCCTCTGTAACAAACGGCAACCATGCACATGCTTCTGTAATCTGTGTCAGCCTCCCTCATCAAACTTTTGATAGCCCAATAGGAAGCCCACATCATAGCCCAGCTGTCGACGGTGAGACCTTTGCTGGCCTTGCAGTGGCACAGCCGAGCCCCTCTTTGGTTTGTTCAAATCTTGATGAGGACCCCATGGCCAGTTCTACAATACAGAGCCCTGGTTTTGCCAGTGTAGCTCACCTTGATCCTGGTTTTGAGTCTCCTGACAGTAATGTGCAGACAAGCCCAGAACCTGCCACTTCCCTTCCTATAGATTCACCTGACCATAGCCCGAACCAGGCTAATGTGAGCCATGAGAGCCAGTCCCAAGATATACTTCACCCTGATCATGAAAAGGCAACTGTTGAAAACCAGCTGACCTTAATGGATCTAGAACAGAACACTGACTTGGTGAGTCCCTCATGTCAAAGACCACGCACACCTGAAACTTCAGCTCAGGCTAGTGTGAGCCACGCTAGCCCTGTACATTCTAGCCCCACTCAGGATAACACTGTGATGCCTAGCACTTGTCAGACTGGTGAAATGCCTGCTAGCCCCCTACCCCTCCTCCTCTTACAGTTCAGTCCTGCTCTGCAAACTCAGTCCAACTCTGTGCAAAGTTATCCAGCTCCAAGTTCTGCTGAGGACATGAAGGATTCAGGTCATACTCAGACTCCAAAAATTCCTGGTCCTTTCAGCCCCGTGCAGACACGAGTTACTCCCAGTCCTGCTTCCACACCTGCACCGTATGAGAACACCTGCAGTCCTGATCCAGCTAGCCCTGTTCACTATGATTCTGGTCCTGGAAACCAGTCTGTTTCCCCCCAGCAAGACACACAAACAGAGAGGAGGTCTGACGCCACGCTGGGTGAGTTTCAGGGATTTTATCGAATCCACATTGAAGTTTGTGCATTTGAAGTGCCCCAGTTTGTAATATGGTTGTGTATCTGTAGATGTCAGCGTGGCTGAGGAGCAGGAAGAGGTGGAGGAGCAGAAGAAGACTGATGAGGGCCCACCTCCTCCATTTCAGACAGCAAAATGGAGGCCCGAAGAAGAGCAACATGATGTGAGGAAAGAGGAAGGAGGAGAGCAGCAGCAGGAGCAGCAGGAGGAGGAGGAGCAGGCTCCTTTTTCAGGTATGTGCCAGCTGTTGATTTATAACCGTTGAGGTTCAGTTGCGTCTTTGTCTGTTTTGAATCAATGAAGCAACTGGTTTAATAAATCTGAGGAACATGATGTTTGTGGGGTTTGTGTCTCTCTAGGAACCCACCCGATCTGTCACGTCCTCCCACTGCCGGCTCCCCTCTCCCCCCATTCCCCTATGCCACATTCTGCCTTACTTCCACCACAGCGCCCCTGCTCCCCCCCATCTTCACCTGCTGCCCCTCCCCTCCCTTCATCACAAGCGCCACCTCCTTCTCCTCCTCGAGCTGGCTCTCAGGAGGCCTCCCCTTCGTCCTCCCCTCTCAGGACTGCCTTACTCCCTTCCTTCTCCCCCCACACTCCACGTCCTCCCACCTGCTCTCTGGAGGACCGCCCCCAGGAAGGGCAGCCCACCAATCAAAGAGGTGTGGAGACGGGGACGGGAGCAGAGGGGGAGCCTGAGAACACGCTTCAGTCACTGAGCCGGTCTGAACCCGTCGCCGTGGTAACAGAACCCACCAAAGATGAGCACCAGTCACTTGTTGAGGCTTCACAGACGGAGGAGGAGCAGGCAGATGCTCTCAAGGTGGTTGCTGAGCAACAGCCAATGAGAGAGAGTCGGGATGCTGAGGAGGACGAGTCGGACGAGGAAGAGGAGGAGCCTGTGAGCCCTGTACTTGACCTGGACCCCTCCTTTGACAGGGAGGTGATGGAGCTGATGGCCTCGTCATCGCTTCCCCCCTCACTCCTCCACCTCTCCTCCCTCAGTCCACCCCCCCACTCTCGCCGGGGGAGGTGTCGGCCTCTCAGGTCTCCTCCCCTCTCCTCCAGGCCTATGGATGACCTCTCCATCCGCCTGAGGCAGTCCCCCTTTTCCACTGAGGCCTCCCCTGAGACCTCCCCCACCAGACAGCTGCCAGTCACCCCCCCTCCGCTCTCCCCCCCCTCACCTCCTCTCAGGTCGGCCAGAGAGTCTCCACCTCTTTCCAAGGTAAATCGAAAAAGATCTACTCCTCCTGGTTCCTCCTGTTTCCTCCTCTGAGTGACGTCTCTTTATTAATTTTGACTCAGGCTCCTCCCATCACCGTGCTCCCCCTCACTCCTAAAATCGGCATGGGTAAACCGGCCATCACAAAGAGGAAGTTCTCCCCCGGCAGAGCCCGGGTCAGACAGGTAGTCCCTCCTCCAGTTTGATCGAATGACTTCATTCAAGAATCGTCTAATTCAGATTTTAACTAACCCAAGCTAACCCAGTCTTCTTCTCTTCACCTCCTCATTTTCTTGTTCTGCCACTCTCTAACTCAGGGTTCGTGGTGGAGTAATCGCAGGGTGGCCAGCCCCCCTTCGTCCTCCCAGGATTCCATGGGGGAGGGAGGGTGGGACAGCCCTAAGCCCCACCCATCGGACTCCCCCCTGTGGAGCATGAGAGTGGTAAAGAAGCTAACTCATCTATGTTTGAGGACACCCTTAGACATGAGTCCTTTAGTGTTGGGGGACACATGTCCTCACAATCCAACAGGGGAGTTACACACCAGGTTTTAGAGCTGTTGAGTGGGCGGAGCTTGTGTTTGGGAGATCAAATAAATGTCAGGTTGAGGCGATGTGAACCTTTTCCTCCCTCCTCACGCTCAGGGCCGTGGTTCAGGGTTCCCCGGCAGGAGGAGGTCCAGAGGTGCAGGTTTTGGAGGAGGAAGAGGAGGAGGAGGAAGAGGAAGGAGCAGACTGAAGACTCAGGACAATCTGACTGTGTCACCTGGAGTAAGAGTGCAAACACACACACACACACTCTCTCCCAGAGGTCAGTCCCCATGGTAACAAGTGGGGTTTATGTCCCAGACTGGTGTTTAGTGTCTGTTCACTCTGGCTGATCGGTAGCTGATTAGGATATTGATTGCTGTTGTCTTTATGCGTCAGTGTGCGTATGTGGAACCGTTCCAGCCGAAGGAGGAGGAGGAGAACTCCATGCACAACACGGTGGTGATGTTCTCCACCTCTGACCACTTCACCCTCAGACAGGTACTCCCACCTGGACCGTCAATTTATGACCCATGATCATCAACACTCAGTAACACAGATCAATGTGTGTTTGTTTGTGCGTGCAGGACATGTGTGTGGTGTGTGGGAGTTTTGGTCAGGGTGCTGAAGGCAGACTGTTGGCCTGCTCTCAGTGTGGACAATGTTACCATCCCTACTGTGTCAACGTCAAGGTCGGTACACACACACACACACACACACAGTGCTCTATCAGTTGTTATCAATAGTGATCAGGGTTCATTAAATGAAAACATTCACTCCGTCCTGAGAAAAAGTCAATCCACATGGAATCCGATCTGATGATACTAATGAAAGTCTGTAATCTGACAGTCGTCCGCTTCCTGTCCAGAGGATAATCTGCCGGATGTAATGTCGCTTTCTACTGTGACCCTTCAGATTACCAGGGTGGTCCTGACCAAAGGGTGGCGCTGTCTGGAGTGTACGGTGTGCGAGGCGTGTGGCGAGGCCAGCGACCCCGCGCGACTGTTGCTATGTGACGACTGTGACATCAGCTACCACACCTACTGTCTGGACCCGCCCCTCCATACGGTCCCTAAAGGAGCCTGGAAGTGCAAGTGGTGGGTCCTTCTGTCCGTCACCTGTCCATCTCCTGACTCCCGCAGTCCCTAACGGTCCCTGTATGTCGCCCTCAGGTGTGTGTGTTGTGTCCAGTGTGGCGCCGCCTCCCCTGGGCTGCACTGTGATTGGCAGAGTAACTACAGCCGCTGTGGACCGTGTGCCAGTCTGAGCCGCTGCCCTCTCTGTCAGAGACAGTACTCTCAGGAGGACCTCATAGTGCAGTGTCAGCAGTGTGACAGGTAACCAAGCACACGTCACATGGCTGGTTGCTTAGTAACAGAAAATGGTTGGCAGTTTTAGAGGCTGGAAAACTCCAGAGTGGTGTGTTGCTATGCGGACTGTTGGTAACCTTGCGCATGTGTGCGTCTGCAGGTGGGTCCACGCTCTGTGTCAGGGTCTGACCTCTGAGAACGAGGTGGAGGTTGCGGTTGATGAAGGCTTCGACTGTTCTCTGTGCAGAACAAACGGCCGCGGCTCCTACGGTAAAAACCCACTGTGTCCAGTTTGTTGTTCAGGAAGCAGTTGTGTGATTGTAGGAAGGTGCGCTGAGTGTGTGTGTGTGTGTGTGTGTGTTACAGTGAGGCCGGACACGTCTGGTTCTCCCTTCATGGCTCAGATTGTCTCCAGGATGAGGGAACCAGGTGAGTGAGGCTCATGACATCATCAGAACTATGTCACTTCCTGTTAAAGGTGGACTGGGGGTCTTTAGTGGATTTAACTTCAAGGTTCAGGTTTCCATTGGTCCCATGTGCATTTGAGCATTCCTATATGTAACTCTTCTATTCTGTGTGAAATGAGTCATAGGTTTTTATTTATTGATAAACACAGTCCAACATATCTGAAGCCAATAATAAGATAAGATAATCCTTTATTGTCCCACAGTGGGGAAATTTGCAATAAATGATAATAATAAATAAGAATCAATCATCAGTTGTTTCATTGGAGTCTTGCAATGAAATATATTAAGGTGTGTGCGTGTGTGTGTGTGTGCGCAGACACAAAGACCTACACTCAGGACGGGGTTTGTCTCACAGAGTCGGGTCTGTCCCATCTGCAGTCTCTGGTTGAACCTCTGACGTCACCGCGCCGGTATCGCAGGTGAAAACTCTTCTTCTCTGCTGGTATGTGGGGGTGATGAGGTCATCAACTGATCAGCTGTTTTCTTCTGCAGGTGTAAACCCAAACTGAAGCTGAGGATCATCAACCAGAACAGTGTGTCTGTCCTGCAGACCCCAGCAGACCTGGACCCCACCACTGAGCTGGACCACAGCAGAGGTCCGAGGTCACACGCACGACTGTCGGCGTCCACAGTTCAAGTGTGTGTAAATAATGCCTTTCTTTTCTCCAGGTGAAATGGAGTGTGAGATGAAGTCCGACTCTAGTCCAGAGAGAGACCACGCCCCCGAGGACGATGTCACCAGGGAGCACGAGGTTACCGACGGCAACAAGAAGAGGAAGAGGAAACCGTACAGACCTGGTGAGGAGGGTTCGGACCGTGAATGTTGACACTCGGTGTGGTCTGCTGTGGTCACCGAACACAACCTATCATGTGATGCGTTTCATAGGTGGACTAAAGGAGCCTCGTTGACACGCTCCATTTATTTAAGCTGGTCTTGCAGTTATTAATGTTCATGTCCGTCCAGGTATCGGGGGGTTCATGGTGCGTCAGCGTGGGGGGAAGGCCGGTCCTGGCAGGGTCAAACTATGCGGCAAGGACTCAACCGATGGGATGTTGGGACGAGATGAAGGTGAGACACACCCCTTCACCTCTATGACCTCATGTGAGAGAGCACACAGCTCATAACTCTGTCCTATCAGGACTGTGTGATGCTGACGTTGTCATGGAGACGGTGCCCGCTGCTGACCATACCATGGAGAAGGTGAAAAAGAGGTACAGAAAGAAGAAGACCAAGCTCGAAGAGGCTTTCCCAATTTATCTTCAGGTAAAACGCACGCACGCACGCACACACACAGCCACTTGGTAAGGCCCAGCCCTTTGATTGGCTCTCCCTCTGGTCCTATAGGAAGCATTCTTTGGTCGGCTTCTTCTGGAACAGAGCCGGCAGTCAGAGCGGAAGGCGGGGCCAGAGACACCAGGTGGCAGCCAATCGGGAGCGTCTGTGGGTCTCATGAAAAGCCCCACCCCTGTCTTACATGGCTCCTCCCCTTCGGGCCTGCTGGTCGGTACCATGGCAACCAACAGGAAACAGGGAACACTGCGTGAGTTGATCTTTTCTCTAGTGCCTTCATGGTGTCGGCACATCTTTCCTTTGTGCTTGATTGACACTGTCAGTCGTGTGTGTGTGTGTGTGTGTGTTACCATCCAGCCATGTCGGAGGAAGCTCTCATGGATCTGTCTGATGTTCTCAACACTGACCCTCACATACTGGCCACAGGACCCTCAGGTACCTGCTGTCGCAGCTGCACTTAAAACCTTCTGTGTGTGTGTGTGTGTGTGTTATCTGCCCATATAAGGAGTTCCTCAGAGGGTTAGGGTGGAGGACTGGGTGACCTCAACCATGTGTTTGTTTACAGGTCAGTTCCAGGTGGAGCGTTCCCTTTCTCCATTTGGTAAGACACCACGAGAAGGCCTCCTTTTTCTCTCGATGATACTGATCATCCTTCTTCTTCTTCTTCTTCTCCAGATAACCCTGATCCTCCCCCTTCTTCTCTAGATGATACTGATCATCCTTCTCCTTCTTCTTCTTCTCCAGATAACCCTGATCCTCCTCCTTCTTCTCTAGATGATACTGATCCTCCTTCTTCTTCTCCAGATAACCCTGATCCTCCCCCTTCTTCTCTAGATGATACTGATCATCCTTCTCCTTCTCCTTCTTCTCCAGATAACCCTGATCCTCCTCCTTCTTCTCTAGATGATACCGATCATCCTTCTCCTTCTTCTTCTTCTCCAGATAACCCTGATCCTCCTCCTTCTTCTTCTTCTTCTTCTTCTCCAGATAACACTGATCCTCCTTCTTCTTCTCTAGATGATACTGATCCTTCTTCTTCTTCTTCTTCTCCAGATAACCCTGATCCTCCTCCTTCTTCTCTAGATGATACTGATCATCCTTCTTCTTCTTCTCCAGATAAATCTGATCCTCCTTCTTCTTCCAAACAGCTTTCTGCTCCTGTCTGTCTGTTCTTGAACCCGTCTCTCTCTCTTGTCTGTTTCTCAGCTGGACTGGACATCAGCTCCATGGCCAACGACTCATCTTTGACCTCTGAGCCGACAGGAAGTGGTGTGCGTGGCCAGAGGCTGGTGCAGGATGAGCCTCTGGACGCCATCTTGAGTCCTGAGTTGGACAAGATGGTCACTGACGGTGAGTTGAAAGTTCTTGATTTCCATGTTGTGAGTCATCATCTGGAAGATTATATGAAAGGCCATGTCTAAAACCTGCAGATATGTTGTTACAGGTGCCATTCTCAGCAAACTCTACAAAATCCCAGGTAAGAGCGACTCACTTATATTCAGCATCTGCTGTCTTCAAGGGTGATCAATAGTCTGATTGATCTTTATGTTAATGATGTTCATAACCAGAGCTGGAGGGGAAGGACGTGGAGGAGGTGTTCACTGCTGTTCTCAGTCCAAACCGCAACCAATCGGAGCAGAGCCAACACACACGCGCTGCTGGGAGCAAAACACGCCACTCAGGTACACACACACACATCTTTGCATCTATTATTTATCAATTATTATTGACCATTCATTAAATGAAGGTATGAGAAACTTCTCTCCCAAGCCATCAATAAATGACCGATCACATGGATTGATTGTTAAAACTCTGTGTCTGAGCAGCTGCAGGTTTTCCACGTTTGCCTCTGATGAACGGCCTGATGGGACCTGCTCCTCACTTTACGAACACTCCCATGATGCCCAGCGGTGTCCAGGCTCCAGCGGACTTCAGGATGCCTCCGCCCGGGGGCCCCGCCCCTGCTCCGCCCTCAGGCCCCGGCACGGCACCGGTCAACTCGGCCAATCGGCCGCCAGCGGGGGAGGGCGAGCAGGATGTGATGTCATCGGCTCAGAGAGGCATGTTGAAGTGGGAGAAAGAAGAAGCTCTGGGAGAGGTGGCGACTGTGGCTCCCGTCCTCTACTGCAACACCAACTTCCCCCAGCTGAGGGAGCAGTACCCCGGTAACACACCTGGTCACATGATCAAACACGTTCATTACGATGAGCCCTGCTTTACGCTGCGTGTGTGTGTGTGTGTGTCAGACTGGTCCAGCAGAGTCAAGCAGATTGCCAAACTGTGGAGGAAAGCCAGCTCTCAGGACCGAGCGCCTTTCGTGCAGAAAGCTCGGGACAACCGGGCGGCTCAGCGCATCCACAAGGTGACGCTGTCCAACGAGCAGCTCAAGCGCCTCCCGCCCCCACAGCAGCAACACTTGCAACGACAACACCAGCAGCAGCAGCAACCACCCCAGCAACTGCAACTACAGCAACAACATCTACAACAGCAACAACGACACCTACAGCAGCTGCAGCAGCAGCAACAACTACAACAACAACTACAGCAGCTACAGCAGCAGCAGCAGCAGCAGCAGGAGCAGCTGCTCCCTCCAGGCCCGTTTGACCCCGCCTCCTTGGAGGTGGAGCTTGGCTTCCGGGACCCGCTGAGGCCCAAAGAGACGGAGCAGGAGCAGGAGTGGAAGTTCAGACAGGTGAGGCTCACCTGGCTGTGTCGGTCTCTAACTCGTCATCCTCTCATTCAATCGATTCACTGAGGGAAATCAACACCTGGCGACGATCTGCCTGATGGCATTCTAGCTCCTCCCCCTTCGTCTCCTCGTAACGAGAATATTGGAACGTCCTACGGGGAAATGTCCTTGGTTCAGGATCAACCAAAAGAAGGAGCGCGAGAGAGAGCCCGTGATGGTGTTGTTTCCCCTCTGTGACTAGTAACCATGGTGACCGCCAGGAGACAGGAAGTGATGGAGAGACTATTTCCACTTGTGTTATTGATGAATGTGATGAATGTGATCCTCACTCACCCCAACTAATGTGTGATGTAATTGTCATTGAAAAGGGAGAGGTAAATGACAGATGGGGAGCCGGTAAGAAGAGGCAGGAAAATCTCCCCCAAAGCAAAGTCCTAAAATCACCAACAGATACAGATTGTCCCTTCCAGGCAGCCGTAGCAGGAAGTGGCAAAGAGGCTCTGGTAAGATCTCAAGGCGAACCCGTTCAAGGCAGACTTCCTGTATCCATCCAGCGCTCTGAAATCCTGGTCCTGATCCTCCCCACGAATCAACATGCCAATTGAACATATATATATATATCCATCAAATCTCAGGAGGATTTCAGACGCTGGGTCAGCGTCCTTCAGACTCACACACCTGTGACTCCTGGGGATTGAATGTGGGAGGGGCAAAGGATGACATCATCTCTGATGTCATCCAGAACAAACTTGCGTTCACAATGTTGAAGCAGATGACACCATGTGACAGGAAGTGTGAGGCTGTAGGACGACAGCGTCCACTGTGAGAGAGAGGACAGAGCAGGGAGGACACGCACGCACGCACACGCACACACACACACACACACTCCTCCATCATCACTGAGAGAGAGAGAGAGAGAGAGAGAGAGAGCGAGCATCACTAGCTGCCATGTCATCATGTTTAACTCCACAAGTAAAGAGACATCACACTGACACCTGTCTCCCCCTTTCATTAGGACTAACTATCTCACTCTCTCTCTCCCTCTCTCCCCCTCTCTCTCTCTCTCTCACCCTCTCCCTCTCTCTCCCTCTCTCCCTCTCTCCCTCTCTCTCCCCCTCTCCCTCACTCTCTCTCTCTCTCACTCTCTCTCACCCTCTCTCTCCCCCTCTCTCTCTCACCCTCATCAGCAAATGCGTCAGAAGAGTCCCTCTCTCCCTCTCTCCCTCTCTCTCCCCCTCTCCCTCACTCTCTCTCTCTCTCACTCTCTCTCACCCTCTCTCTCCCCCTCTCTCTCTCACCCTCATCAGCAAATGCGTCAGAAGAGTAAGCAGCAGGCTAAGATTGAGGCGACTCAAAAGTTGGAGCAGGTGAAGAACGAGCAGCTGCAGCAGCAGCGTTTATTGGCCGGTCAGCGTCAGGTGGGAGGTCTCTCCCCTGAGACCACCTCCCCCCAGCAGCCAGGCCCCACCTCCCCCCTCCCCCCCCCTCAGTCCAGGCACCTCCTGCTCCTGCAAGGGCTTCAGAGTTCAGGACTCGCTGACGACGTCTTCCTCAGACCACAAGCTCCTCCTCCATCCGGCTTCTCCTCGCTCCCTCACTCCCCTCACTCCTCCTCCTCCCCTCTCCACCAACCCCCGTCGTCTCCCCAAATGTTCTCCCCTCCCTCGTCCCGCCCCTCCTCACCCTGGGATCCTTACAGTAAGGTGATAGGGACTCCTCGCCCCACCTCCTCCCCAGCTCCCCAACAGCAGCGACGCAACTCCCTCAGTGCCTCCCCGGCCCACGATGCCTTTGGTTCTCCTGCCCCGTCCCCCGACTCCAAATCCTCCGACCTCTCCCGGGCCCTCGGACCCCAGCCAGGTGAGACCCTGCTCCCCCTGGTGACATCACCTCGGTGTTTTCTCCACCCAGCAACCTCACCTCCTTTTCTGGTCCCCCCAGGTCTTCAGCCTAACAGAGCGGTTATGATGAGCCCTCCCTCCGGCCCCGCCCCCTACCAGCGAACAAACCTACGCGTAGCTCCTCCTGAATCGTACGGGCGTGTTGGTGAACTGGTCCAGGGAGGCGTGTTTAAAGCCCCCATGCCCCCACAGCACCAGCCTCAGCAAGAGCTGTTTGCCAGCACAGGAGGAGGAAGGAGGGACCTGTCCCAAGACCCTCTCTTCCTGTCTGGACTGGGCTCCCCCCACCGCAGCCCCTACGCCCAGCAGCCTGGGACCCCGCGCCCCTCCGTCACCGAGCGCTTCCCCCGATCACCGGGGAGCCAGAGGAGTGCTGACCCTTACGCCCAGCAGCCCTCCACGCCACGACCCCAGAAGGTCCCCGAGCCCTACCTTCAGACTCCAGTGGAGAGCTTTGCTTCTCAGCCTGCTGGCCCTGGCTCCTCCCCCCTCCAGGTAACGGCTCCGTTGGGTCTGGACGGTTTAAGTGTTTTTATGGACTGTGAGGGTCACATCTTTTTCTCTCTCCAGCTGCAGCAGTCTCCAGGGAGACCCCCACAGCAGCAAGAGTCATTTCCCAGAACCCCTGGCAGCCAGACCCCAAAGCACCCTGGGATGTCAGAGGAGGGCAGCTTTTCTAGTTTGGCAGTTCATGACCTCTTCGAGCAGGGTCACATGACACCAGGCCCCTCGCAGGCAGACAAGACGGCAGCCAATGAAATGCCATCTCTGGGGTTGGCCTCTTTGGATGGACCCATCAGCATGCTCCCTCAGCCTGGTGACTCAGAGGAGAAGCTTAGACAGGTAGGACTGGTCCTCGCACTCTGGTTTGTGATGAAGAGAGGTTCAGTTGTTTTCTTCATTTTCTCCGTGTTGTCCTTGTTCTCCGTGTTCTCCGGAGCAGCGTCAGCGGCTGCGTCAGCTCCTCCTCAGGCAACAGCAACAGAAAAGTGCTTTACGGCAGGAGAAAGTTCTCCAAGAAGCTTCTGGATCCGCCGCTCCTCCTCCTCCTCTGCCTGCTGCTCCTGGTCCAGGGACTCCCCGTCACTGGTCACAGGAGGACTCCACCAATGCTCCGGCAGACTTGTTTGGACGCCCCCCGCCCCCCTATCCCGGCACAGTGAGGTTCCCTGGAGGTTTTTCAGGGGAGCAGCAGAGGGGCTTCCCCCCCAGAGGACCCGTCCTGAGGTTAGAGGAGCAACAAGCCTGCTCCACAGCTGATCACACGATGTGGTCGGTAACTCCTGTATCCTCCTCTCCAGGTTCAGTGGTCCTCCAGGAGCCCTGGCAGGCCTCCAGGAGTCCTTCATGCGCCCCGCCCAGGGTCCTTTGGAGGGCGTCCCGGCTCAGATGAGGCGACCGATGCTCGGGGAGTTCACGGGTGTCCGAGCGCCTCCTGCTCCCGCTGCTGCTCCACAGATGATGCCAGGTGAGGAAAGCTCCAGCATCATTTGTTGTTTGAATCGTATTTCTATGCTGATGCAGTTCAAGGGTTTGAATACCTCCTCCGTCACTGGCTCATTTTCCCTCCCCCAGGTGTCCCCCAGCACTTCCTCCCACGCTCCCTCCCCCTCCAGCAGCACAGCATCATGGGACAGCCCTACATCGAGCTTCGACATCGGGCCCCTGAGAACCGCCTGAGGCTGCCCTACCCCTTGCCTGCTGAGGCTCCGCCCCCTGCAGGCAGGCCCGGCCCCATGATGGTGGAGCAGCATCTGGGCCACGCGGTGGCTCTGACTCAGAGCGGAGAGTCCACCCTCCATGGGGGCGACGGGATGGAGGAGCACTTGGAGGGAGAGGACTCGGCCGTGAAGGACCTAGAGGACGTGGAGGTGAAAGATCTGGTTGACCTCAATCTGAACCTGGATCCTGAAGATGGTACGAGTCACTGAGATGTTTGGATGGTTGAGTACTCGTATAGTTCTGTGGTGCTCAGGCGTCAAAGGTCAACATGTTCTGATCGGATTTAGCCACTCTTCATACCATTGATTATCAGAGATGGGAAGGGTCCCCCTTGTCTCACCCGCTCTGATCTGTCTTCCAGGTAAAGAGGATCTGGATCTGGGTCCCAACGACCTGCATCTGGATGACTTCCTGCTCTCAGGGAAATTTGACCTGATAGCTTACGCCGACCCGGAGCTCAACCTAGAGGACAAGAAGGACATGTTCACCGAGGAGCTGGACCTCGGGGAGCCCGGAGAGGACAAGAACGGGGGCCACAGGAGGAATTCAGATAACCACGCCCACACAGGGGGCCAGGTGAAACGGGAAGCGAAGGATGGCGATACGGAAGCCACCAGCAGAGCCCTGGGAGCAGCAAACTCCTCCATCCTCCTCATTAAGGTGGGAGCGTCACTCATTGAGCTGCAGGTATTAACCAACCACAGGGCTAATGACCAATCGTGCGACTCTCCTCCGTCCCTCCAGGAGAAGCTGGAGGACTCGGGGGCTCTCCACGCCCAGGAAGAGGCTCCATTGTTGGGCATCCAACTCCCCGTGGCTGCAGGTCAGAAAGCTGGTTTAGAAAACAGTATTTTGACTTTATTGATGAATCTCTTGAGCAGCTAAGAGTCTCTTCCTGACTCCTCCCGTCTCCTTCTGTCTCCTCCTGTCTCCAGGTCAGCAGTCTGTCTTCCAGGGACCTTTTGGAGCCTCCACATCCTCCCTCCTTCCCCCTCAGGACCAGACTCCTCAACCCCTCTCCCAAACCCCACACCCCGGTGCGTCCCCCCAGACACAAACCGTATTCTCACAGAACCAAAACAAATCCAGACCTCTGCTCCTGGAGGAGCAACCCCTCCTACTGCAGGAACTCCTGGACCAGGAACGCCAGGAGCAGCAGCAGCAGAAACAGATGCAAGATCTGATCAGGCAGAGGTCCACCCCGGACCCTGTGTTCCCCAACATGGGTAAGACCTGGACCCTGAGTGAGCTGAAAGCTAGATCCTGAAGGTTGTTATTTGTTGCATTCTTCTTTTGTGTTTTAATGATTGATTCTAATGTGTGTGCGTGTGTGCGTGTGTGCGTGTGCGCGTGTGCGCGTGTGTGCAGAAGACTTTGACTCCATCTCTGACCCCATCATGAAGGCTAAGATGGTGGCTCTGAAGGGCATCAACAAGGTGATGACTCAGGGAAACCTGGGACTGAACCCAATCATCAACAGGTAGGCCCCCACGGTTGGCACCACGTGTTGCAGGTGCTCCAAGGGCGCTTGTGTTTTGTCAATCACTTGTCACCTAACAATCTTGATTATGAATGTGTGTGTGCGTGTCAGGGTACAACAGGCTCCGGTTCCAGGGGAACCAGGTCCAGAGGGCCCCCCTGAGCCTCCTCAGGTGAGTAAAGATGTCCTTGGATCTGTGATGGGACCTGTCCCGTGTATAACGATGTGTTCTCCTCAGGAGGTGAAGGTGAAGCCTCCGATGGTGCGACCCAGCCCCCCCAGCTGCGGGCCCGCCTTCGTCAGTGAGTATCAGGAAGAGATGCGTCTGTCCTGCGATGACCTTGCGAGCTCACGCGCTGTGGTGTTCTGTGCAGACGAGTCTCAACGGCGTCAGTACGAGGAGTGGCTGGGGGAGACGCAGCGCCTCCTGCAGATGCAGCAGCGCCTCCTGGAAGACCAGATCGCCGCCCACCGCAAGACCAAGAAGGCGCTGGCGGCCAAACAGAGAACGGCCAAGAAGGCAGGCCGAACCTTCGCCGAGGAGGATGCTGCCCAGCTCCGCCTCCACACCGAGCAGCAGGGGGAGGTGCAGAAGCAGCTGGAGCAGGTACGGCCGCTGGTTCCAGGCCGGTGAGTCGTTAGAACTGATCCAGATGTTCCATTAATGATGTGTCGTGTCTGATTGCAGATCAGGAAACAGCAGAAGGACCACGCAGAGCTCATCGAGGAGTACAGGACCAAACAACAGAGACCAGCTGCCCCGCCCACAGCAGGAGGCCCCGCCCCCACCTGCCTCCCCACCCTGCCTCCTGGATGGACCCCAGGGGTCACGGGGCCGAGGGTGACACCTCATCTGCCCTCTCAGATGCCCCCCACCCCACTTAGTGCCCCCCAGGCTCCTCCCCACGCCCAGACCCCCCCGGGCACAGGGCCCGCCCTCAATAAAGGGCCTCGGGGCCCCGGAGGAGGGGCCTCAGCAGCAGCAGGGGATGGCGCCACACCACAGGTAAGACCTCTCAAAATGAATCTTTGATGCTCTCAGTCTTAAGATTACGACGTGACGTGATACCCTTATTGATCACTCATCCACCGACTGACTGTGTCCTCGAGCTGCAGGTGAAGTTTGACGACAACAACCCATTCAGCGAAGGTTTCCAGGAGAGGGAGAGGAGGGAGCGACTCAGGGAGCAGCAGGAGAGGCAGAGAGTTCAGCTCCTGCAGGAGGTAACGCACCAGGCCGGACCTCCTCCCCCGCAGGAGCACGGGAGGAGCAGCTCTCACTCTGTGCTCCTGTCCTGTGCTGTCCACCCTCAGGTGGAGCGTCACCGCGCCCTGCAGCAGAGGCTGGAGCTGGAGCAACAAGGCATGTTGGGAGAGGACGCTCTGTCCCAGCTGCCCTTCTTTAGCTCCGAGCTGCCCCAGGACTTCCTGCAGTCCCCCCCGTCCTCCAGACCGCAGCAGCAGGCCGTTCTCCACCAGGGGTTCGGCCTGTCCCAACACGGACCCCTGCTGGATGCGGCTCTGTCTGGCCGCCAGAATAGACCCAGACCTGCGGGCCCCCAGCCGTGCCCAGCCGCTCTCACCCCGTCCCATCCTGGGATTCCATTTGGACACGAGGATTCCTCTGATCCTCTGATCCAGCTCTACTCTGACGTCATACCAGAGGACCAGCAGAAAAAGAAGAGGAGCAGGAAGAGGGATGGAGAAGACGGCGCAGGGGGAGCTAGGACTCCTCTGTCCTGCCACTCTGATGACATCACGGCCCCTCACACCCCGGCCGTCTCCGACACCTCCTGCTCCACGCCCACTCGGTGCGGCCTGGACCAATCGGACGTGCCGTTCCCTGGGCTGGCCCCGTCGTCGGAGCTGGAGCGGCAGCTCTCCTCCCAGCAGAGAGGAGGCGCTCGTCTGGAGGTCAAGGTTTGGAGCGCTCCTCTTCTCATAGTGTCTGCGAGGTCGTGCCCAGCTCAGGGTTTGATTCTCTGACCTCCTCTTCCTGCAGGAGGAGCGTGAAGAGGGCGGAGCCTGCATGGTAAAGATGGAGGAAGGAGAGGGTGAGGGCTTCTCCTCCCCCTTCCCTCTCCATGGGGGAGGTAAAGATGGAGATGCAGGCAAGGAGCTGCTCAGACACCTGCTGAAGGACAAGACCTCGCCCGCCACCACGCCGTCCCCCACCAGACAGGCCCCGCCCACCGCCTGCCGCCAGCTGTCCAGTGAGAGCGTCCGGTCAGAGGAGGAGGACAGGCCCGGTTCCCACGGCTACGTGAGTTCACCAATGACAGGCAGAAACGAAACCTCCATTTTTTGGGTGACAGGAAGCATCACGCCGTGTTTCCTCCTCCAGGCGATGACGGACAGCCCAGACAGGAAGAAGAATCAACGCTGCAAGAGACTCGCTCGGCCCGAGAAGGACCGAGCTCCGCCCAAACACAAGAGGAGGAAGAGAGAGGAGGAGGAGGAGGGGAAGATGCTCCCCACCTCCTCCTCAGATCCACTGATGACACACCTGAGACAGGTAAGCCGACCGCACGTCTCCCGCTCTCCTTCCTGTCCAATCAACCGTTGACGTGTAACTCCGCCCCCAGCTGTCGGTGCTGCCACTCATGGAGCCGGTCCTGGGGCTGGACCTGAGTGTGTTCCCGCCGTATGGCGGCTCCTCTCTGGGGAGAGACTCCAGACTGACTGGCTCCTTCGGTAACGCCTGCCTGGAGGGAGTCGGCGACTACTACTCCCAGCTCATATACAAGGTACTACTGGTACAGGTAAAACTACGGCAACACTACACTCCCGTGTTAACTCTCGGATTCAACACTCTCTCTCTCCTCCAGCAGAATAACCTCAGTAACCCCCCCACTCCTCCGGCCTCCCTGCCCCCCACCCCCCCGCCCGTCGTCAGGCAGAAGCTGCTCAACGGCTTCGCTACGACGGAGGAGCTGTCCAAGAAGGAGCAGGAGGGTGAGTCTCCTCCTCCTCCTCCTCTCTCCATCAGGATATGGATCACTCAAAACCTTCACATAGTACCACACAAACCAATCAATAACCAGTTGCTTTTTATCCCAGTGACCGCTTCGTCGGGTCTGAAGCAGAAAGGGGAGGGCCTTCTGGTTCTAAGCCACGCCCCCAACACAGTGGACATCCCCGCCTCCCTGCCGACTCCACCCCACAACAACCAGGAGGAGCTCAGGTAAACTGAATGAAGGGGACTATTGAAAGGTTTCTCCTCCTCCTCTGTGGTTCTGAACCTCTGTTTGGTCCCCTCAGGGTCCAGGACTCTGACGGTTACGTCCCGTCGTCGTCTCCAGAGAGCGTGGCCGATGTGGAGGTCAGCAGGTACCCTGACCTCTCCTTTGTCAAGCTGGAGCCGCCCTCGCCCTGCCCCTCGCCTCCGATTCCCATCATGCCCTGCGCCTGGGGGAAAGGTCCGACATATTGACGCCAGACATTTTATTTTCTTTGTGTCGACGTGTTTGTGAATTAACGTGAGCGCGCTTGTGTGTTCAGGTTCTGCAGTGAAACAGGAAGTGAAGGCGGAGCCTAACCATCAAGGTCCTCCCTCATGCTCTAACACCGACCTGGTGACCATAGCAATAACCCTCAACCCTGTTGCAGCTCAGGTAAGAGGCTCATTCTCTTCATATATTCAACCTTCAGCCAGTCAGTAGCTCCTCCCCCTGATAACATCACTGCGTTTGCAGAACGTAGCAGGCGTGATGGCTGCGGTGGCCGAGCTGCTGCGTGTCCCGGTCCCGGCGGACTACCAGCTGAGCCCGGAGCGCAGCTCCCTGGCGCTGCTGGCCGGAGTGCGAGTCCCAATGACGCAGGTAGGCTCCGCCCCCCCCCGATGCTCAGGTGGTATCATACTGATGGTGTGTGATGTGTGTGTGCAGGCTTCCTCCGGCTGTAGACCGCTGAGACCGTCCACTAGACCTCCAAACACAGGTCTGTCCCTCACTCTCTCCTCACCCTCTGTCCCCGCCCCCTCGCAGTCATGATTGATAGCTGTACATGTTGCATGTGTTCCCGCAGGTGGCAGGCCTCCATGCTGCAGCTACTGCAAGGGGATGCTGGGAAACGGAGTCCGCGTCATCAAACAGGTGAGAGACAGCAGATGAGCTGTGACAAGGGGAAGGCAGGTGACAGGAAGTGACAGGTGTGTGTGTTGCAGGAAGTTCAGTCCAGTCCAGGATCCACTCTGGTTTTCTGTAGTCCAAACTGCTCCACCCTCTACACGTCAGACCTTCAGAACCCGACACCAGCAGACAAGGTGAGTTTGTGCGTGCCCGTGTTTGTTCGTGTGTGTGTGTCAGCCTAACGTCGGTCTCTGGCCCCTCCCAGTCTTTAGGCCCCGCCCTGATGTCCAGCTCTGCTCCTCCTCCCTGTGGAGTGCAGCATAAGTACAACAACCACATGTCCTCCATCGCCGTCCACTCCCTCCCCCGCCCTCCCCTCTCCCCTCCCCCCGCCTCCTCCTCCCCCTCGCTCTCCTTCCCCCCTGCCTCTGCCATCACCATGGAGACCAGGCCCCGCATGGACAGCCTGAAGGTGGGTGTGGCCACCGACTATATCATCAAAGTCAATATTAGGTGGCCTAATGATTGGTTTACAGGTGAAGGTGAAGCTGAAGCCCCGCCCCCGTGCCGTCCCAGGTGGCGAGGACTTGCCTCGCCACGGGAAGCGATTGAGGAGTTGCCGCTGGAGACGCTGGAGCATTAGCATCACGCTGAGCCGGTTAGCCTCCCACCAAAATAATTAGCATGTGAGCTTTACACTCGGCTAATTAGCTTCTTAGCATGGCGCCGTGTGGCTCTCTTTTCACACAGGGGTCCCAGCGTTCCTAACGAGGCCATCGCCATGCCAACGGAGGAGGAAATAGACGCGCTCTTGAAGGAGCTGGGGGCGTGCCTTCGTCCCGAGCCGTTACCCAAAGACCAGCGGAGGTGCTGCTTCTGTCAACTGCAGGGAGACGGACACACGGACGGACCGGCCCGGCTGCTGAACCTGGACCTGGATCTGTGGGTGAGTCCACCGGCTCTGGTCTCTTATCTCTGGTCTGGACCATCACAGTGTCTGATGATCTGTGTGTGTGTGTTCCAGGTACACCTGAACTGTGCCCTGTGGTCTAGCGAGGTGTACGAGACTCAGGCCGGAGCTCTAATCAACGTGGAGCTGGCTCTGAGACGAGGTCTGACGCTGCGCTGCGCTCACTGTCAGAGACCCGGAGCCACAAGCGGCTGCAACCGCCTCCGCTGCACCAACACCTACCACTTCACCTGCGCCCTGCAGGCCCGCTGCACCTTCTTCAAGGTAAGGCCCCCCCAGTCCCCCCATGCTCCGCCCTCAGAGCGCGTTCCTCCTCAGACCCATCAGCTCTGTGTCCTCCAGGACAAGACCATGCTGTGTCAGCTCCATAAGCCCAGGACGGTTCCTCTGGGTGGAGACAGATCATCCGGCGGCTCCCCTTCGTCCAACCCCGAGACGTGCGACCCCTACGACTCGGAGCTGCGCTGTTTCTCCGTGTTCCGCCGCGTCTTCGTGCAGCGCGACGAGGCGCGGCAGATCGCCGCCGTGGTGCAGCGCGGCGAGCGGCAGCACACCTTCAGAGTGGGCAGCCTGCTGTTCCGCGCCGTGGGCAGGCTCCTCCCTCAGCAGATGAAGGCCTTCCATAACCAGAATGCCATCTTCCCTGTCGGTTACCATGCCAACCGCATCTACTGGAGCATGCGCCACAGCAGCAGGTGAATTCTCCTGTGCTTTGAACATCAACAGTACAGTTCCCATTGAGTTGAAGAAACACTGCCCCAGTCCAAAGATGTGAACCTATATTTCTTATTGTGGCAGATGTTTGGAATGTAACTGAGCTTCTCTGCAGACGCTGTAAGTACATGTGCTACATCGAGGAGACGGAGAGTCAGCCGCTGTTCAAAGTCAAGGTGGTGGAGCGAGGACACGATGACCTCATCCTCACCGGACCCACTCCTAAAGGTACTCGCCAACCAGGAAGTCTCTAATTACGGAATTATAACTTTCTGGACATTGAAATGTATTTTACGAAGGTAAGCACAGCTCCATGTTGTTCAGTTATTTTAAACGCTGTGTGCGTGCGTCTGTGTGTGTGTGCGTGCAGCTGTGTGGGACCAGATTTTAGAACCAGTTTCTCAGATGAGATCCAGCAGTGGGACTCTAAAGCTTTTCCCAGTTTACCTGAAAGGAGAAGATCTGTTTGGATTGACCACGTCTGCAGTGACCAGGATCATCGAGTCTGTAAGTCACGAGGACACGAGGACACACGGACACATTGACACACGGACACACAGACACTGACCCCCCCCTCTCTCTCTGTAGCTACCAGGTGTGGAGGCCTGTGAACGTTACACCTTCCGTTATGGGAGGAACCCTCTGATGGAGTGGCCTCTGGCCTTCAACCCTTCAGGCTCCGCCCGCTCTGAGCCCAAACCCTGCCAGGCCAAGAGGTAACCAATGTCATCTCATTTAGAGTATAGTCAGCTTGTAAATGTTAAAATGCTTTAGTGTGACCCACACGCAGCAGGGGAGGAGTTTCAGAATAAAAGACCTTAGATTCATTTGAACAGGAAGTCCTGCCCACTGCGGAGGAAATAATAAAAGTTGTGTTGTGATGTTGAAACTGAAGCGTCACTGACCTGTCATTAAAGATGGACTCACCACGGCGTCTCTGCCTACAGACCCTACCTGCTGACCAGGTGTCAGGGCTCCGTGGGCTCCATTGTGGGCCTGGTCCCTGGAGTGCTCTCTCTCTCTCCGGGCGAGTCGGTGGCCGGCGCACATCAGGGTCGCCACTCCAAGGCCTCGCAGTACCGACGCATGAAGGCCGACTGGAAGACCAACGTGTACCTGGCTCGTTCCCGCATCCAGGTGAGCAGGACAGGAAGTGACTCAGTAGTCACTTCCTGTCCAAGTCACTGACTCTGGGGGTTGTGTGTGTGTGTGTGTGTGTGTGCGTGTGCGTGTGCGCAGGGTCTGGGTCTGTACGCTGCCAGAGACATTGAGAAATGCACCATGGTCATTGAATACATCGGAACCATCATCAGGAGCGAAGTGGCCAATCGCAAAGAGAGGCTGTACGAGTCGCAGGTAACGCACACTAAGTTTTGCTCGCTGTGACGTTTCCTTCGTCTTTAGGTCTTGTTCAAATAAAAAATATATATATAAACATACTGTGTGTGTGTGTGCGTGCGCAGAACCGCGGCGTGTACATGTTTCGGATCGACAACGACTATGTGATTGACGCCACCATCACCGGAGGACCTGCCAGGTGAGACTGAAACCAGTCATGTGACATTAAACCATGAGTCACATGATGGCAGGTGGGCGGGGCTGACTGTATTGGTGTGTAATCGTTTGTGTGTGATTGACAGGTACATCAACCACTCATGTGGTCCCAACTGCATCACAGAGGTGGTCACTGTGGAGAAGGAGAACAAGATCATCATCAGCTCCTGCAGACGCATCCAGAGAGGAGAGGAGGTACCCCGATCAACCAACCAATCAATCAATCAGTCATGCATACGATCAATCTCTCATCCTGTAGTCATGTATACGTATCTCATGTTCTATTAACTGGTCTTCATTCTCTCTCTCTCTCTCTCTCAGCTGAGTTACGACTACAAGTTTGACCTGGAGGACGATCAACATAAGATCCCGTGTCACTGTGGAGCTGTCAACTGTCGTAAATGGATGAACTGAACCCACACACACACACACACACACACACACACACTTTGGCAGCTCTCTCTCTCTTTTCTCTCTCTCTCTCTCACTCTTGTTTTGGTGCTGAACCTGGATGTTGACCTGTGGGCGCCGCTCAGCGTCATATCAGAAGTGAAATAATAATAAAACTGATCAATAGAGATTTGATCATATACCTAATGGGTGGGCCTATATATCAGGGGAGGCATGGACTATGATTAGCAGGTGAGGAGGCGGGGCAACCAAGAGGCTGGTCCTCTGTGTGTATATTGTGTAAATGTGTAAACGCCACTGAAAGAAGAGAATGTGTCGTCAAAGGGACGTTTATTCATAAAGTTGCACTAGAAAAACAGAAAAGGTTAAAAAAAAAATTAAAAAAATCCTCAGAAACTTGATTCCAGAGTCCCCGCCCCCTCCCTGTGTTTAATTTCCTGTAAAATAAGATTTTTGTTTCCTTTTGTATTTATTACTGAATGAAGCTATTTTCTAAAATCATGGTGAGTTTGAGGTCTGGAGTCGCAGTGTGTAAATATCTGTACCATACATTTAAAAATGGAAGCAGAGAGATTAGCTCGGCGCTCTTCTGTTAAATCTAGCTCCGCCCCCTCTCTCTCCTGACGAGGCGTCTGATTGGTTAAAGACTGTGAGGAGTCGGCCTTCGCCTCACTTTAGTTTCTTTGTTGTTTTTTTTGTTGTGTGCGGCATCGTGTGTTATTATTTTTGAGTCCTGCTGCCGTGTACATACGAGGTTTAATGAGGACTCGGTGACGTGTACAGGATCGAGGCCGCGTTTGTTTTTTTATTATTGGACGTAAACAGAGTGACGATTATAAAGTTTGTTTTTGGGAAATATGTGGAATCTGACTTAGAATCATTTACAGAAAATAAAATATTTTACATCCTGAAGAAACAGCTGCTCATAATTCCTTGTGTGTGCGGATGCGTGTTTCTGAGCCTAGACGTGTCTGTTGAGGACATGCGAAACATAAACATCAATCTGTTTTCGGGATTACTGCAGGTTCAGATGTAATCTGGTTAAATCTGTCCACCAGGTGTTTAAGAACCGGTTAGAGTGCATTTACCCAGAATTCATCAGGTCTGCATCAAGTTTACTGGGAGGGGGGGTGTGCAGACTCACTCCCTCACCTACTGGAGGTCAGAGGTCACAGTGACACTACTTGACAGTAACTGATCAGATCATTGATCCTCAGTGATTAAGAATCTACTTTATATTTATTTACAGTTTAACTGGTTGTAAATAAAGGGGGCGGGATTATGCTGAAGGTCACATGACACATGAAAAAGTTCACATCCACTGTTCACTTGTTCACATTCTCACTGACCTCCAACACACACACACACACAAACAGAGTTTAATTCAACAGGGGCGGGGGAGAGAGAGGGAGGGAGGAGTAAGAAGTGAAAAGAGAGAGTGAGAGTGTCAGACAGACAGAGAGAAAGAGAGAGAGAGATGAGGAGTGTGAACAGATTCCCTGGATTATTGATTAATGGATCCTGAAGATCAGAAGGTACAGTCTGTGTGTGTGTGTGTGTGTGTGTGTGTGTGTGTTTTCTTTAAAATCCTGAAAAAATCCAATTTACATTTTAGCAGATATCAGACTTTTTTAACTGCAATATGCTGGACAAGGACAACAGAGACCGTCGTGAAGGACACATGAGCTGTGTGTGTGTGTGTGGACGACACTGAGTGATGACAGTGGGTGATTAAACTCTCAGGAAGCAGACCTGAGCCTGTAGTGACCTCTGACCTCAGACACCCTCAACAATCAATCCGCCGGTTTGTCTCGTGAGACGGACGTCTGAGAATCAGCTGATCTCCCCGAGATAACACGGAGTGTCCACACCGATGCTGTCTCAGCACACACACAGGGTTTGGTTTCGGCCGCCTCAGCAGATGTTCGACTGATACCATCTCCACCTGACAGGCAGAGAGAGAGACCGCTGTGTGTCTGATGTCTGGCCCTGGGGGACATCATGGACGATCAGAGCAGGACGGAGACATGAAGGTAAGATCCACTCATCGTGAACATCAGTGTTTATGTTTAAAGCTGAGGTCACATGACTGTCGGCGTCCAATCAGGAGTCACATCATCTACTCTGCTGTTATTATTTCCACATATGGCCTTTGATTTGTTGTTCTTCCTGTCACTGATGGTTGAACGTCCTGTTCATGTCTCCGTTCTGATGACATCATCAGATCAACTTTCTGATGTAGCGAAATATGCTGGGCTGTGATTGGCTGCACACGTCACTTAGCTCCTCAGCTGTAATTCCCCACCCCTTTCCTCCTGTAGGCGGAGCCTCCGTGTCACCGCCTCTCCAGGAGCATCCTCCATCGGGCTCCCACCAGCCCCAGCGCTGCCAGGACGTCCTGCTCCAAAATGAACCCCCCCCCACCGGGATCACCTCCCCGGGCCCTGCGCAGGTAACACACCTGGAGGGAGGAGCTTCAGCTTGATGAGTAGACGAAGAAGGGGATGACTGTGTGTGTGTTGCAGGCTGAGCTTCAGTGGGATCTTCAGGTTGTCCTCCCGGGATTCGAACCAGCAACCCTCGTCCTCCATCAAACTGTTCACACGCAGCAGGAGAGAAAGGAGCAGAGGTGAATAGGCTTTAATTCCAGGATGTAAACATGTTGAAGGTTTAACACTGTGTAGCCTCCGGTGGCCACTGGGTGAACTGCAGGTTATTTCACTGTTAAAGTTTTGCCTCATTTCAACTTCACCTTATCATTTCCATGATGGACCCAATACACACACGCACACACACCTCCCTGGTACTCGGATATTTGAATGAAACCATCAGAGCAACAACAAGGCCTGAGCGGGAACTGCTTCCTGAATGGTCATGTGATGTGTGCTGTGGGCGGAGCCTGAGGAACATCCCAGGGTCATTCTTCAAACAGGACCATTTTAAATGTTACATTTTTACAGTGTAGACTGGAGAGGCAGGGAGGCGTGGCTAACACACACACACACCCACTCAGTCAGTGACACACTCAGGACTCTCAGGTCTGCACTGTCAGAGCAACAAGTCCGGACATCACAAGATCCATCAAACTTCAACTCGACTCAAAGACAAAAACTAATGACTGAAGACTCTGCAGGAGCCAATCAGAGCAGGGCTTGCTTCCACGGAGCCACAGGATTCGTTGACTGCTGACGAAGCCTGGACCTGGTTTTGGTTCTGGGATCAACTCAGAGTTCATCACAGACTCATCGAAGCCAACAACACAAACTTTCTGACGTCTTCATTTCTTTAACTGAACTGTTTTTATGGCGATGAAGCGTCTGAGCAGCCTGATGCTGAGGAAATGGAAGGAGAAGGAGCGAGGGACCGGTCGGAGGAAGAGGAGGAGGAGCAGACAGACACACAGGTGAGTCCTGTGGACAGACGGACGACACGAGTGTCCGGAGGAAGTCTGAATCCAGTGTGGAGGAGGAGCACCGAGGGAGAGGAAGGACGTAAGGAAGTCCTGGATCACGGAGGAGGACGGAGGAAAGAGGAGCAGGAGGCACCAGCAGCAGGAGGAGGACAGACGGACACTGAAGCGTCGCTCAGAGCCCTGCAGCATCCTGTACGTGCAACTACTTCCTCTGTCCAGCAGGAAGAGGAGGGGCCTGCTGCAGAGACGCAAGATGTCCTGCAGCCAAGAGGACAATGGACAGAGGACATTTCCCATCAGCCCCCTGGACAATAGTAAGTCCAAAGACTGCAGGGACTAATGTAAACACTTACCAACCACCTAGCAACCATCACCTAACCCATCGCTCACAACCACAGCACCCTGTGGTTTCCTTGGCAACCGCCTGGAGAGGAAACCACAACAGCGCTACTTAATATTTTGGGTCTTAGCTTCTACATTTTTACATACTGTCACGTGGTGTTGAACTCTGACACAAGTCAAATATTCCACTTAACGTGCTATCCGTGCTCAGAGAACAATATGAACGTCATTCACATGGTCTTTCAGGACAAATCAGTGTCAGAGAGTGAGTGTCCAAGGTCACGTGACTCAGTTTCTATTATGACGACCAGCTGTCACAGAGGACAGACTGCTGCTAAATATGGACTAATATCACCGCACTGTGCAGCGGCTTTATTTGTCCTTTTTATCATATGGTGTTTATGTTTATTATTTATGCAACAGCAGTTATATCTGCATAGGAACTTTGTTCGAAGTTTCGTGTGTGAATTGTGACTGTTGTGTTCTGCATCATTCATCGTGTACATGTAGTGACACTGTGTTTCCTGCAGGTGACCGTGTCTCACTGCTTTATTGAATCTCCATCTTTCCCTGTCAGCCTTCAGCCTGTCCTGCCCAGCTCCTCCCCCGACTCCTCCCCCAGCTCCTCCTGCCTTCCGTCTGGAGACATACCTGACTGAGCCGAGGCGTCCGGAGACCAGGAGGCTGCGCTCCTTCTCCTCCCCTCCTGATCCGGGTCAGCGCCCCTCCACCTCCTCAGCCCCGTCCAGCTGCCAACGGGCGCCTCTTCCGGTGGCCCCGCCTCTTCCGGTGGGCAGGCCGGTGAGTCCTCCTCCTCTCGCCGTCTCGTCTCGTCTGATTGGTCGTGATAGCAAACTTTCCGTTCCCACGGTGACTCAACGGAAACTTCGCATGAACTCAAACGCTAATCTGTGTGTGCGTGTGTGAGAGCTCCGGGGCTTCTGCTTCAAACCCCGTTTAGTTGCTTTAACAATATAAATCATCACTAAGAAAACAACATGTATAAAGTCAATTAATTAACATTTAATTGACCCATTCGAGTTACACAACAATATCATTGATTCTATACTATTCATTCTATTTTTTTATTCACAACATGTTGAGATTTATCTATAATTTGCTTTGCTTTCTTCCAAACCCAATATGGAAAATGCAATTTGAAACATGTTGAGTTTTATCCGTAAACCTGCTCGTCACAGTTCGCGCGTGCTTTTATTTTGAAATGTGAGCGGAAACAGAGGCTGTTAGCCTCGTTAGTCTTGTTAGCTTGTTAGACGCTGCGGCGCAGGGACGCGGCGGAGCGGAGGATTCGAGCCCAACACCGGACACACACTTCACATGGAGCCGTGAGCACGAGCCTCTGAGCCCGGGCTCAAGGTTAGGTCAGACACACCACCGCGTCATAGACACGATGATCCGCTTCAAACGTCACGAGCCTGTGGGTGTGTGTGTGTGTGTGTCTCTCTCTCTGTGTGTCTATGTATGTGTGTGTGTGTGTCTTCACTGTCTTCTGCTTCCTCTGCAGGTGGACGTTGACGACATGTCGGAGCAGTCGGAGCCTGATGATGGAGGTGAGGCTGTGGATCAAGTGATGGATGTTGCCATGGCAACAGGCCTGGAGAACAGCCAGCTGATCAGTGCTGCAGTCACCATGGGGACTGGCCTGTAGCTGTTGGGCAATTACAAGCACACACGTTGTTGTTTACCATCTTTTGATCATCTGAACTGACAGGAAGTGATGTCATTGTCTGTCAAACTCTGATTCATGACCGATCGATAATCGATATTTCAGCCGATCTGTGTGTGTGTGTGTGTAGTAGAGTCAGAGAGAGACGTCTACATGCGCTTCATGAAGTGTCACAAGTGTTATGACATCATCCCTACCAGCTCCAAACTGGTGGTGTTCGACACCACACTGCAGGTGAGCGACACAAACACACACACACACACACACACACAATGCAAACGCCTACGTAATGGCTGCCACGTGACGTTTAGGTGAAGAAAGCCTTTTTTGCTCTGGTGGCCAATGGAGTGAGAGCGGCTCCACTGTGGGAGAGTAAGAAACAGAGCTTTGTGGGTAAGCGAGTACGCCCGCTCCTTATGATAATACAGAGTATGTGTATATTTAGCCGCACACACACACACACACACACACACATGATCTTTCTGTAGATTCTATATTTTTTGATCAACTTGAGACTTTGTGGGATTGTTGTGTATTTGATTGACTTGTCCTCTCAGGAATGCTGACCATCACAGACTTCATCAACATCCTGACCAGATACTACAAATCCCCCATGGTAACACACACACACACACACAGGTATGACGTGAAGCCGCGGTTGCCGTGACGACAGCGCGTTGACGTATCTCCCTCAGGTTCAGATCTACGAGCTGGAGGAACATAAGATCGAGACGTGGAGAGGTAAGGAGCGCGTGACCTGCTGTACGCGACGCGCATCACGTGTTCATAACAACACGCGTGTTCATTTTGACAGAGCTCTACCTGCAGGAGACCTTCAAACCACTGGTCCACATCTCGCCCGATGCCAGGTGTGTGTGTGTGTGTGTGTGCGTAAGGGGGAGCGAGCCAACCGAGCACTGACTCCTCCCCTTCCTCCACAGCGTCTTTGAAGCCGTTCACTCGCTGATCAAGAACAAGATCCATCGTCTCCCGGTTATTGATCCCATTGGTGGAAACGCTTTGTACATCCTGACGCACAAGAGGGTCCTCAAGTTCCTGCAGCTGTTTGTGAGTCTGCGCGTGTGTGTGTGTGTGTGTGTGAAGGTCCTTGTGTGAACCCCTCTCTCTCTCCCTCTCTCTCTCTCTCTCCCTCTCTCTCTCTTCTCTCTTCTCCCTCTCTCTCTCCTCCCTCCCCCTCCCTCCCCCTCCCCTCCTCCCCCTCCCCTCTCTCGCTCTTTTCCTCTCTCCCTCTCCCTCTCTCCCCCCCTCCTTCTCTCTCTCTCTCTTTCTCTCTCCCCCCCTCCTTTTCTCTCTCTCTCCTCTCTCTCTTTCTCTCTCTCCCCCCTCCTTCTCTCTCTCTCTCTCTCCCCCCCCCCTCTCTCTCTCAGCTGTGTGAGATGCCCATGCCGGCCTTCATGAAGACGTCTCTGGAGGAGCTCGGTGTCGGGACGTTTTCTAACATCGCCTACATCCACCCGGACACGCCCCTCATCACGGCGCTGTCCATGTTCACGCGCCGCCGCGTCTCCGCCCTGCCGGTGGTCGATCACCATGGTAACGAGATTTAATATGACACGCCGACGTGGTGTGTCACACCAACAAACGTCCTGTCCTCTGTTTGCAGGTAAAGTGGTCGACATCTACTCCAAGTTTGACGTGATTGTGAGTAAGCGTCTCCATGGCAACAGACAGAATGGTGTGTGTGGACAGAACCTGAGCGCGTGTGTCTGCGTGTGCGTCTAGAACCTGGCTGCAGAGAAGATGTACAACAACCTGGACGTGACGGTGACTCAGGCTCTCAGACACAGGTCTCAGTACTTTGAGGGAGTCATGAAGTGCCACAAACTGGAAACACTGGAGACCATTGTGGCCCGAATCGTCAAGGCCGAGGTGACGCACAGGCGGACACACACGCAGGAAAATAACAACGTTTTCGAAGTGCCGCACACCCTCACTGTGCGCGTGTTTGTCCACAGGTTCACAGGCTGGTTGTTGTTGATGAGGAGTCTCGCATCGTCGGCATCGTCTCTCTGTCCGACATCCTGCAGGCGCTGGTCTTAACCCCCGCAGGTACGCGCGTGCACACGCACATGTTTTTGAAGATGGAAGATGAAGCTCTTTCTGTCCGCAGGTCTCGGCAGGAAGGAGTCTCTCCCTTCTCAGCTCACAACTTTAGACACAACAGGACCAGAGACCGAAATGGACCGGGACCTGGATCTGGATCAGGCTCAAGACTTGGATCAGATCCTGGACCAGGCAGTGGATATTTGTACAGAGTCCGAGACAAAAAGCAAACCTGAATCAGATCAGGGCCAAGAGTCTCAGACCGAGACCTGCCAACTGGGGGAGACAGGTGGAGGACGGGGGGGGGAGGAGGAGGAGGAAGGAGGTCAAGATGGAGGAGTGGGAGGAGACGAGGCAGGAGTGGAAGTAGGTGAGGGAGGAGGAGAGGGGGGAGGAGGAGGTATGGACGGAGAGGAAGGAGGAGTAGAGGGAGGAAGTGAGGATGGGGAGGAAGGAGTAGAGGGAGGAGATGGAGGAGTAGCGGGAGGAGGAGAGGAGGGAGCAGGGGGGGAGGAGGGAGGTGAAGGAGGCGGAGATGGAGGAGAGGGAGCATGATGTCCACGGCGTCTCCCTCGCTGGACTTTGTTCTGCTCGACCACAGAAGAAGAGGCCGACGTGCTTGACTTTGATTGGTCGTCAGAGGGCGAGCGCAGCTGAGTGGGCGGGGCCAGTGGGTAGCTGACATGAAATGGAGCCAATCACGTGCTTGTGTGTGCGCGGACGAGAAGTTTGATCACTGCAGTTACACACGTGTACACATGTCGTACATTTCATACATGTATAGAATGTGCAGGAAGTATTCTGAACAGGAAGAAGACTTTCAAAATAAAATAGACTTCTTCTGTTGTTTATCGGCAAACGATTCCAGGTTTCATTTCGCGCTGCCAATAAACAAGAACAGACGCTTCTGAT
The DNA here is from genome assembly GCA_016785305.1 of Colistium nudipinnis. Taxonomy (NCBI): domain Eukaryota; kingdom Metazoa; phylum Chordata; class Actinopteri; order Pleuronectiformes; family Rhombosoleidae; genus Colistium; species Colistium nudipinnis. The sequence goes on from JAFBJU010000870.1 coordinate 210,929, forward strand.
CCAGATCTTTCTTCTTCTTCTCCTTTGAAATCAATGAATAGAATCACTTTATTCCGCCGTCTGCTGTAAACACTGGATGTACATGGATTTATAGAGAAATGAATATAGATACAATCGTTCACTGAATCTGTACACAACGTTTTTCTTCAACAAAACTATTTCTGGATGACAATACTTGTATTCACCTTGAAAAAAATAACTTCATCTCCTTCCTTTAAATTGTTTGAACCCAAGGTGACCAGATTAAAGTGAGAAACTGAATTAAATGTCATGTTTTAGATTGAAAGGGATGATTTTATGAATGTATGAACATTTCTTTCCCTGTGAAGTACAAATACATGTGTGTAAGTGACGTAAAACAATCAAGACAAAGGTCAACATTTAAAAATCCCCCAAAAGTCTTCCACTTTTCTGTTGGTTCCTGGTTTCCTTTGCTGGATCCTCCTTCCTGTGCGTTTCCTGTCCTGCTTCCTGTTTTATTTTGTAGTTAGTCTCCTTGCATGTCTGTCTTTAGCTTTACTTCCTCCCTTGATTGCCCTCCTCAGCTTCAGCTGTGTCCGCCTCATGGTGACTGATTGTCTTTGTCTGGTGCGTCTGTCAAGAGGGTTGTGGAGGTGATTCCTCTGGCCTCAGGACTTGTGGATTTCGCCGCTCAACATTCCTGCTCTCCTGCCCTCAGTGAGTAAATCTTTTTGTGTTTGCGAGTAATATGTTGTCCAAAACGCCATATTGCCAGATGGCTTGTCCAAAAGGTGAATTCAAGTCAAATTGTGGAAAGGAAAAATAGAAAAGTATAAATGTAGTGTGTCAACCGAAAAGTCAAAAATGAATATATTTTTTTAAATGCTTGAAACATGGGCAAGGTCAGAGGTGAAAATATGTGGAAAAAATTAAAAAAAAATCGGAAACACTCGGAAAACGAATTTGCCCAAAAGGTCAAATTTTGGCCACATACTGAAAAAAAGTTTTTATTTCACTTTTTTCACTTTTCTTCACCTCAGTCATACATTTGAGCAATTTGTATGCATGTTTTTAAGATTTTTGAATGTTTTGACATTTTCGAACAACATACTATACTATGCCGTTTTTGGTCAAATTTTGGTGACATACTGATTAATGATTTTTTTGCCTTTTCTTCACCTCAGTCATGTATATGAGCGTTTTGCATTTTTTTAATGCATGTTTTGAAGATTTTTCATATTTTGAGTTTTTTGACATTTTCAACATTTTCGGACGACATACTATACTATGACGTTTTTGGTAAAATTTCACTTTCTTTCACCTCAGTCATATATTTGACCGTTTTGCATGTTTTTATGCATGTTTTAGAGATTTTGACATTTTTTGACATTTTTGACATTTTCGACATTTTCGACATTTTGGACTTTTTTGAAATTTTTGGACATGCTATACTATGACATTTTTGTTCAAACTTTGGCGAGATACTGATTTTTTTTTTTCACTTTTTTTTAGCTTTTCTTCACCTCAGTCATATATTTGAGCATTTTGCATGTTTTTATGCATGCTTTGAAGAATTTTAAATGTTTTGACTTTTTTGGACCTAATACTATACTATGACGATTTTGGTCAAATTTTGGATACATACTGAAAAAAATATTTTTACACTTTTTTTCACCTCAGTCATATATTTGAGCGTTTTGCATGTTTTTATGCATGTTTTGGGGATTTTTTCATTTTTTGACTTTTTTGACATTTTCAACTTTTTCGACATTTTGGACGACATACTATACTATGACGATTTTGGTCAAATTTTGGTGATATAATGAAAAAAATATATTTTTTACTTTTTTTCACCTCAGTCATATATTTGAGCGTTTTGCATGTTTTTATGCATGTTTTTGAGATTTTTTCAATTTTTTACTTTTTTGACATTTTCAACTTTTTTGACTTTTCGCACGACATACTAGACTATGATGTTTTCGGTCAAATTTTGGTGACATTCTGAATTATTTTTTCACTTTTTTCAGCTCTGTCATATATTTGAGCATTTTGTATGTTTTTATGCATGTTTTGGAGATTTTTTCAATTTTTGACTTTTTTGACATTTTCACCTATTTTGACTTTTCGGACGACATACTAGACTATGATGTTTTC
>JAFBJU010000873.1:0-40833 GCA_016785305.1 Colistium nudipinnis
TTTGTATTTCATCGAAAATTTGAGCAAAAACGTCATAGTATAGCATGTCGTCCAAAAATGTCAGAAAGTAAAAAAAAGGCAAAAAGGCAAAAAATTAAAACAACTTCAAAACATGCATTGAAACATACAAAACGCTCAAATATATGACTGAGGAGAAAAAAGTGAAGAAAACTTTTTTTTGTATTTCGTCGAAAATTTGAGCAAAAACGTCATAGTAAAGTATGTCGTCCAAAAATGTCAAAAAATGAAAAAAGCTTCAAAACATGCATTGAAACATGCAAAACGCTCAAATATATGACTGAGGTGAAAAAAAGTGAAAAAATTTTTTTTTTGTATTTCGTCGAAATCTTAACCAAAAGTCGTCATAGTAAAGCATGTCGTCCAAAAATGTCAAGAAAGTCAAAAAAAGTCAAAAAATGAAAAAAACTTCAAAACATGCATTGAAACATGCAAAACGCTCAAATATATGAGGTGAAAAAAAAAATTTTTTGTATTTCGTCGAAATCTTAACCAAAAGTCGTCATAGTAAAGCATGTCGTCCAAAAATGTCAAGAAAGTCAAAAATAGTCAAAAAATGAAAAAAACTTCGAAACTTGCATATAAACATGCAAACCGCTCAAATATATGACTGAGGTGAAAAAAGTGAAGAAAACTTTTTTTTGTATGTTGTCGAAAATTTGAGCAAAAACGTCATAGTATAGCATGTCGTCCAAAAATGTCAAAAAATGAAAAAAACTTCAAAACATGCATTGAAACATGCAAAACTCTCAAATATATGACTGAGGTGAAAAAAAGTGAAAAAAACGTATTTTTGTATATCGTCGAAAATTTTAGCAAAAACGTCATAATATAGCATGTCGTCCAAAAATGTCAAGAAAGTAAAAAAAATGTCATCCAAAAATGTCAGAAATGTCAAAAATGTCAAAAATGAAAAAACCTTCAAAACATGCATATAAACATGCAAAACGCTCAAATATATGACTGAGGTGAAAAAAGTGAAGAAAACGTTTTTTTGTATTTCGTCGAAAATTTGAGCAAAATCGTCATAGTATAAAATATGCATAAAAACATGCAAAGTCCTGAAATATATGACTGGGGTGAAAAAAGTGAAAAAATAAATAAATAAATATGTTGTTGAAAATTTGACCAAGAACGTCATAGTATAGCGTGTCGTCCAAAAATGTCAAAAAATGAAAAAAATTGAAAAACTTCAGAACATGCACGAAAGCATGCAAAACTCTCAAATTTAAGACTGAGGTGAAGAAAAGGGAAAAAAGTATTTAATCGAAAATTTGACAAAAAAACATCATAGTATAGCCTGTCGTCAAGCCCTAAATTTGAATATTCTCGGTACGAAAGTTCTGCTGTCGTTTTCTTTGGATTCTTAGCGGGACGGTGTGACCCGGCACTCGGGAACAATGGATCCAGCCGTGCGATCTCTCGCTGTGTGGCATTGTTTGCGTAATGAGGGAAGTTCTCCCCTAGTGATGAACCCTCATCCATTTAATTTTAGACACCCTCCGCGCCTGTCCCGCCGCCTGGCCCCCCACACAACCCATGTGGTTAATGAAAACATAACAGACGGTTTAGCCGGTCTGGGCAGGATCCCCATTGGTTCCCAGTCACGCCGGCCAAATCTAGTGTGGGCCCAACTGCCCCTCCGTCTCCCCTTCACCTCATTCACAATGCTCCTCTGTTGGACCCCCGGCCCTCCACATATTTGAACGTCAGCCAAATATCATCCTCCATCATCCCCGCTTTTTTTTCACCCCCCTTCATCTCACATCCAACAAAATCCTGCCCCCCCCCACCCCCCCCCCCCCCCCCCCCCGGGCCCAAGCCACAAATTTGTCTTCAATTTGTGGACCTCCAATTACACATCTCTCAGTGTCCATCAACTTTGGCTGCCTTCTTTTTTTCCCACTTTTCCATTTCTGGCTGAGATTCCCTATTTACCCCCTCCCCCCCACCGCTAACATCTTCCTCTCTCTCTCTCCTCTCTTTTTTAAATCGCACCATCCTTTGTTTATTTTTTTCTGCTTTCCGTTTCGGTGGCTGAGTCCATTTCACCCAGAGTCTGGGGGAAGCTGGCCAAAGCCTCTGAAAGCAGCCTGGGAGACATGAAGCCCTGCCAGCCTCCAATGTCATTAGTGGAGACACAACACAGTCAGACAAGAACACACACACACAAACACACACACACACACACACACACACACACACACACACAGGCACACCCCAGCACGCCATGCATATTCCTGTAAGCGAAAATAAAGGCAGATAAAGGTCTGCGTTTGCCCGTTGTATTTGAGCATTTCACTGTTGTTGAGCAACTCAACATGAATGCTACTTCTTGAAACCTTGTGTCGTCCGACTGACACTAACCAGATTTTCATCATCCAGACTTCAGTGTAACTTCATTACTCACGGAACAGAACCGAAGAGTGGACTTTCAATTCCAAAGAGGAAGAATAACAGGTCCACAAAGTGCGTAAGGCCCTCAACTCTTCGGTATGACTGAAAGATCCAAAAAATAAAATACTCACACTCCATAGCATGTGCAGCTGGATCCCAACACAGGAAGTGACTCCTGGCTCACAACACAGGAAGTGACTGAACCAACAACCACACTCTACTTAAATCAATCAAAACAAAATACAAAAAATGCCAAGGTTCTCCTTCTGAGCTTTTCCAGGAGTAAGTGTGCTCATCAACTTAAGTCCATGTACTCAAAACTGAACACAAAATCATTTTGTGCTACAAAAAGTAAGTTTGGCCTTTATTGTCCACTTGGAGGCAGTACAGCAACCTGGAACCACGGCAGAGACACTTTCACCTTCACAAGAAGTTTTCAACTCATAAGCAAACAATTTCTCTTTTTTTCAGTTTCACGTTTAACACTCATTGGCTCCCATTTCTGACTCTTTGAATGCTCCACCGGTGATACCCAGCTTGTTGCTAAACTTTGTTGATTGGCGCTTTTTTTTGACTTGTAGGTCAATATTATATCTTCATGGTACTTCAAACGTGTAGAGCTTCAAAGATAATTACTAGTGCTGGGCAAGGATTCATTTTTTTAGTCGCCATTAATGGCATTATTTCCTGCGATTCATCGTGATTAACTCCGACTTTACAGAGAAAGGCGCTCCCAGTGACACGGAACGAGTGTATGATGTAATTAAGTTGAAGGATGCGTGTGAGAGGAGCAACACGATAAAATAAAGCCTAAGGAATGGAGGGATGGACATTCGGAGGGGTTAGCGCGGCGGAGTCGAGCCGCCGTCTGGCCTTATGTAGGCCGCCGTGTGATTGGCTGCGTACCTGATACCCAGCTCTGTTCTAATCGTCCTCTTCCTGTTGCCGGGCGCGGACAACGCTCCTTTCTCCTTTTATCTCGTTCTGCTCCGCTCCCGGCTCAGATCAGGTTGCTAAAAGGAAAAACGCCGCCTGCCACCAACTCTCTATTGGATCGCCCCCTTTGCGATCCCTCTCTATCTCTTATACACACACACGCACACTGACTCACACAACCCTCCTTTTCCACCACTCCTCTGACTGCCACCCTCTCTGTCTCTGTTGTGATGGCAGGAGCCAGTCCCCCCCTCCCCCCACCCCTGTGCTTCCAACACTGGAAGCTGACACAAGATGGCTGCCAAGGGATAAAAGGACGGGGAGTGGAGGCCTGCTTGCGATGAGGCCGTCAGCTTAGCAACATGATCTGTTTCCATGAACATAGAACAGCATATTTTTTCCCGAGGACAGACAGGTGTTGAAAATACAAGACAAATGTGGACATAATAACCAGGAGCTCCGTCTGCCCCGATGTACATAGTTTTGTATAAATCTGTCTTGCAGTGAATTTGTCTCGATATTTGACGTAATAATGATTGATGGGTTCACATTTTACCTTAAAATGAAAAAAAAAAACAGCTTCAGTGAGCTGAGGTGATTGATAGGTTTAATTTTCGGCACCAAGACGGGGCCCAAAATAATTAGTTCTCAGTTTTGCCTACAGAGGGCGATGCTGCTCAGCAAAATTACATGATGTTAATTAAAAAAAAAAAAAAAAAAAGATCCACTCAGCATTTTATATAGTTTTGTTGTAATTTACTGTACCAGTGTTTCTCATAAATGTAATCAAACCCACTGTGTACTTTGATTATTATTATATTATTGTTTAAGAGCCAGATATTAAATATCAGACTTATGTTTATTGGGCAACTGAACACTTATCAATGCTAATGTTAATCTGTGTTTCAAAATGTAAAAAGAAATACAGTCATGAAATTGTTATTGTTTAAAACATTGCAGGTGAAGATATTGCAAAATAATTCAGGTCATTTGACGTCACTAAGACACAGTACAACTTTGTACGTGTGTGTGCATGTGTGTGTGTGTGTGTGTGTGTGAGTGAGTGCATGTGTGTGTGTGAGAGAGAGAGAGCGCGAGCGAGCTAACAAAGGGTTCTGAGCATGAAGTGAGGGACTTAAGTTTCCAACTTGGCCTCTGGCCCCACACTGCAGGATAATTGGGCAGATTTTGGGTCTGATTCACCCCTCCCAACAATCTTGGGGGCGTTCCCATTCCGACTCTGGTCTGAACCAATTATCTGCCCAAATGATACTCCAGTGTGGTTTTCAGACATAACCATAACGTACCGACTCTCCAAGATATTAAGCTGCAATAGTCAATCCTGCCGTTGAAGTATGGGAAAAGAGAGAGAGCATGCAAGGTTTGATGCGTTGGACATGGAGGCAGTTTCAGTCAAAGATTCCACACTAAAACGTAATAATTTCACAAACTAAACAAACAGCATTAGCCTGTATTCATCCATCTCTTGTAATATAAGCAATAATGTAAGATGAACCAATATTTTCAACAAGAATCATAGGTGAGGTAGCACAAGGCTCTATCCTGGGTCCACTACTTTTTCTCAACCAAGTAAAATATATAAAACCTGCAAAACTCACAATACATCATTGTCATTTTAACAACCACCACAGCTCTTCCCTGAGAAGTTGTGTGGTATTTTAACACAATACCACTTCAGATAATTATAATTGACATCATTCATTTTTCACATGACCACGAGGTTGTTCTTGTCTGGGAGTCGTTAACATGAACGTTTGAAGGGCAGAAGATGTTTTGTTTTGTTTTTTGTTGAAGACAAAAATGTCCTATCCTGTCCGATCTCGTGTTGTCCGACATTGTCCCGTCCTGTCCTGCCTCCCCCTGTGTGTACGCGGTACAGGGGGCAGGTGTTGCAGTGTGTGGATTCTCAGTGTCACTGTGCACCGTGGGAGGACAAAGACAGTATTGAGGAGGCAGGCATGGAGCAGGGAGCAAGCACAGGATACTCTTACAGACCGGCCAGTGTTTGTGCCAAGTCCTTTCCTTCATACACACAACAGACACTGTGTTCAGTTTCTCCCCACTCCCAGCTTTGTCCTATCTGGATCTCTTTCCCTTTTTTTTTTTTTTGTTCGGAGCAGGTTGGCTCGCACTGAATTCGGCATCTAGGGTGTAGATGAGAGGCCCAGATAGCTGTAGGTCTGAGAAGTAAAAAAATAAAATGTTCCTTTTATCTTCCAGGACACTAAAAGTTTGGAGGGTGGAATGAACTTGGAAAAAAAAAAAACACAATTGAGTGGAATGGAAACCTAACATGACTGAATTCAATGGGTATGTTTGTTAGGGCGATGAGTTTAACTCTCCCCTTCAGTTTCGGGATTGAGGTCATATTTTTCTTTGCTTTCAGAAAGCCGTTTTCTGTTGAGACACCCATGAAAAAAAGATCAGGTCGCGTTACACACAACGCTGCAGGTAAAAGCGGCGGATTTGTGCCCGATTTGCGTAGCGGAGTCGTCCGACAGCTGGATGCTGGACATGCCAAAGAAAAGAAACGATAGTACAATTGGAGAAAAGAAAGAAAAAGTCCTGAAAACACAAGGGAGCCTTTGGCTGTCATGGTTACGGAGACCTTGGGAACTCTTGGCGCCAAGCCATGACAAACTTAACTGGATGCATTAGCCCGATAATCAGGCTAAATGGTCATTCCACTTCCACTCCATCATTTCGACTCTGACAGTGGCTTCTTGTTCGCAGAGTCCTGTATCTCCTCTTACGGGCGAATGACATGTACAGACTTTGTCCGGATTGTGTACCACGGCATACCGAGCTAGGTGTAGTTTCCCCTTATAACCCTAATGAAAGGTGACATGTGAATACGTGAGATTTTTTTTTTTTTTAAATGGTCGCATTCCATTCTGGTTTGATCCCTAAACATTCATCAAGGGGAAATATTTGAAAAAAAGGGAATAATGTGTCCATATAATTATAATTTAATTTAAAAATAGTCCATATTCTGAACCAAATCAATATTTTCTTTGATTACTTCTCTTGTTAATATTTGTTATTAATTATATATGAGTTCTTTTAGCACGTGTGTGGTCTCGGTAATCCACAGTAACATATTGGGGATACCAATTTTAGCTTGGAGTAAAGTTTACAAAAAAGGGGTTGACTTGGATTTTGGTGGGTTCTGATTGGTTCAAACTGATTTCCTGCAGCCTTGGGACGAGCTTCTGATGAGGGAGCCACCCCAGACCTGTGAATCACTCCGGTGGATTGACAGAGTGGGCGGCGGCTTCAGGGGTCTGGACTCTGGAATGAGGCCGGCGGTGGCGTTTCAAATAAAACCATTGTGTGGCAAAATGACACCGCGCTACGCCGCGCCACGACCCGCCACTCAACCCGTTCAACAAGTCAGGCCGAAGCCACCGCAAACAAATGGACGCGTGTGCGTGCGTGCGAGATTGTCGTCCGAGGTGTGTTCATGCTTTTGGATGAAAACAGAGAAAGATGACACTGGTGTGAGAACGAGAGGCTCGCCAGGTGACTCCTTGAAGAAGTAGACTTTCAAGTCCATCAATTCAAAATGTAAATAGTTCATTGCATTATAAAATTAAGCCTACGTTTGTTTGCATGGGGGGAGGGGGATTCCTACTATTTGTTGTAAGCAGTTACAGATTTGCAATCATTTAATGACAAGAGGATTCCTAAAGCAAGATAAATCCGCCGGTGGGTTTTAACACAAGCACCCGGAGGCGTTTCACCACAGAAACTAAACGTGTGGTATGGAGGACGTGAATCGAAATTCTCCCCACTGGCAGGTGAGGATATAATGAAGTTCAGGCTGAGGATGAGGCCAGCCGTGATGCTGACCTGTATTGAAAGGGGTTCATTTACAATCTGCCCGGTGACCGTTTTAGCACATTCCAGATTGGTCAAGCTCGGCTCCGTGTTGTCAGAACAGGTTGAATTTTCCGTCTAAACTGTAAGTCATCAAATGCGTCACGACGCATTTAGGTTCAATTCTCTCGAATTCATGGAAGGTATTTCACGCTAATTGTTATTTTAAATACGCGCATTTTCCCCTTCAAGTGGAGTTTCACACTTCCAACCGCAAGGTTCATTAAGTGGCTGTTGTGGAGCTTTTTAACATTTCCGAACGATTGGTTTTAAAAGATTGATTTTGTTGAATTATCGCTATATATATATATATTTTTTTACTGTTTTAGTATTTATATCTACTGTTTCTTACACGCCACAATTATTTTATTTCTGGGTTACTTCTGTAGCTGGGCCTTTTCATGTTTTATGCGGCTGGCCTTGAACGCCAAGCCACCAAACAATATCCAACACACTATAACCCTGTGCTGTCTTTTCATTATTGAAAGAAGCTTTATATTTTAATTGAATATCATAATAATATATAATATATATATATATATAATATTATTATTCAAAATTAATATTAAAAGTGTAAGTGACCTTAAACATTGAATTATACAAAAATAACACTATTATTCATGAAATAAAGAAAGATGAATTGAATTCTACCAATAATGTACCTTTTTTTGACTAATTATACCCCAATTTATTGTTGGCCCTGAACACCCCGCCAAAAGACGCATTTATTGTGCAGGCGAAAAATCACCATGAGCTGCGAGCTGGAGACGGAGATGAGATGGAAAAACATTTCAGAGAAAAACGGTAAACAATGAACTGACAGAAAATCTAAATGACTTTGATGAGTCTGAAAAACGGAAAGTTGGATAGGACTCAACTCAATTTCCATTTTTCACCATGCTTAAAGCTGATAGAACTGATTCCTAAAATTAAAAACAGAAAGCACAGCAGCCAATCAGGGTGAACATGATCAAAATATAAATGCTCCTTCTTTGATAAGAGGAAGAAAAAGCGATAGCCGGGGAAGATGATGGATGGTTCCACTGAAGCTGCGTAGATGTTGGTAAAAAAAAAAAAAATGATTGAAAGTGATTTAGGGGAGGCAGACGTGCGTGGCGTGACGTGTGTGTAAGTGTGTATGGGTGCTTATGCGTGTGTGTGTGTAAAACTGCGAAGGTACATCTGCCCTAATGTCCACGGTCACGCACGTGTGCTGTGAGTGTGACTCGAAGACAATTAACCCTCCACAGAAGCGTGTCATTCCTCTATTGTGTGTCAGAGTGGGCCGCGGAGGGGGGGGGGGGGGGGTCCCGAGGAGGAGCGGAAATGCTGATTTAGTCCTCTTTTTCCTCGCTTTCCCTTTTCATTTGACCAGCATCCTCCTGGCATGTGAGAAATACCTCCCAAATGTGGCTCTCCTACCACCTGCCTGGCTTAGTCAAGAGACGTATGGGGACACACAGGCTTGCACACTCACACACTCACACACATCGTCCCCAGCATCACCATTCATTAACTCCACCACCAGCAGACTGCGGTTCGGCCCGCTCCACGCTCGGTGGCCTCTTCCAGAGGAATTCTTAGAGGAGTTTTTTTTTTTTTCCTTGTAGATATTCCACGCCGCTTTGCACCCTCAGATTTCAGGCTGCAACATTAACGTGAGCTGACACACTGGATTAAAGGCAGACAGCTGGAATGCCCGGGCCCTTTGTGCAGCGTGGACCTCAGCCAAGAGCCTTCGTTCCGAGGCCAAGAGAGACCTGGGAACGAGAGAGAGAGAGAGAGCGAGAGAGAGAGAGAGCGAGAGAGAGAGAGAGAGAGCCCTCCTTGGAAATAAACACAAGAACGGCCAAGAGGGAGGAATGCACCTGACGGAGTCAAACCTCTCCTGGCCCGGCCCGACGCGACCTGTGCCACTTCCATCCCATAATCGCACGATCGGATCCATAAAAGGTCACTGAGTTGCACTGGAGGGCAAGAAGAAGAAATGGAATCCAATCCAAATTGAGCGGCTTGAAAAAAAAGTCAAATTCAATGATATTGAAAAAGGATTTGTCATCAGCTTGCATCCACAAGGCGATGCAAAATATGGCAAAAGACCAATTCCATCACAAAGTAAAAATGTTAGATTCCGTTCTATCTTGAGCAATCCGTTTGTCTCAAATGTAGTGCCCGCACGAAAATAAAAAAGGCTATTAAACCCAAAACCACCATAAAGCAAAACTCATCTTAAAAAGAAAAGCTACAACAAAACTTCAGGTTAAAAAACAAGATTAATGGCCTGCAGTGGCCTGAACATTTAAAAAAAAAAAGTTGAATATCTTCATTTAATAAACTCAATATACAATTAGATTTTTTTTTTTTTTTTAGGTCCAGACCCACTACGTATATACAAAAGGTAAAATAACACACCTCGTAATTCCTTTGCATGCACATTTTTGGGGGGAAATATTTGGTCATCACTGATCATTTCACTCCAAGGATGGAGAAAGAAGACGGGATGAAAAGATTTGGAGGCATGAAAGTGCTCGACCCTTAACACCTCACTACTTTAGAAACAGACTCTAATCCCACCTCAAAATGAGACCATGAGCCAAACGGATATTAGTGAGAAATAAGAGAGAGAGAGAGAAAGCCACACTGACTTGTTGAGGGGTTTCCATGGTAACGCGGCAGTCTCGTCACACATCATTATGGCGAGCCAAATGTTTGTATTGGCCGGCCAGTTCCGGAATGTATTCTCCCCATGCTAATAGCCTTCAGATGCCATCGGCTCATTGCGCTCAGCAATGTCACCCAACACGCACACACGCGCGCGCACACACACACACACACACACACAGATGGGGAGAAGTGGCACTTTTATGGCTTCAAATATTTCCCCCAGGAGATCTGTCTGAATAGATAACATAATCATTCCCAAAGTGCCGCTGGCTTCCACAACTGGCTATATTATCTCCACTAAGCTCTCATCCAGTACGTGTGTGTGTGTGTGTGTTTGTGCGTGCGTGCATCCGTCATGCTGAGTCTTCGGAGTTGTGTTACTTTGATCATTTCTATGCCTTCAATTTATGTTATCCACATACAGTTCTTAATTAATCAAGTAATTAATATATTTTCCTAATTTTAATTTCACGACATTTTTAAGTTCCAGATCTATCATGCAATATTTCATTCTTCAAAGAACATTAAATAGATAATGATTTTTTTTTTTTTAATATATATGAAGTAACAGCGTTGTGCATTTGAGTTTTTTTTCCTCCAATTACGATACTAGATTATTAACAGTTAACACATTTACATTTTTGGAGCAGGTCTTTGCATCTTCATGTTTATTTTTTGTTTTTTTGATTTTTACTAACCTTAAACTTCTCCTGTGTCTCATGCCACCTGATGTCCTCTCAGGCCCATCATCATCATCATCATCATCTCCCAGAGGCTCCTCCATCACTGAACCCCTCGGGTTTCCAACCCTCAACCGATTCTCTGGAGCTGTGTGAACATTTTAAAAATAAATAAATAAATAAATACAATTTTTGGAGAATAACTGCTGACTCACTGCTACTGATGAAGTTCAGCTTTTACCTGATGGAGAGTCTGAGGTGAAAGGCCTTGACTTTTTTTTTTTTTCTTATTCATCCACCACTGCTGCTCATCTGACGCCTGATATTGGTTCTTGGCCCCTGGAGTGAAAAGTTTTTTTTAGTGGACACAATTATTATAATTATATGAAAGATAGTTTTTTGGTTTTGAAAGGTGAATCTCAAATTTATCTTCCTCCGTGTCAAGTTTGCTTCCCAAATTGTCGCACTGGATTGAGTATTTTTTCTGGCTAAGTCAACATTGTAATATTTTCGTTTTAAATTACTGTTTTTAAAACGGTCCAGAAAAAAAGTTTCAATTTTTTTTCCCCAGGTTGGATGCTCACAGTCCTGTTGAGGTTTAGGCCCCCTCAAAAAACAACACATTCAGGGTTTAAAATAAATACTTCCTCAAGGTTAGACGACCTTCGTCATCATGGTCTCAATAACACACACACACACACACACACATGGTCAAAGTTGCGAAAGGGTCATGGATGAGGTTGACATGATTAGTTTCAGATGTGAAATGAACAGTGGTCTCCTGTGTGAAAGTCCTGTGTCTCTTTTCTTTCTTTCCCGAAATCATTTGTAGTGATGCTCGACTGGATGGTCCTCTGGGACTTTTACAGGGATTTAGTTTTCCCTGGCAACTCCCAAAAAAAAAAAAAAAGCCCGGCCCAGGCTCATTAATCTGCACAGTGTTAGGCTCCCTCGCATAAGAAAATGAGCTGTCATGCACGCGGAGGCTGCGCCTCGGCACGGCGCGGTGCGGACGGGTGCCGATACGAGAGGTTGAGAGGTGTGGGTGAAATAAAGTAATAAAGGGAAAATGGAAAAGGCCAGTGAGACTCCTTGGAGGTGATGGTCCCCCTCAGGGCACGAGCTGTAATAATGATCTGAAATCAGCTTCAAATACTAAAGTCATTCAATTTAAAAAAAACCTTCTGATTATTTTAAAAACCATTTAATTATCCAAAGTCATTCTTTTTACATGTATTATTTTATGAAACAAACTTATTATCTTAAAAACACCGCTCAGAGAAAGTTCCTGGTTATGATGAATCCCAGGATTGTTTTTTTGTTTTTTTCATCATAGTGGGGAAAAATGGGCTTCCATGCAATTTGTCAAGGTTATTGCACGTTTAATTCATTCATTCTTTAATTGCAATCAATCGTGAAAATGTGTCAATGGGAAGGCGCTCAAGGTCACCCGGATCTACGAACGGTGCCCAATGCTGAAATTTTAAATCCAAAACAATCAAACGAAACCATGCCAAAATCAAAGACACCACGTCTCGTGAAGGCTACTGATGTACAAATGGATTTTCCACCCACTCACAAGCAAACTCATATTGAAATTAAATGGCGAAGAAAGCATTAAATATTGCATTAAAAATGTTAGTTACAGCTGGCGAAAGAAAAATGGGATGTTAAATACAGAAAGAAAAAAAAAATAGATGATAAAAAAACTAAAATACCTTATTGATGTATTATAGAAGACAAAGTGTTGCCAGTATTAAGATTAAATCTTACAAAAAATTGTACACGGAGGCTTTGTTCTAGTCAAGAACGATGTCAAGTATTAATGTATGCATACCCTTCACTCTTATTGTCAGTGGCTTTGTGACAAAAACTTCAGCTAAATGAAATGTCATGTAATGCAATGATGCTCAAATGAAAGAGGAAATGTATCCTAATGCCAATGATATAATAAAAAAATTTATATAATTGCAACTATAATGTTAGTTGATCAGTGGTTGTGTCTGTGGCTATGAACATGTGTACACAGGTGGCTGTTGGGAGATAAAGTCTCCGTGGGTTTCCTCCTCACTGTCTGTCGTGACTGATAAGTGCCCTGTGATTGTACTTATCCCTTTGTTATCGTTCAGTTGTGCAGGCCGAGTTAAAAAAAAAGAAAAAAAAAAAAAAAGAGGTTACAGAACACTTACTCTGCCAAAGACTGTTTATGGAGGTCCACACAATTGGATATTAATAGTTTGTAATATAAGGCCTTTTACGGCGTGGTGGTTGTGGTGGAAATACCCTGCTCCTGGCATAGCATGACACACGCTGAACACACACACACACACACACACACACACTGTGATTGTATCAGGCAGCGTGGTTCATCCAAGCATTAAATAACACCGACGTCTCTGTGTAAAAAAACAAAAAAAGAACAGGCCTCTGCTGGATAGGGGATCGTGTGTGTGTGTGTGTTAACACCAGTTAAGTGAACCTTTTAAAGACACAGCATTTAAAACACAGCAATCTCAATTTAGATTCAATAAACGCCTCACAAGACACAATGGCTTTTTTTTCAACCTTTTTAAAACCAAAAAAGACATTTTTTGGCAATGTTTATTGTAATTTGAGTGTTTTTTAAGTTTTTTAAGTTTTTCATATCACCCCTGGAGTCATTCGCAGCTTCTCTCTCCTACCAACCAGTATTAATCACTTCCTGTGGTGGCATGTTGAAGCGTTGAGCTGGAGCATTAGATTTTACTACGCTTGGATGATTTCCATTCTTTCATCAGCTTCCTGACCACGTGTCCTTAGAAACTTAGATAGCGATCACCACATTTTTTTCATATTTAAATCTGCACTTTATCACTAAGATCTATATGCGTTATCAGTGTTTTGGGTATTAAAATACGGGAAGAGCAGGTATTCATTGATTGCTGTGATTTCTGACGATTCAGCAGGATCAAATAATTCCATAAGAAAATATTTTCATGAATTAATTATGATTAATAATAGTACGATATAGGAAATTTAAACTGTGTTCTAATTGCAAAAAAGTTTGGATTATAGGCAGTCACAAGTTTTCCCTTATGAATTGCTAGTGTCACAGTGAATAATGTGGCCATGAGTCATTAATTGAGAAAAAAATGTATATATTTTTTTAACTCAGCACATAACTGACCTCGAATTTTCAGCAAAAATTTGCAAATCACCATTAATTTTGCTAGTTTAGACCTCAACAACTTGTAGAATAAAACAGCTTTCGGATGAACTGGGTTTAGAGAAAGTGTTTTTTTTTTAATGAGTGCTATTAATTTGTACCTTCACAACTTTGTGTGGCAGGAGTGCGTTTTCCTCCAAGTGCACTGCAAGACAGCCTGAATACGGCCCTGCCTCACACATATAATAGGGGTTTCATTTGGCCCTTGAGAGCTGGTGCGGAAGAAGACGAAGAAGAGGAAGAGGAAGAAACACCTCAAAGAGAAGGAGGAGGAGGACAGAGGTGGGGGCTGCATGAAAAACAGTGTCTGTGTTGGAGTGTGTGTCGTTATGAAGTATGCATGTAAGTGCTAAGAATTAAAAGACAATTTTATCACTTTTCCTGGATCTATTTAAACATTTAAAAATCATTTAAAAGAAAGATAAATGAAGGTTGTATATGTATTATGCTTCGTTAGTTTTGTTTCCTTTTATACTGGACAGTATTTGTTGTTTTTTTAGTTCAATGCTCCTTGGTCTGAAAAAGTTTGAGAAACACTGATTTATCTGAATGTCTGTATCTTTACTTTTGCCTGGGGATGAGTTAAAAAATAATAAAAAAAAGTAATTGAATACGAATTTATTCTACATAGCCAGGTTAATCATCGTAACCATGGCAACAATTCATGATCAAGGTGTCGGTGATTCTGTGTGATCAATTATGGTGTGCTACACGAGCAGCAGGAGCTGTGGACAAGCCGCATCAATTACATGCAAGTTCATGCAATTCCTGGAGGATTAGTTTGAAACGTGAACCGCGCCCTGTCTGCCCGTTAACCTCGCCATCGTCGAGCCGGGCGATAAAACAAGATCGAACAACTGTCCAGAAGCTGTAAAATCCTGCGTCAATAAAACGCACCGTGAACTCGTGGATCTGCTGCTCCGGCTGGACTTCCTGGACCATATTTTAAAAGTCTGGCTGGAGCCTGGAGTCCACCTCCCCCGTGTTCTCAGGCTGAGGCTGAGCTCAGCTGCACTAACATTAGATAGTTATACAGCAAATCCTTTTTTAATAGTATATACTGTAATAATACACTAAGAGTATTTATCCCTATAGTTTGGTATATTTTTCCTACTTTTATTTGTATTTAGTCAAGTGTAATAATAATAATAATAATAATAATAATAATAATAATAATAATAATAATAATAATAATAATAATAATAATAATAATAATAATAATAATAATAATGAGATGAGAATTATGCCATTATTCATAATATATTGAATTTAAAGTATTAGTTAATGACATATAGCCTTATATATACACATACATACGGATATGGATCCACAAACGTTTGTATGTATATACTGGGTGGATATATATATATATATATATATTTGTTGGAGGATGTTTGCAAACCCTTAAAGTTGTTATGATGCATCACAGGGTTCAGAGCGACACTCAGAGTGTCTGAGGAGCAGAGGTGAAACAGTGAGGATGCACTCAGGCACGGATGGGTACATTTCCCATATCTACCCACGTCCTTCAACATACAGCTGCACATTTTTGTTTTTTGAAAGACTATAAAACTCTAATGCGTTGGACACCAGAGGAGCAGCTACAGCCGGAACCTCCAGCTCACCCCGTAACAACACTGCATAGCATCTTCAGCATTTAAAAGGTTCTTCATCATATCATATTTTTTTTTCCCTTTTTCACACTGTCACACAAAGACGCAGTGAAATGGGGCACTACATCCAAGTCTACCAACAACTAAGCTAGCCATTACTGAACTTTGGCATGTTTTTTCTCCTTTGTTTGGATTTATTTTACAGCAGAGGCAACACAAAAAAAACACCTTCTCGACCCCCACAAAGTCCATTAGGGATTTGAGTCGCTGACAGAGTTGCCGATGGTCTCAACGGCACCAATGCGCAAACATTTCAGCACAGGGAAGTGCCAATGTTTAGCCTTAGCTTATTTGGACCAAAAATGATATATATATACATGTATATCATGCGCCACACTCTTTTGCACTCTGCACAAAATGTTCCACATTAAATCTTTTTTTAAAACCACCTTATCCAATAATAATAATAATAATAATAATAATAATAATAATAATAATAATAATAATAATAATAATAATAATAATAATAATAATAATAATAATCATCATCATCATCATTTCAGCTTATATCAACCAAAACTTGACTACTATATATATGTTTTTTTTTTTTTTTTTTAACCTGTGCCTTCAGTGAGAACCTGTGTCCCCTGCAGCCGTTAACACTTCCTATATGCTCATATAGTTTCAGTTCCACCCAATCCGCCCGTCACACAAAGCTGCTCCACTCGGCTAATGTATTGTTCAGCCTGTGGGAACCGGCGTCCTTTATGGAGGAAACCGAGGAGGGAGACACACGCACGCACTCGCACACACTAACACACACACATAGAAAAACACAGAGCCCGCTCACAGACATAATGGTCTTCTTAGATCCAGAAAGCAATGAAAGACAGTGGGAGGAAGTTGCACACTTTTCACACTTCAGTGGTCCACACCTCCCGTCCTCCTCCCTCCCTCCTCTTCTTCTTCTTCTCCTCCTTCTTCCTACTCCTACCTTTTTTCCTTCCCCTCCAGCACACACATTTTTCTTAATGGATTCTTTTGAAAGGGGACAAGGCGAGAGAGCGTGATCAAAGGGGGCCAGATTGCCACACACACAGTATTCCCAGCCCTGGATCTGTATGTGTACACACACACACACACACACACACACACACGTGCACACACTCATTCACACACAGACACACGCGCACATTCAAACCCCCTTAGATAACCTTTCAAAGGTAGAAGATACTGTACGACCATTCCATTTTTTCTCTCAATTGCGCTACTATAATGAAAAGACATTTCTTTGAATACTGTACTCTCTCTCGCTCTCTCTCTAAAACACAAACACACACAATCTAACTATCACATTATTATTATTTTTTTATGTTAAAAAACTAAATTGAAAATTAAAAATAAATACTTCAAGGAAAATTGTTCTTTCATTCAATCACTGTTACAATAAAAAAAAATAAAACTGACAGATTTTTGCTCACATAGATAAATGACACACGACAGCAGCCAACGCTGTAGTTTCGGGTGTTAATGAAAACGGTCTACCGCAGAATCACTCGCAGAAGAACAATCGCACCCCAACCCGTAAGTGAAAGATGAGCCACCAATCGGATGCGGAGCCTCACACCTTCTAGAAGAGCCTATGCCACCTGACGGCACCGCGTGGCACCTCTACTTGTTAGCATCCTCCCACGGGGGGCTCAGGGACACCAGGAGATGTGGACCACCCATTCAGAATATATACGCCATGTGCCATTAGGAGACTAACGTGAGGGCTTCAGGTTGTTGTTTTTTTCCAGGATTTTCCGGCAGAGTTTTTTCTGGTTTCATATTGTGCGTCAAATGAGGTCATCCAGTTTGAGCTCTTTCCATAGATGCTCAGAGCAATTAAGACGGATGCTCCCATATTGGGATGTTGACCCTCGAGACATGTTGATCATCTGATTCAAAGCATTCTGTGAAAAACACAATCAAATCATCCTCTATGCTTCACAGTCAGGATAATGTTCTTTTCTCTGTAAAACAAACAAAGGACATCCTCCTGGAGGCACTGTGACTTGTCGTCACGCATCAAACTCCAGTTGGGCTGCCGTGCTTTTTCTCCTCCAAATCTGCATCATCCACTTTGCAATGAGCTTCTTTTTTCTTTTTTTTTTTAGAATGAACGAATAGAAGGAACTCCTGAATATTGGCGGACATTTTGTGTCCAATTCATTCATCCACAACAGGTTGGATCTGTGAATTGTAGTCTCAGCTTCAGCAGATCTAGCTCCACAGTGGAGTTAGTGATAGTGCAACTCCTGTTTCAATTTTCCCGCCAATTTCTAGTTTCTAATTGTTGTCTGTCGTTTCCTTTCTGCAGTGGCCAAACCGCAAGCACTCACTTTTTTTCTTTTTTTTTTCTTTTTTTCGCAAAGCAGATGAACCCCGAAATCTTATCTGGCTAATCCCGAGTAAACCTCTCTAGTCTATCATGAAAGGTGATCATTAAAGGTCTCCGGCTAAGTACGGATGAATGGGGCCTGTGCATTAACAGGGATTGGAATATAAACTCATTTGTAAACCAAAATGATGGTTATCAATCAGGCTGACATCTGCTGTCTGGAGTGAATACAGAGAGCGAACATTTTTTTTTTAGCTCTTACGTAACCAGGGCTCAACCTGTGCATAACATCAAATCACAAAAAGGCAAAAATGAGTGTATTAAAAAAAAAGAGGCAAAAAAAGAAATGCTTCAATTCCCTTTTTTTCGCTTTAGTGTCGAGTTATGCCACCTGGCGAAACGAGGCTAGGACACCCCGACGTACATCAAACCGTTTTTTTTACATTCATCATGCACAGGGTCTTAAACCCCTCCGTGCTCCCCAAGGGTGTAAATAGGCAGTAAGACCCATCTCAGCCATCAGGACCCTGATGTAGCGGGAAGGAAGCCATGTGGAAGAAACACGTCTTCCCAGTATAAATAGCCTGTACGGGCCATGTGTACCCACAGATTAAAGCATCTTTGAAGTCTGCCATACATCAGTTGAAAACTCCCTTCCACTCTGCTCTTTAAGCTAATAAGCTTAAATCTTCCAACAGCTTTGGCTGCTGAAAGATTAAAAAAAAAAAAAAAGAGGAGAGATAGAGAGAGAGAGAGAGAGTGGGAGAGAGGAAAGAGGAAAAAGAAAGTTTAATCCCAGCTTTGATGATGCATTATGTGCTGGTGGAAAGAACACTCAAAGTTCCCCCTGAAACTCCAAAGTGACATGGACCCTATCAGGCGGTTCTGGATGGAGGAACCGGCAGAACGGAGCATCCACATGACAAAAGCCTCAGCAGCTGGAGGGTCGGGGGTCTTTTTTTTCTTTTTTTTTCCATTGTCATACAGTATAATCACCTCCATTTCCACCCGGGCCCCAGTTCCTCAGATATGCCGGCTGCAAAACGACGGCCAAACACGACAAGTGTAGTAAGTAAACTCAACGTGACCCAGCTTTTTGCCTGAGCAGCAGTTTGGCAGCTCAGCGACTCAGAGATTAAACTCCGAGGAGAAACGGCGTGGGGGCTGAGGAGAGAGAGAGAGAGAGAAAGAGAGAGAGAGAGAGAGAGAGTGAGGTGGAAAAAGAATGGAAGAGAAGGGGTGCGAAAAAAAAGGCGAGGGAGGGAGGGAGGGAGGGAGGGAAGAGGAGAAGGATCAGAGAGTTATGAATGGGTGAGAAAGGAGAGAAGGAGAGGCGAGGGAGGTGGAGATGGAGGGGGGGGTGTGTTGGGAGGGGGCACAGGGTTCAGGTTGGACTGTCATTTTCCAGCAGGGAGAGAGACGGAGAGGAGAAAACAAAGTAGTGCGAAGATCTGCGGCCTGGTTTCCATGACAACAGCAGACTGTGATTTTCGCAACCTTCATTTTTTATGAAGGGGGCCTGACTCGGGTGAGGGCGGACAGACACAAACAAGAGAGGTCAGGCCTCCTGTTTACCTCAGGGATCTGTGACGTCAGATGAACTGAGAAAAAAAATGCTGCCACAAGCTAATTGGTCTGCAACAGTATTCAGGAAGAAAAAAAATGCCATGGCAACAAGATGTTTATTGTTTCCATGTCAGGCTGAAAAATAACATTTTGAATGTGAAGTTCTGTAAAGTTAAAAAAAATCCAATCCAAGCAGGACAAGAGAGACCTGTAAACATAAAAAATGCACGCAGATAATTAAAAAAAAACATTTACATGTAACCAGGCATCTGGGTAAATTGACCTGTTTTTGAAAACACGCTTAAATTGGATGCGAGATCTGGAATGCATCAAAAGCAAACTGCAAATCCGTAATGACAGCAATAATGATGTCATCTGCGTAAAAATGTTTGCTACAATTTCGGGGTGACAAGAGATGATATTGTTTGTGCGCTGAATGTAAGAGGACCAAGAACGGAGCCCTGTGGAACACCCTTTGGTTCGTGGATGACCGGCTCAGGGATCGTGGGCGAGCAGGATCATTTGAGTAAATAATAAACCTGCTGGGACCGGAAAACTCTATGCAATTGGAAAAGACCTTCAGGTGATGCTGGATATGATACTATAGAATAAATGGAAAATATGAGTTCCTCATTAGTCTGCCGCACACATAGTTCACCGTGAGCAAAAAACAATTGGGTGTACATGCGCACCCACACAAACGAAAGAAAAGAACAGAAGAAAAAAAGGCCAAAAGGAGAGAGAGAGAGAGAGAGAGCGAGAATACTGGAGGGGGCAGTGGTGGAGAAATAAGATACGAGGAGTTGGGTGGTGTTTGGGTGGCTCCTCATCCTTCCCATCCCGCCTATCTCTCTAGCCCCCCTCCCCCGTTTCTGGTTGGAGTGTTTGGGAGGCGAGCTGCAGGTGTCCCTCTCCACTCCGAGCCCTGCCGTCGCTACCTCCAGGTCAATGGGTTTGTTCTGGCAGGGCCAGCGGCGGTGAATGGGCATCGTTACAGTTTCATTACAGCTGAAATGAAAGCGGTATTTAATGTCCGGTGGAGCCCCTGCTACTACTTGAGAGCCAGAGAGAAGAGAGAGAGAGACAGACAGAAGGTGGGGGAAGAGGAGGAGGAGAGAGGGAGGGGGGGGAGTGAATCTCGATGGGAAGCAAGAAAGCATTTTTTTTTTGTTTTTTTTTTCACATCTGGAGAGGCTGGGTCGGGGGAAGAGAGGACGAAATGACAATTTACAAATAGTAAAGCGGGGCGGGGGGGCAAGAAAAAAGACCTGGATGTGGGAGTGTTGCT
The DNA here is from genome assembly GCA_016785305.1 of Colistium nudipinnis. Lineage (NCBI taxonomy): Eukaryota > Metazoa > Chordata > Actinopteri > Pleuronectiformes > Rhombosoleidae > Colistium > Colistium nudipinnis. The sequence goes on from JAFBJU010000873.1 coordinate 20,651, forward strand.
GCTGATCAAAATGGCTAATGGTCCACCACCACCAGCAGCAACAACAACAACAACAACAACAGCGCTCCAAACGCACAACTGACATGTTGCAAAACTCACTGTCGCTGACTGACGCACATGTAATGAATCTTATGGAAAAAAAAACATTTCTTCAATATTCTGACAGTGTGCAATTCAACTCCATGTAAATTAATATTTGTGTGTGCGTGTGTGTGTGTGTGTGTGTGTGTGCAAGGTTTTCATGTTTTCATTTCATTTTCTGATCTAACGTGTGTGTGTGTGAGTGAGTGATTTTGCAACCGAGTGAGGGACCAGCACGGAGGCCAGCTGAGCTCATTGTCTCTGGACGCTTCGGTGGAAACACGCTGATATCAACCCGAGGTTCTGGGATGGCTGAGGGCGTGACACACAACATCCACACACGTGTTCTTATCATGTTGTTTTTTTTTTTTTTAAATATTACAAATGTGCGTGTTGCTTAACAGAAACATAAAGCTTCACCTTCACAACTTCTGCGGTCACAATTGTGTATTCAAAATCTGATACTCAAGCTTATTACTATGACACATTCTGGACCTATTATAGTTTGAACAATGTTTTTTTTTTTATCTATGGATTCTTAAAAAAAATAAAAAGGTCAGATGTAATGTACATGCGTTGCCACTTGATTTAATTTGCAGCATACAAAATAAGGTCCTTGGATTTTGAAATTTAAAAGCCCTGAACATAGCTTCTGGCCCAATAAAAAAATTAAAATGTTCCTCACTGGTTCAATATTTATTCATTTCACCAGAAACTTGTTTAACCGGCTGAAAGAAAAAAAAGTTAAGTTGCCTAATGTTTGCCACAGGCTATTGTAGTCATCATGACCTCGAGAGAGTTTTTGGGAAGCCAAAACACAATCACGAATAATTATAAAAAATCTTCATTATGCCTCAGTTGTCATTGACGGGACGCTTAAGACAAAACACATATGGCAAAAACAAAAACATCGTCAAATTTAACATTTTGCAGATGGTGAACAGGAATGTTTGCAGACGGGATATTAACCAGCAGCTCAACGTGGAAAAACCGGGAGAGATAGAATAATCTGTTCCTCACCTTGTCACCTTTACCTTGGCCTTGCAGATTGAATGTGTGTGGGGACGCGCTTCTGGGCTGAGTTTCGATCCAGGACTGTCAGCACGTTGGCATTGGATGTTAAGTTTGTCAACACCCCTGATTCCAGGATAAGTCATCAAACTGTTGGAACTGTTTTATTTAAAAAAAAAAAAAAAAAAAAAAACAGAGATTTAGTCTTTTTTTTTTTTTACATGGTCTTTGTCATTAACAAGGGATGAATGAACAATTTAAACAGAAACATTAGGTAAAACCTGTGTGATCATCATTACACATTAAATTGTCATTAAGTGAATTACACGTCAAGAAAAAAAAATCGGTTTAATGTAATAATATCCTTTAATCTAGTTAAAACCAGAGGTTGAGGACATAATTACCAATTGAAAAATGTGAAGTTAAACTCATGAGTCAGACCCAAGTAGAGACTGTTTAAGATACGTCTTAAAATGTCCTTGCAATAATTCCACTGTCTGGTAATATCTCACTTAATTTATTCAACAAACTTTAAGTATCAAATATTAACCATCAACAACAAAGATTAAATATTTAAGAAGGATAAGTGGAGAATTTCGTTTGTATGGAAATTCCTAATTCCCGTTAAAAATGTGCGAAGGACTAAAAGAGTGCCACAAAGGATAACAAACAAATTCATATATTTTTTTCTGTGTGAAAAAAAAAACAAAACATTGAAATGCACAAGGTTGAGTTATTCCTGTGCATTCAGTTTTTAATTGAAGTCAAATTTAAATTAGCTTTACTAACAATTTGGAATAATGGCCCAGAAATGGAATGAAGACTGTTTTTTTTTACAGCTACAAATAATGGCTTAGAACAGATGATTATATAATAGAGCAATACACAACCAAAAAAAATCTCAGAGATTGAGTTGCAAAAATAGTGCCTGAAATCAACTGACAAATAGGATTTAAAGTTGCTAAAAAATATATCGGAGTGTCCTCAGCTGCCTCGCTCGGCCTGGCTCCGTCTCTCTCTCTCTCTCTGTCCTCACATGGCTTTTGGCCTACTTTCTGCAGAGAGCTGCAAAGAGTGTGAGCCAAATTTCAGCCCCGGATTCGCAGGCGGCGGCGAGAGACCGTCTCTCTGCGTTCACATCTTTATTCCGACATTCGCCTCATTTGATGATGCAGAACGTGCAGCCTTTGACATGAACCCCGTTCCATACTCGGAGGGGCTTTCATGCTAATCGCTCATGGAAAGAAAAAAAAAATCCCAACTCACACGATGAACTGTAGATGAAGTCATGTTGAAGTGACAAGGTTGGAAAATCAAAGCCCGTGTGACAAATCATGGAGATGTACGGCATGTCAGCTTAATCGGGACTGTGAAGTTTAATTTGGCCAAATCTGCCCCATTACATATTCATTTCTATTCCACTTGGGATAGTTCTCGTCCCCTTTTGTATCTGATAATGTTTATTGAAACAATGTATCTGGGCTAAAGATGACATTGCTTGTATTCCATCTAAAAAAAAATTAGCAAAAAGGAAAATGATTTGTTATTGTTGTTACATGTAACAACTGAGGAAAATGAAGATATAAAGACTCATACGTACATGCATTCTTAGGCATGAACATTTTAATTTGAACTTGTGGTTCCAATCACGGTGGCCTAAAATCTATATTGACAACATTGAAAAATAAGAGTTACCTCGAAATATATTTGATCTATTTCATTCATAATATATATATATATTTTCTTTTATTATAAACTATTTACTAATTATTCCTATAAACTTTTTATTCCTTAAATGGAAAGTCCAGAAAGTATTGAGATTTAAATTAATTTTTTTTTTGGTATTTTAAAAGATTCAATTCATCAACCATCATTACATAGCCTTTTTTTTTTTTGGCTTGATGACTAAGTTTATGCAATGTAACCTGATTATTAAGCATTTGAAAAACCATGAGTTTCTTTATGGCATTTCATCATATTCTTACCTTTCTCAATTTCAGCTGTTTTTTTTTATTTTTAAATGACAAATATCGAATGCAAACATGGAAGATAATTAGTCTATGTTAAAACTGTGTAATGTAAATGGAAACAATGCAATTGGAATACAATATTAAACATCAAAAACTGAATGAATCATGAGAATTACAATTAAGAAAAAACCTTTCAGTTGTAAAACATTCCACAAACATCAGTGTATTTTATAGAGGGGCCTTTTTTCTGCTTTCTGTAATTCTCGCAAAAATCCATTTTACACAAAAACCTCCCGCTCCGTTTCTCCAGCCCAAATTGTTCATAATGCAGCAGATCGGGGACATGCTGGAGAAAGGAACCTGGCTTTGTCTTAACTCTGAAGTCCATCTATTGGTTGACGATATAACCGTCTCCGCTCTCTGAAGCCAAATCCCTGCTGATATCACTTTATCAAATGTAAAACCAAAAGCTGCCTGTTACAGGTCCGCACAGGAACGGTCGGAATAAATCCTGGAAATAAGTCGAGGCAGGTCGAGGGTTAAACGGACACAACGGACAATATTTCATCCAAAAAAGAAAAAGAAAAACTTCAGATCAGTGAAAAAGAATAATAAAATAATAATTTGAATAATAATAACGTCATCCCTCTTTTAGTAAGTTTTTCCAAAAATGCAATATACAGTAAATATATGTGAACTGTGATTTATTGCACCGTTAGAGGAGCTCACCCTGCAGACGCTCCCTCCTGCTGACGGCACGGAACTCACTCCCGCCGGACAGATGTGGAAGAGGTTGCAGGAACATCTGGTTCCCGAGGTAACGGAGAACGTCACAACGCGACCAAACAGGAAGCCGTAATCCATCTCTACCTACACCTGGAATGACAACCTTACGAGTCCACTATCGGCTTTGTACCATATTTCAAAATGTGGTAGTTCGTTCACAACATTTTACCACTCCAGCACTGTGTATGCTGGAATAGAAATATCTATTAAGAAAACAATTGTAGACGTGTTTATTACGATTGAATGCAATGCTCAACATCAGGCCCACTGCGCCAAAAATGTTAGCATTTAGCCTTTTACCTAGCCTAGCAAGGCGCACGCTAAGGCGGCACTATCAATGCCCTTTAGCATTATCACACAACATGATGTGCACATGCATACACATGTACAAATATGTAACACACTGATGTACAATTTACAATGTAAATATAACATTAATATGTGGAAATATTGAACTGTTACAAATACTGGAATACAAGTTATGCTAGTAACACAAAGCTGGTACTCGTATATCCAGTATGCTATGTTATCTCTTAAAATAACACAACGGAAGAATTTAAATAAACGTTCCATTATTATGAATCGAAATCATTTTATTTTTTTTACGGAAACATAGGAGTATCTTAGCCTTGAAGCCACTTTCTGCAACGAATTGTATTTATTTAGCTCAACATCAGTGAGTGTGTTTGCACATTAGTACAAAGACACTGGTAAATCGCGTCAAGCCAAGAAAAATGTGCGTGTGACAAGTGAAGCTCGGTTCACTGTGTCATATCCGTCTCGTGTTCTCGGACCACTCTGACTTGTCCCGACCTGTTTCCATAAACTGCCAGAGAGGGGAAAAGGCAAAGGCTGCCTGAGCAGAATCAGGACAAACCTCACGTGCACGGTACACAACACATGAAACGCACACATCAAAGCTGGAGATTCTGACACACAAAAATGGTACATTGGAATACAACCCCAAAAAATATATATATTTGCATGATGAATGAATTATTAACGGTATTTATCCAGGTAATTCCCATGACATGCATTCATGCATAGCATAAATGACAATAATGTGATTCTGGGATTTAACAAATAACCATCCACACAAAATCTTCCATCCAATTTCTCGTCTGGGACCTGGCTTGTCATTTGTCTTTTTGAACGTCTTTATTGAGATGCATTCACTGCGTCATGTATAAAGTCAGAGGAGGAGGAGGAGGAGGAGGAGGAGGAGGGGGTGGGGTTCTAATAAGTCTTGGCAACTCTGCAGAGACACACGTCATGCCAAGGAATGAATCTTGTTGAAACAGATTCAAGCTTTTAAAGAAGCATAAAAAAAGACACCTTCCAAAGACTAAATGTCCATCCAATTTCTCGTCTGGGACCTGGCTTGTCATTTGTCTTTTTGAACGTCTTTATTGAGATGCATTCACTGCGTCATGTATAAAGTCAGAGCAGGAGAAGGGGGAGGAGGAGGAGGAGGAGGGGGTGGGGTTCTAATACGTCTTGGCAACTCTGCAGAGACACACGTCATGCCAAGGAATGAATCTTGTTGAAACAGATTCAAGCTTTTAAAGAAGCATAAAAAAAGACACCTTCCAAAGACTAAATGTAGCACGCGTCAGCCGGCAAAAATCGCACCATTCATTTCCCGCCTCTATTTATAAGCGACCACAGAGGCGAGAAGTGAAAATCATGTGAAATGACAGCAGCGAGACTTTATTTAGACACACAAACGCCGTGTAAGACGTCTGTGTCTCACACTGCACTCACTGTTCTGCCCTCACATCACTGCCATGTTTGTCGAGGGAAAATAGGAGAAAATTGTGCAATCGCCAGGCATGTTGTTGTCGCGCACTATGGCCTTCAGACATCAGAGCGGCACACACTGTTGCACAAAAAAAGAAAGAAAGAAAGGAGTTCGGATATAGGCTTCTGTGGGAAGAAGAGAGAAAAACATACATTTTGAACAGAAATAACATTGGTCTGGTCTAATAATCCAACATACTGGCAATAGTATGACCGTTATTTTCTTTTACAATTATGGACCACACATAAAATTCAAAGGGAATACTCAGACAACACACAGAGTTGTCCAAAGGAAATTTATTGACATATGACATTTGAAACACTGACGAGGGGTCCTAGTGAGTAAACGATAGCACAAGGGAGGTCAAATCAATTGAAAGGGATTCATAACTGTGGCTTGGCTCACTATTTATTAGATTTTTTTTTTAATGCATATTGTTAATACAAATCAGGAAACCAGTTATTGCGGGAAATGTAACAAATGCATCGCTATATGAATAGTTTCGAATAGAAAACATTCTCTTAGAGGTACCACTAGAGGATCAGAAACAGCATTATGGGTGTCTACCACAACAAAAAAAAAATAATAAAACTTGAATTATAGTTGCAAATTATTAAATTCAAGCAGGAAGGGACACGCAAAGATGCCGGTGCACAAAAAAAAAAGACATACATCCAGAAGATATAGGAAGCAGACATAAACATTTAGAAGGAGAGTCATTTATAAGTGAGGGGTCAATGGTGGTGCAATAACACAAGTTATATAAAAAAAAATGCACTTCATTGAATTCTTGTCTTGTGTCCTCAGATAATAAAACAAAAATCAGAGTCCAGAGTCAAACACAAAAAAAATCCCAGTTTGTCATGAAATAGTATAATTTCCATGAAGATTCTTATCCTGTTATAGGACCTTCCAAAATACCGAGAGCAGGTCAGAGAGTCCTTCAAAATCCTCGCCAGCTCAGATTCAAAAAAGAAAAGAAACAAAATTCAAAACCCCCAAATTACACATCTGCACAGCTTCAAGGCTGTTAAAGCAGAGAGGAGAAAAAGAGAAGAAATCCTCCGGCCAACATGCTAAAGTCATTCCGGGAAAAGAAATGTCCGAAAAAAAAAGAAAAAAAAAAGAAGAGAGAAATAAACATTCGCAGCTATTTGGTGGATGGGGCAGCAACGTGTTAAATGTGGATTCATCAGGGGATTTCCAAACATTGAGGCCCAGTGGGGAGGAAGAGGGCTCGGCCTGGGCCTCCAGTCATCAATACCTGGCTTTCTATTCCATAAAGACAACAGGAACAGCTGTACATGTGTGTGTGTGTGTGTGTGTGTGTGTGCTGACACACTGCTGGTGATATTAGTCTCGCTCGCTCAGATTAATGAGGTGAGTGTGTAGCCTGGTTAATCTGCTGGTGTGTGTGTGTGTGTGTGTGTGTGTGTGTGTGTGTGTGTGTGTGTGTGTGTGAGTGATCCTATCCCACCAGCTTCTATAGAATGGATTTAGCCTACGTGAGGAAGGACACACACACACACACACACACACACACACACACACACACAAACACACACACACGCGCGCGCGCGCGCGGGAGGTCCTCGACACATTTCAAAGCGATCGCACTGCAGCCACCCAAAAAAGTGCAGTTTGGCAGCGCATGCACTGACTGAATGAACAAAAAGAAAAAGAAAAGAAAAAAAAATAAAATAAAAAAACAACACGTGAAAAAGGATGAACGTGCCGGAGTGGTGCCTGAAAATTCGAAATCTGGTAAAGTCGGCCAAGCTTCAATGCCAAGAAGTGCCTCAGCAATTTCAGCTATGCCGGCGAGAAAATAGACCACAGGTGTTTCAAAAAAAAAAAAAAAAAAAAAAACGACTCAGCCATAGGGGGAGGGCATTAGAAAACGACTCAGCCATAGGTGGAGGGCATTAGCCATGGGGTGGGGGGGGGGGCGGGATTAAGGGGTTGACGGATAGCGGCGTCCTATGTGATGCAGGGACAGACCGGGAGGGGAAGGGGTAGTGAACCCCTCTGCAGTGTAGGACGAACACGCACACACACACACACACACACACACGCGTGCAGTGACCAGCTCTGGTTTCTCCCGCCTGCAGCGCAGAGCACGCTGCACATGGAAGGGAGTGGCTGGAAAAAAAAAAAAGCTGCAGGATGGTTCCTGTAAACTCAGCGTGGAGAGGCTCCACAAAGAGGCTCAACGCTCCGTCACCTCGTCCGCTTCTTTCTCCAAAAAATACGAAAAAAAAAAAATCGTTCTAATCAATAATTCAACTTCGGAACCGATTGTGACTTTTTTTTTTTTTTTTGCTTTTCTTGTCTTGATGCGGTTTGGGCGTAACCCTGCAACAACACACACAAAACATTGTATCTTCCCCACACACACGCACTCGCACACGCACGCACCCACACCCACACACACACACACACACAAAGGTTCCTCCAGCCAAAAACTGCCCGATGGCATTCAGATTAATCCCAGACAGGAAAAGCTAATATTTTTAGCCACATAAGCAGAATGAATCAGATTGTACTGACTCACACCACCTGCAGCAGCTGGGTGACAGTAAAAAAAAAAATGTAATTTGATGAAAAACATCTTCCACCCTGGGTTGGTTGAAGATGTATGAAAGGTTGAAAATCAGAATCGGCATCAGACAACAGGGATGGCCCCGGAGAAAAAAGAAAAAAAAAATGCAATCAGCGGCAGTGTCTGTGTGTGTGTCTGTGTGTGTGTGTGTGTCTGTCTGTCTGTGTGTGTGTGTGCCCGCGTGTGTGTGTCTGTCCTCCGTGTCTGCCTCAGCCGTGGGGACACAGTGTACAGACAGAGCGGCCGAACAATGAGCGCGAGCCTGCAGCAGCACCCGGTCGCCCCGGGTTCCCGTTTGTTCACCCGGCTGAGCCCAGAACATCCATCCTGAGCCAGGGAGATGGAGATGGAGATGGAGATGGAGATGGAAATGGAGAAACGCTGCTCACAGAGGATTTCATATAAGAGGACGGCTGAGGCAGAAAACACACACGCCAAAAAACAAATCCAGATTAGCTCATGAACAAGCATCTGGAGGAGGTCATCGGAGGTGACGCCTGAAGGAGGAGGAGCCCTCACCAAAAGACGTCTGAAGGTCAGGACCGAAAGGCTGATGATGTCACGGCCAAATACATCTTCATGGTTACGCCCATTCCACACACCTGCCCACAGTTTCTTTTTGCAAAATACAGCACAGTGCGTGAAAGCTACCTATGGGAAGAAATGCTGGGGACCACCTGTCATCGACATTCCCTGGTGGTCCCCATTTAAATCGGATATGAGCTGCAGAATCCAACATGGTTGTGTAGTAGGTTGTGTGTCGGAGGAGCTGTGGCTGTTAAACAAATAAAATGCAGCAAATGGGTCACATGGGGGGGGGGGGTTAGGGGGCGATGGCGTGGCAATCCAACACCTCAACGACCCAACCAAAGCCAATCCTTGACGTCAATGCCAAGACGAAAACATGGAGCGGAACACGTGCTCCTCGGAATCAGCATTTGCTTTGTAGTCGTAGCGATGTGTCGGCGCGTGGGACGCCACGTCACCACCGATGACAAAGCGCGGCGTCCGCGGCCCAAAGGGGGCAGAACCGGCGAAAGGCGCTGGAGTCACGCGCAGCGCATCGGCCGGCGGCAAACAGGAGGTTCCGGCTGGACTTCCTGTCGCAGCCCCCTGTCCTTTACGTTTGCGCGTGTGCAGGAAATGAGCGAGCGTCCACATCGCAGAGGGTTCACTGAGGTCAGGCACATATTGTACAGAGCTGTTGTCGTCACGCTCAACGTTACACTGTGCTGCTCTCAAGCCATAAAGGTGCGCGCACACACACACGCACACACACAAACAGAGAGCCATCACACCAGCAGACGCATGTTCACTTAACAGTGTTCACTGGGGTGTGAAGAGGTTAATGCTTTCACCTCGAGCTGACCAGCTGTTTTTTTTTTGTTTTTTTTATACGCGGCGTCCAGTCGATGTTCGGACGGCGTCGCCATTATCTCGATTTCTTTAATCTGCCACAGGACGTTAATGCCCTCTGGGGGGGTGGGGGGGGGGGGTCATTAATAAACGGCATTAAGGGCCGTGTCTCCATAGAGTAGCAGAAGAAAAGACCCTCCGCATGTCTTCGCTGGTGTGTGAAATTGGATCAAACCGCTTCTATTAGCGTCCCGTTTCTATACGAGCGGCTTCACATCAAAGATGGACGACGCCGGCAGATAATTGACGCTTAAGTGAGATGATGGGAGGCGACCATGCGGACGTGGTCGCCAAGTCGGTGGTGGTACGAATCAGGACCCTGATGATCGTCTACCTACCTACCTCATACCACTTCCTCCTCCTCCTCGCCCCCGGAGCCCCCCCCCCCCCCGTCTCTTATACACATCTCCCCCCCCCTTCCCGAGGGACCAGGCCGACTGCGGCATCCACTTTAATCCACATGGTACGGCCGAGGGATGCGATCAAAAGTTGTCAGGTGGCGCGTGCGGGAGATCCAAGGGTGAAGCAAACGCGCCGGCTCACTGCGCCACGGCCTCCCCTCCTCCGGTCGCCATTGTTCGAGTCAGGAACGTGACTGGCTGGCCGCGCACCCCTCCCAGCTCCCGAGAGCCTAACCCGTGGACATGAACGCACAACGTCACAAGTTAGGGTCTCAGGGACGGAGAGAGACGCGTCTCCTCGGAAAAAATCCTGGACCACCGGATTCTCTTTGTGTTCCAGATTTTGCCCCCCCCCCCCCAAAAAAAAATAAAATAGAAAAGATAAAGCCACCCTGCGTGAGCGGCGAAGTCAAACGAGGACTCGGAGCGTCTGAGGATTGTGCTGCACGCAGGGCAAACTCAGCCAGCTACACACGGACACACAAAGCGACACATCCAACACACACGCACACAAATGGCATACGTTCAACGAGCACGTTCGCTGCAGCCTCCGTTGCCCCCCCGTTCGAATATGTCGGTGAACACACAAGTGCAAGCTTCAGCCAGACACAACATTGGCCAGCTAATCACCCCCCCCCTCCTCTCTCTCTCTCTCTCTCTCTCTATCACTCTCTCCCCCTCCCCCCATCTCCGGCGGAACAATACAGCACTTTGAAAAATGCCTCCTGCTATCAGGTACAGAGCTTGGCCGTACCGTACAGCCGGCCCCCGAGATCCCCCCGCCGCCTGGGGGAACCATCAAAAAATATCTGCAGACACAATTTTTTTTTTGTTGGTCATTACTGCAGAGGACGAGCGAGACAAAAGCTCCGCGTGGACGCCTCCACGTCTGAGGGCGGCCAAGCCATCCCTCCGACACCAGGACTCGCAGCCCTCGTGCCCACCGTCGCATCTCGCACCCGCTAAATAAAATCCTCCTAAACAAGATACACCCCCCCACTCCCCTCCTCTCTCCCCCTCGTCGTTCGGTGTAGTTTTCTGGAAATCCTCCGGAGAGGCTGCACGGAGGAGGAGCGGCAGGGGGGGCGGGGGGGGGAGAGAGAGAAATAAAAGACGAGCGAGATAACAAAGCTTCCGCGGCTCCTTCGTGCAACCATGGTGGTCCGAAAGCTTTAGGAAACAGATGGGGAGCTTAGAGGGGAGGAAGAGCGTTCGCTGGTACCGACTCACCCTCCCCTTCGGATCTGGGATGCACTCGGTGCTCCTCCAGACTGCTGCCTGCTCAGGAAAGGGAAGAAATAGAAGAGAGAGAGAGAGAGAGCGAGAGAGAGAGAGAGAGAGAGAGAGAGAGAGCGAGAAAGAGAGGAATAGAAAGCTCAGATTTAAACTTACAGTCATGCCCACGATGCGAGGATGAGGCCGGCCGCTGAGAGCCGGGCGAAATAAATGGCGAGAGCGAGAGCGAGAGAGAGAGAGAGAGAGAGAGGGAGAGGGAGAGGGAGAGAGAGAGAGAGAGGGACTGAGTAAGAGAGAGACGGACAGAGAATAGGGAAAAAAATAGGCATACGGATGGGTGGTAGGACCGTTTGCCACTCTCTTTCCCTCTATCTCTCTTTTACACACACACACACACACACAAGCAGAGAGAGAGAGAGAGAGAGAGAGCAGTCTGGGGAGGAGAGTCAGCGAGACGATTCCTCTTTCCAGAAAAACCAAAGACGGAGAGGTTTGAAACGAGCAGGTAGGTGAACAAGGGATGGCCAGAGAGAGAGCGAGGGAGCGAGCGAGCGAGAGAGAGAGAGAGAGAGAGGGTGTTAAAGGAAAAGGGGCGAGCGTCGAGCCACGGATATCAGTGTTTGCAGGGCCAACGCTGCCAGAAACAGAGCAGTATGCTGCCTCACCGAGAGGAGGGAGGGGGGGGCACCTACACACAGACACACACACACGCACGCACACACGCACACACACACACACGCACGTACAGCAGGGACACACTCGTTCGCCTCTCCTTGCACCTTCTCCTCAGCCTCTACTTACATTGGATCCAAAACTGCAGGTCCCAGGCAGGTTTGGCGCGCGCACTCAATCACACACAGACACACACAGACACACACAGACACACACACTTTGTGACATGCGTGCCGTCCCTCACACACACTCTCCCAAACCCAAAACGAACGCGGCCGCCTGCTCTCTGGTCTCGCTCGGCTTTCTCTCGTTCTTTGCCCTTTTTCCCCTCATTCTTGCCTCTTTTCAATCGCGCGCAGCAAAAAAAAAAAAGAACACTGACGCACACACACACGCGCACGCACGCACGCACACACTCTCACCCCCTTCGTCTTCTTCTTTTTCTCACCCTTCTCCTTCTCTCTCCGGTATTAGTTCCCTCTTCCTCTCTCAGTCCTTCCTGTACTCTTTCTTTTCCCCCCTCTGGCTCATTGTCCTTCACGTGTTGATAGGCAGGAGACGAGAAAAAAAAAAAAAAAAAAAAAGGAAAAAAGGAAAAAGAAAAGAAAAGAAAAAAACCCGGAGAAAGGGGGGAGAGAAATATCATCCATTAATTTGCCTCACAGCTGTATTCGCTTACAGCCAGAGGCCCTCTCTCCGTCTGTATCAGACGAGCGAGCGAGAGAGAAAGAGAGGGAGGGAGAGAGAGAGTGAGAGGGAGGGAGAGAGAGAGAGTTAGGGGGGGTGGCGAGAGAAAGTAGTCCTCCTTTCGTTGTTTTTTCCACCTTGCCAGTGTCCGTTTTCCACCCATAAAACAAATCCTGTGTTCTCTCTCTCTCTCTCTCGCTCTCTATTTCCTCCCTCTCTTTCTCTCTCTCTCTCTCTCTCTCTCGTCTGCGTGCATGCAAAAGAAAAAAAAATCCACTTCTCCCGTCTTTCTTTCTTTCTTTCTCTCTTTCATGTGTCTCGGTGTCTCACATGGGCCGCCATCATTCATACTATCCCCTCGGAAAGACACGGAGAGACGGACAGAGAGAGAGGGAGGGAGAGGGAGGGAGAGAGAGAGAGGGGGAGAGAGAAAGGGGCCATAGAAACATTGCTATATGATGTGATTTGGCTTATAGAGGCTACATTTAATCTCCACTGCTCCCCCAGGCTTTGGTATGGAGACACACAGAGCGATAGAGAGAGAGAGAGAGAGAGAGAGAGAGAGAGAGAGACAGCGAGGGAGGGAGGGGGGGAGGAGAGAGAGAGGAGGGGACAGATGGAGCAGAGAAGGAGACTGACGACGTACAACCGACCGGAGGCTCAAATCAGCGACGGGGCCCAGAGAGACGGAGAGAGAAGGAGAAGGAGGGGAAAAAAAAGAAAGAAAGAAAAAAAAAAAAAAGGAGAATTCTCTGAGACCACACTGCCCTCTTGCTTCTCCTCTGCTCCCTCCCTCCTCCACGCACCGATCGACCGACTGCGTCTGCAGCCCGGCTAATCTCCAATCCGCCAATCCTCTCTGACTGCTGTCTGGCAGATGGAGCATTGTGCGTTTGTGTGTGTGTGTGTGTGTGTGTGTGTGTGTGTGTGTGTCTGTGTGCGTTTTTTCTATCTCTATACAGCTGCAGTTGCCAGAGAGAAAAACCCCCATGCAGCTGGATCTACAGCATGATCCACCGTTGTATAGCACCGCACCCTGAAGAGCGCGCGCACGCACACGCGCGCGCACACACACTCTCACACACACACACACACACACAGCCACCCTCATTTATCACCTGCTTTGTGTGTCCAGATAGAGACAGTCTTTGGCGAGGGCGCTAATATTAGCCTGCTTTGATGGCGAGAGTCTGCAGCAGGCGCACAAAGGCTCACACACACACACGCACGCCTGCACACACACACACACACACACCCCCACATAGGCACAAACGATCACACACACACCCAGGCTCCCGTGCATGCATCGCACAGGCGTGAACATGCGGAGACAGGTGCAGCAGCTCCGTGCACAACACACACACAGACACACACGACGTGCGTCCGAAGAGGGTTTTTTTTTTTTTTTTTTTTACACGGCGAGGAGATTTTACACGCATAAATTATAAGAAACTTTGATTTAAGTTAGTCGATGACTCGTTGCCATTGATTTACGGATCCCATCTCGCTCTCTTTAAGTACTTTCTGCCGGTAATGGCCAGGAGTCGCCCCCGGCGTGCCAGGCCGTACATCAGCCGAGACCCAGATCTGTCACGCCGGCCCACGTGTGGTCCGAGGAGACGGCGCGGGACCACTGCAGCAGCTGCGCGGCTCATCTGGGCGACTGATTGGCAGCTGATTGATAGGTCGCCGAGGTCGTTGCTGCGGTAACGGCCATGATGGAAATAACAGGGGTGTTGCTTTACTGTCTCTATCTCTTTATTATTATTATTATTATTATTATTATTTCATTTTTTTTTTGAATATTCATAATACTCTATTCTATATGCTCCGATCTTTTCATGAGAGACTTAAATATGGAATTCCAAAACTGGGAGATGAAACTGAAATGTTTCCAGTATCGAAGATAATAAGAATTAAAAGGAAAAACACGCAAAACATGCCACATGGCATGTAGCGTGTGAAAGTTTTAAAATAAGCATTTTCAAAAGCTGTTTTTTTTTGAAGCTCTGGGATAATTATGTTTGACACCAGCAAGCAAGTTGAAAAAACAGACGAACTGAAGGAGGAAAAAAAAATCTGGGAATGTCGTGCGCCGACGTTTGGAAACACGGCCACAAACAACGATACACACGCACACACACACGGTATATGAACAGGGGATGGAGAGAAAAAAAGAAGGAGGAAAAAAAGGGGGGAGACTGTGGAGAACAGAGACCACATGAAACCCCACAAAGCTCTCACTTTCTGCTTCTGGTTTGGATCAATGCATCACGCCATGCCCAAACACACACACACACACACACACACACAAACGCTGATGTTGTGGTACAATAGGCGCACGCACAGAAAAAAAAAACACACAATAATACATCTTACTTCGGGGTGGGGGGGAGCCAGAAAAAAAAAAAAAAAAACGTCTCATTTTCCACCATTTGCAAAGTCACCAAATCAGAGCGTGTCCCACAGCTGGACACCTCTCAGGGTCCACCAACAGGGGGCAGTCTCTGGCTCCTCTACCTTTTACCTCTGCTGGACACACACACACACACACAGTATACTACAGCATGGTGTGGAGGCCTAATGCTGCTGCTGCTGCTGCACCGGGATAGTCGGAGGGGCTACAAATCACTGCTCCTTCACTGCTGCCAAAAGGTTTTACAACAAAAGCAGTGAAATCACCCAACTTACGTTTTTTTTTTTTTTTTTTATGTTGGAGAGGGAAGAAGAAATGAAAAGGAGGTTTGGTCGGATGGTAAAATGTGAGTTGGTGTAGCAAGGTGAGAGAGAGGGGGGGGGGGGGCTGATGTGACCGATTCCCTGCGATTTCCTGTAGTTTCTTTCGTTGGCAGTTAGAAAATGTGAAGGATGAAATATTTTGACAGCAGCCAGCATGGGCGGATTGAAAACATTGTGACAATAATTGTCGTCTGTGACGGTTGATTTTTTTTTGGTGGGTTCTTTTTTTTTTGTGTGTGTGTGTCTGATATTCTTTACCATCGCTTCTCTCATTCTTGCTGGGAGAATGATAAAACGTCACCTCCGAGTTTGAAACACTGACCCCCAAATCAGCCAAAAGCCCACAAAACGCTCTCTCACACTTCTATTGTCATAACAACACAATAATAACAAAACATCTGAAGTGTTATTAAAAAACGGTTTTTCTGCAGCTGAATGCCAGTGAGAGTCCGTTTGCAAAAAACAACGCCACACAAATGTGCCTCATCCAGCTCATCACACTTTCCTGGGTGAGTTAAATGGACATCCAAAAATAAGCTCCTGGAAGACGTCGCCACGGGCAACCGTGACGGACATTTTTCCGCCATTAGAGGACATTAAATGGAACAAAACACCATTTATTTGACTAAAAATAACAATCAAAAAGGTGATGAGGTGAAACCCAGCTATTTTCTCTATTTTCAAATAAATTGGTCACATGTCACACTACTATACTATACTACAAATGGGGACACACACACTCACACACACACTCACTCTGGGGGTCACAAACCCCAAAACTAGAAAACACGGCTTTTTTTCTCTCTCTCTCTCTCTCTCTCTCTCCTACGGCTCCATCAGCAAATAGTCTGGAATGTTAATGACCATGTGGTGCGTATGGTTTTTTTTGGACTGTATCGATCCAGCTGTGTGCAGAGTGCCATGCATACCTCAGGGAAAGCTAGGAGGTTGTACAGTTATCTCCTGCGGTGTAATTCTCAACTATACAACCTACTACCTCAGCCTGGGAGCAAGCAGCCGCTTCACTGAGGCGGCGGGGGGGGAATCAAAATCAAAAATCAAAAATAAAATCCCATTTAAAGGCCTCCTTTATTTTGAAATAGGTTTCATTCTTCATTTTCAAGCCGAGCTTTGGCATAAGACGTCTCCGAGAGCCACATCGATGTTCTTTTCTCAGATTACACGAAAAGGGCCCACAGTGTGTCCTTGCGAAGGGTTAACGTGAAAATACGCATGACAACTACACAACTGTCAGCCCTTGGTTTGCACTCTCTAATTGGGCCGATGGCTGCTTCATTAACACCAGCAGAAATAGCTCAAAAAATGGAAATACACATACGAAGGTGGCAGCATATATATAATAATATATTCTATATATATACACATATATATGTGTATATATATATATAAACTGCTTGGAGAAGACCTTTAAATATTTTTATTTTTGTTTGTATTTGTTTGAAGGAAGTTTGAGAATCTAATGTTTTACAGACTTTTTTTTTTCCTAATTTTTTGGTGAATTCTAACTGGACCTAAGCCGCAGGTGGATCCCACGCAGGAAACGTCAAGTTTTCCCAGAAACAGGAAGTGGTTGATCGAGTTGCTGATGCCGCACAGACGCAGACCTGTAGATACAAGCTTGTGATGAGTGTTTAACACAAGTTCGGATCTACGGGTTCGGATCTGCGAGCAGACGACTTCAAACATCCGTCAGAGTTAAATCTCTTTATTCACTAAAACCTTCCGCACTTAAAGTCTCTGAGCGTGTCTGTGTGTGGCCTGACGGTCTCACCCACAGCCAGGACAACAGGGTTTTTTTTTTTTATGTCAGTAAAAAAAAAAAGAAAAAAAAAGGTTATTATATTTATTTAGATTGAATCAAACTACCACTTAAAAAAAATGAGGCAACAATTTAACCGAATAGCGAATGAAATAAATATTCATATATGACACCAATAAACCAATTTATCTCTCTGATAAAATATGGACTGTTGTCTTTAAGAAATCAAAATATATATACATATTTATATACATATATATGTAAAAGAACACTAAGAGGTAGAATGTCACACAATCACACTTAAAAATATATATATATGTATATATTTTCCCACAATCTGGACTAAGGTCAGACATCACAGACTCACAAACTCCTGAGCCTAAAGTGTGTGTGTGTCGTTTCTTCGGACACACACTGAATTGTTGGTGTTGTTCTTTATTTGCTCACAGATTATTGTCATGCCAGCACTTGTATTTAAGTCGGTTTTTTCTCAGAGAGTCTTTTGAGTCAGATGCAGGCGGAACGATTCCGGAGACACGTGGCTGAGCTCAAATCAGACAAGAGTTATAGATAAAGACATTTAAAGTAAATAATAGAAATAACTTCTTTTTTTTTTTTGCAGAAAGCAGCATGAGGAGGTGTGTCCTCATGAATACCTGTTGCTATTTACCATGATTTGCTGAGTTCAGTAAAGACTGCCTTGAAATCATTATTATCATTAAGACCCTAAAGGAAGGGTTTGCTATCCATTAAAAGAAGAAAAAAACCTCAAACATCACATTTGAAGTCTGAGGTGACTTGAAACAAGGTGCAATCCAAAAAAAAATGGATATGAAATATTATTGGATCTTAGAATTTTGAGGGGATTCCTGAACAGAGCTGCATTTCTCCTCATGTTCACCCACCGACTAAAATAAAGAGCAAAAACGACACAAAAGGCTTGATTTTAAACCTGGTAAAGAATAAAATGCTCGATCGAAATTGGACGTGAAAAAAAATCCCGCCTTTTACATTCCAGGCCTTTCAATGAGGAAACAAACACACCTTCTTTTTTTTTTTAACAACACAAAAACTTCAAAGGTCCTACCCAACACATTCCACTTTAAAATGAGAAAAAGGGGGGAAAGTGAGTGGTCCAATTTCAACTTTGGGTCTGGACTTCTCTCTCTCTCTCTCTCTCTCTCTCTCTCTCTCTCTCTTTCTGCGTCTCCGGCTGAATTTAAATGAGACGTCTGACTTTGAAGCTGTTGCCAAGTTGCCTAAAGTATGTCAGTGGGTCTCTGCCAGCTCGCTGAAAGACACCTTGAGATTGGCTGAACAAAGAGGTCGGTGGGGTCTCCGCAGCACCCTGCCAGTCCAACCGCTGCACCGGCGTGTGTGTGCGTGCGCGCGCGCGTGCGTGCGTGTGTGTGTGTGTGCCCGCGAGGAAAAGAAACCGCCGACAAAGCCAAGACCGGCTAAAGGCCACCACCTGCGTCGCACAGGCACGGAACCGCGCCCGGCGGCCAAACCCAGCGGCACCTCCCGCCCCCCAAATCTACCCGGCAACAGAGGTAGAGTTGTTTATGTGTGTTTGGAAGAAGGGGTGGCGGAGGAGGGCTGGAAGGAGTGAGAGTGGAGGAAGTGACATGTCATTAGCACTCGGTAATATCGCGCAGTGTCAACGGATCGCCATCGGCCAGCCAACAGGTAGCCTCGAGTGTAGGCCCCTTTCGAACACTACACAACTGCACGGCGACGACAACAACCAGACACGAGAGACGCAAAGGGAAGAAAAGATGCAAAGGTCGCACTTACCGATTTCTTTTGCCTCCGTGCGACGCCTCCACGTGTTTCTGTTCCCCTCCACTCTGCGGGGCCTTGGCAGCAGGTACAGGCAGTCCACTGTGGCCCATCCAAAAAAAAAAAAAGGTTGAAATCAAATCAAATCAAATCACAGCTCAAAACATGCAACTAAGGTAAGAAAAATCACCCCGAAAGGCAGCTGGGGTGGGAAAGAAGGAGACAAAAGGGTGGAAAAAAAAACTGGAAAAAGGAGAAAGAGGGAGAGAAAGTGAGAGAGGGGGGGGGGGGGGGGAAATGAAAACCAAGGGGGGGGGGGGGGGGGGGGGGGGGGTAAATGATAACAGAAAAACGGAGGAGTTTTTGTGGTGTTTTTACAATTTGGGTTTTACCGCGCGCTAGTAGTAACACAAACTAATAAAGAAGCGAGAGCTCTGTAAAAGCTGCACGACCAGCAAATGACAAGCAACATCTGTTTGCAAGACACCCCGAAAAAATCCCAGCCTTCCCAAAAAAACCAAAAAAGAAAGAAAAAAAGAAAGAGCTGGCTGGAGTTCCTTTTCTCTTTCTCAGTCTTGGAGTGCTCTCTCTCTCTCTCTCTCTCTCTCTCTCTCACCCTCCCTCCGCTCGGGTGAATCAGGCTAAACAGACGAGGAAGAAAAAAAAAAAGGGGAGTGAGGAAATTCGACGAAGAGAAAATGCTGCCATGGAGCCGTCCTCCTGTCACCCCTGAATCCCCTCCCCCCCCCCTCTCCCCCCACTCCCTGCACACTTCCTCCTCCTCTTCCTCCTCCTCTTCCTCCCACCACCAACCGTCCTCCACCCACTGAATGCAACAGGGACTCCATCCACTTCAGGTGGAGCTACTACTCGCCGATTCCTTCTTCTTCTCTTCCACCCCCCCCCCCCCCCCCCCCCCCACCCCCCCAAAAAAAAACGCCCCATTACTCCGACACATAAACACTCGGACCCACACACTCCTATCCTCGCCTCCCCGAGTGTCCCACACAGCCAGGAGCAGACGCACACACAGCGATAAACTAAAATACACACAATCACACGCGAGCGCACACAGACACAGAGACACGGATACACTAAAAACAGCTTATGTAGAAACACACACACAGAGATACAGAAACAAAAGTGCATCTACAAAAATACACACACACACACACACACACACAGATACACTAAAAACAGTGCATATGCAGAAATACAC
>JAFBJU010000873.1:43621-112060 GCA_016785305.1 Colistium nudipinnis
ACACACCTACACACACACCTACACACACACACACACACCTACACACACACCTAAACACACACACACACACGCACACACACACACACACGCACGCACGCACACACAAACACACACACACACACACACCTACACACACACACACACACGCACGCACGCACGCACGCACACAAAGAAACACACACACACACACACAAACACACACACCTGATGAACCTCAACTCCACTTTTTCTCCACGTTGTGCGGTGACTGCTCCTCCTCCTCTCAGCAGGACGACTACATTTTTTAAATTAGCTGAAATATTATAGAGCAATTAATCAAGCCCTTGCTCGCCCCGTGTGTGTGTGTGTGTGTGTGTGTTGTCCTCCTCCGTAAAGACGTGATTGATCCTCCTGCAACTTTTTAATTTAAACAACTTTTTCGCATACACTTCCCCACGCACACACACACCACCAAAAAAGTGTGGGTTTATTTTCCTGCGGCTTGTCGTTTACCGACTTCAGGCATCACCCAGCCTTTTTCCATTTTTCTCTCTCTCTCTCTCTCTCTCTCTCTCTCTCTCTTCTCCCCTCCGCCTGATATTCCGGTCACGCACAACTGCGGCAGCCCTCCTCCAATCGCTGGCATTAATCCACACCTCAGACCCCCCAGACACACAGTCTGGTCTCCCACAATGCACCTCAGCTCCCAAAACTTTCCCAGACACATTTGGCCTTCTCTCTCTCTACCGCTCTCTACCTCTCCCTCCCTCCTCAGCCCACTTCTCTTTCTCTCGCTCTCCCCACGGCTCTTCATCGTCCAGTTTCATTTGCTCTGCCCCCTTTTCTTTCTCTCTATTCAGCCATGGCCCGTCTGACAAAAGTATCTCCTAATCTTCCTCAGAGCCCATTTCACATAAAATGGCGGACGCCGCAGAAAAAAGCAAAAAAAAAAAAAAAAACGACCAACGCCGGGCACTGCTTCGTCCGACACGCCAGCTCGGTTCGTTTATTTCTTTCTTTTTTTGGATTAGGTTTGCTCAGACATTTTGGAGACAACAAAAAGTCCCAGATCCCATTTATTGAGATTTCTTTTTCCAAACACAGGCCTGAAAAACCTCCAAATCCTAAAACGACTGATCCTTACCAAAAAAAATCCAAGGTTGTTGCCCCATGTTGCTACATTTGGATCTTGTTTGAGAGAGCATATTGAGTTTCATGAAAAGTAATTTTTAATTTTACCAACTCATTTTATGACAGCCAATTGGTCAAACGTAGCATTGATGAACTTCCTTCCCACAGTTTCCTGACATAACTGCCCCAGATTGTTTTTTTTGCATGAACTGAAACCCCAAAAGTTTGTTTTCTGCTTTTTTGGTGTTTCTCTCTCTCTCTCTCTCTCTCTCTCTCTCTTTGCCATTTCATGCTGCCATTCAAAGAAACTGCATCTCACACGGAGCAAACAGACCAATCTCTTCACCACAGTAACGACAAGAATGCGACGCAGCCACAGGAGACTCTGGGGTCATTATTTTAAACTTTTAAACATAGATGAGGCAGGTTAAAGCAATGTTGCCTCCTCAAAAAATGGAATTGGAACACACCGCAATGTTTTTCACTGCATAGGAGCACTTTATCAGCCGTGCACCTGCCTATTTGTACAATTATGAGGTGCAATCATGCGCAAAATCATGCAGCTACAGATCCGTTGGTTGACTTAATCAATCCAAAGTGCAGATTAGAATGTAAAAAAAAAAAGGGATGATTTTTTTAACGTTTTTTTCCACAGACTCCCCAACGCTGGATGGTTGAGGAAATAAGAGCCGGATTTGATGAATCTGGATTTCTGTCAGAATCTGGCGTCAACAGCATGAAGCCATGGACCCAACACCAATCCAGAATAAAAACCTTTGGGACGCGGTAGAACAGGAGAGTGACAGCCAGAAATGATGTTAAAGAGCCATGAACGTCAGCCGGGCGTCCCTAATAAAGTGGTCAGAGAGTGAAAGTCTGGGATAGATGATTATATATATATACATATTTCCTATGGGCTTCTGTAGGTAGAAAGAGTACAATAGAGTAGGAAAGAGACTTCAAATCCAAAAACAAGAACCTGCTAAGATGTTTCCAAAGGATTCTTCCACTACTCCACGAAGATACGGCGAACATTTATTAAAGGACGTACTGTAAGTAAGTCGTCAAAACATCAACACCCCCCATTCTTATAACTGCGTGGTTCCTAATTTACGGACTCATTTATTTTCTGGCAGTCGACTCCAAAAAAAAAAAAAAAAAAGACCCTAATCAGTATCTGTTGGTCGTCTCCTCCCCCGACTGTGTTTTTCCTCATAAGGGGTTTGATTATTATTATTATTTTTTTATCTGGATCTTGATCTTGTTTTGGGACTCAGGTCTTGGGAGTCGTTCAGTTGTGTTATGGAATGAAAAAAAAAAAAGGACAAAGCTAAGAGGATTGAATTCAGAGCCGCAGGCAGACATGATGGGAAGAGAAGATAGAAGGTAGAATGGGAGGGAGCTTTCGTGGTGGATAAGAAGTTCATCCAGGACACGGCCATTATTTATTTTTATTGGGATGGGATTATATGAGAGGAGGAGGGGAAGGGGGCGGGGTCTGTGGCCATAGCTTAACTGATGCTATTTCTTTGATTTATTTTTATTTGGACCATAAATGTGAAGTTTCCCATCCCGAAAGGAATGACCTATAATTGTCATGGAATGGCGTTCCAGGTTTTGTCGCAACGTCACCACAAATGCCCATTATTATAATTTTTTTAGTATTGATTAACAACAATATTATTTTCATTATAATTTCCGTATTAGAAAAAAATGAATGAAGTGATTAAGTGTGCTGTGTGTCTCCCTGCTCAGGTTTCGCAAAGCTCAGCGCTTCCTTTTAACCTCGGAGCGTCGACCTGGCAATCCCGGTCATCCCGCCGACGTTACATCAGTGAGTGTAAAAAATTCATTAAGGCTCGTTTATCGAAAATTCATGTGTCTGGAGCGACGCCCCGGATCTTTTGTTTGCTTTTCTTTCATTATCCCTTTGTTTCCTCCATTGTACAAAAACGCTCCCTCATTCTCTCCCCCCCCCTTCCCCCTCCCTCCTCTTTCCTTAAAAATCCCTTTTTGCGTTCCTTGCCTTCCTTCCTCCTCTTTCCATCTCCGTGCACTCCTCTCCTCCTCCTCCTCCTCCCCTCCCTCCTCTGTGTTTGTGTCCTCGTCTGACCCTGCTCGGCCTGAATCGCTGCCGGTGCCCGCTTGGCCTCGTCCATTACCACCGCTGCCGTCTCCTGTTGTCTCAGAGACGCGTCTGTATAATCATATTGTCTCTATTTTGAAGATTTTTTTTATTAGATTTTTTTTCTCTCCCCTGCATCTTTTATTTGTGATATATATATATATATGAATATATATATAGGAGAGATATTCATATTCGGTCCGATTGTGGGGCGCCGACAAGCAGGAAGTGCAGATTGTGTGTCTGCAGAGGTGGTTTCACTTGTGGGTAATCTAAGGTTGCCGTGCAGAGCCCAAAAAAAAGTAAAGTGCACGATAGGCACGCGCTAATTGTCATAATCAAATGTGATTATTATTTTAATTTTTTTTTAAACGAGGCATTTGCACTTAACGACATTTTTGTGCTTAGATACAGGTGATTATAGTGTAAAACCTTCATCTGTGGGCCCCCTAATGGGATTTTGGGAGATTGCTTTTATTCTCAAAGGAAGTGGGTGAATTCACGATGAAAATAAAAGCCGCCGCTGCCGCCGCCGCCACCGCCAAACTCCAACCCTGGCCAGGCTTCATTTGCTGCTCGGCCATGCCTGTCAGGAAGCATCAACGGCTCCGCTCCGTGGATCTTTTTTATATACACGTAGTAGAGAACGGTTTTAAATCAAAATGACTTGCTTTATTATGACCGGTAAGAAAAAAGGGAGGGGAGGGGGGGCTGTGGGGCTGAAGGAGCTGTGGAGGGGGGAAATTATGTTTTTTTTTTTTTTCTTCCACCCCAATGCTGCATGGGGATTTATGATACACTAAGCTCAATGTTGGGTAGAAATGGGGATCAACATTTTCTATGCATAAACTGGATTCTTTTGGGAAGGTGACCACCTCCAAAGCGAATAAAAAAGCAAAAAAAAATAATAATACTCAGCCTCTATTGCCACCATATGGCCATAGGATGGTGTAATGTAGAATTAAGATCTAGGTCATAACAGGAAGATATTATCTATGATGTAAATCTTATTTAGCCCAGATTATAACCAGATGTGGATATAATGGGACATTTTATGCATCGATATTGATTGTTTTGTCTTTGAGAGTGATTTTATTGCCCTGCTGGTGTGTTTTATGTCGAGTGCCAACTGTGGCGAGTCGTTTATTTTGCATAGGACGTATTAACACTGAAATAATAAATGGCAAATAACCATTTTTCTCTTTCAGAGGTTTTGATGTGTAGAGAGGGCTCAGGTTGTTATTTCAAGGGCGACACAGAGGTAAGAATTAATTATTTCGCATTGGTTTTGCACAAAACGTAAAGGTTTTCACTTTAGACTGGGACCAAGTCTTTCAATTCCATTTTCTAAAATGTTTGTTAACAGCTCAGTGCAGTGTAATGCATCTCTCACTAAAGACACACATTTTTATTTTTTTATTTTATTCTTTGATGGATTTTAATTACGTTTGGATGATCGAAGGTTCTCCGGGAGACATGGTGTAACACGTTGTGCGCCTGAACGCAGTGCCACACACTCTGGCTGTGAGGGGTGACGTCACGCCGACCCCACCCTGACTACACTTCCACATTTCCTTCAGCCACTGGAGGTCAGGAGAAACGTGATGTGGGCCTCTGTTTGATCACACGCCACATACTTGGATTTATATATATTCTTAAAAAAAAAACATTGTTGGCTTTCAGCCATCGAAGCCCATTTTTTTTTTTTATATATGTTTTAATCATGTTGCTGAGCAGTAGCCAACTTACTGGAGCTACAGTTCTAAGGTGAAGCCATATTTTATAAAAAATATATATCTAAAAAATAAAAATAAAATAATAACAAATATTCCCAGTGAAGGGGGTCATGACCTCAAAATACACATGGCTGTATTGTGTTTACTTTTCTTGGCTTGTTTTTATTTCATTTCTGACGATGTTCTCCTCCACTCCAGTCACCATATTTCATTGTAGCTCCCCTTTCCTCCTTGCAGTTTTTTTTTTCACATACAACTCGTGCCATTAATAATAATTTCACAGAATGTGCGGCGCCTTCTGTGTAAATCTGTTTTCTTTGGACCTTTCCATTCAACTCTAGGTCTTGTGTGTTATCCTTCAGCATGTACAGTGTTTTCACAGGAAACAACTGCACAAACGTAGACAATAATGGTCACGACATGCCGAGGAAAACAAAGCCATGATGCCATAAACAGCGGGTTGACTAATCAGACTCTATAAATCGTTTTCGTCATCCATTTAGCCTTCTACTTAAATTCATAAAGAAAAAAAAAAGTGCAAAAATATCAACGTCATCAGTAAAACAGATTTAAAGTTAGTGAGTAAAAAAATAATCTGAAGGTGATTTTTTTTTCTTTTAGGAGAAAAGACCTGATCTGCACTTTTACTCCAAACACTGAAAACTTTCAAGGACAAACTGATGAATGCTTCTTCTTTTCTTTTCCAACTAAGTCTCTTTTTACGAATGTGATATTTTAGAAAATCTTCAGGTGATCACTATTCTCCTTTCTCGTCCTCTCCGGTTCCTCTCTTCCTTTTGTTTTTCGTGTACCACTCCCCCCCTGAAGGACAGCTACTGCCCCCACCCCTCCATTCGCCATTACCCATCATGCATCTGTCAGACACTGTCTGGGTGTTGCTGCTGCAGAGCTCTGACACAAATTCAGGAGGAGAAAAAAATAAAAAAAATACGCGAGCTTGCGCTCTTTGTTATGTTTTTTTGAGGACGAGACTTGTCTCTCGCTTCTGAGCGTTCCACTAAAGCAGCTGCACATATTTCAAAAAGAGGAGCCGAACGTGGCGCTAAATCTGATTTACTGCAACATCCCATAAAACATCTTAAATCTATCTCATGGCAGAAAAAGAAAAAACAACCATCAACCATCAGTGGCATTCGCATTCCTCAGACAACACAATGTGACATTTGCCGCACAAAAAAAATTCCACACAGTGAGTCTGGCGTTGACCCAGAGACAGAAACATAAAGAGAGACGGGCGAGGGGGTTATTTCAAGGACACCATACAGCCAGCCGGATTTTTGTGTTATTTTTTTAAGCCAAGAGGAACAAAGCCTTCCACGAAAAAAAAAAAAAAATCACATCCACAAAATGTTTGAGATTTTTTTTTTTTTTTTTTCCCACTGTGGAAAATGTCGATCCCTGCTCCCACTCACACCTATGGATGAGCTCCTGGACGTGTGGATCAGCTCCCATCTGTTTCCACGGCCTCTCGGGGCTTTGGCTTCGATATGACGCAGATGTTGCGAGGTGTGCTTAAGTGTCTGATGGCTTCCCTGACCATTCATTTATTCATTCAGTCTATTCTCAGATTACAACACGGAGAACGGAATTTTCCCCTTTTTTTTTTCTCGTACCATCATTTTTGATTTTTTTTTATGATCAGCACGTGAGATTTATGGTTTGGCGAAAAAGACATATATTGCAAAATACATCCAGTTTAGTCGTAAAAATGACAAAAAACCACTTCAGGTCATAAATGATATCATCGGAGGTATAGTAAATAAAAATATGAACATCAATTCAGCAGGATATGATGTTTTCTTTTCTCACTCAAATCGTAAAAGCCTGAGCAGACCGTCTCTGACCCGGATAACGACATATAGCAATTGCACGTAAAGTCTACAAGCTGCAGAAATGAAGGGGCGTACAGGTCTGGACATCATAACATGTCACACGCGATGGCTGTGGCGGAAACAAGCTGCCAACACAGTGACAGCGGAGACACAATGTTTTGACACACAATAAGTGTCAGCAGTAGGTGTGAAGAGAACGAGGGAAAAAAATCTATATATATATATGTGTATACATAATATATAAATGTTACAGTGCACGGTAGAGTTCTGCCATTGGTGGATTTATATCGAGGTATAAAAGCCAAGTTATAATGGACCTATATATAAATGCAGCCATTTACCAACCGGCGTGTGCTTTTGTCCAATTTTGCTTGTCATGGAAGTTTGTTTCTGAAATGCTGGCCTTAAAAAAAGAAAAAGAGGAATCTGCACAATATTGATGGAGAGGAAAACGTTGCCAAAAATGTACTTTAGTAAAAGTGTGGCGTGATATCGCTTCATGAACAGCCAGTAAACCAGCTGGAAATCCTGCCGTATGGACGACCAAGTAGGAAGACTAAAGGACGTCTGTATGTGGAATGGAAAGTCTCATTTCAGGACCTATGCAGTGGGTCGTTTATTCACAGGTGCCAATCTAGATCGTTTGAACTCAAGTTAAGCCAACAGTCAAAAAGCTGAATCTGCAGCTCCTCATTAATATCATCACGATAAAATATCTTTTGCGTTATGATGCACTTTTTCTAGACAGGGACAGAAGTTGAGGGACGCTGAAGTTGAGGGGATATAACCTGGTCCTGGCAGTTTGGTGATCACGGAAGTTGTTCAATGACAATTTGAGCGTAAACGCCGCATTATGAAGCGTGAACGCCCTGATAATCAGCGCGGGGTCTGTGAGCGGCCTCCCCGGCGGATCCGGAGCCAGTCCGCTTTGATCAGCCTGCGACTCGGGGGGGGGGGGGGGGGGGGGGACGCCGGCGGGCCCCGGAGACTCGACTCAAGTGTTGCCAGGGAGCCCGGCCTCTGCCGAAGTGAGCGGCAGAGGGCCGCGGGATGTGCTCGCAGCCTGTCATTACACAGAGAGGGTGGCCTTTTTCCTTCATGGAACAACGGAGACAAAAAATAAGGAACACATGTATGGCTACTTGGTCGTGAACTGGAAAAAAACAAAAAACACAGCTGCACAGGCAGAGAAAGAAATATCTTATCTTCTTGTGAATAAAAACGCAGTTTCTGATTCTTGGCGAAATATTATATTGCCATCTATATTGATATAGATGCAGGGATGGAGAGACTTCCTGGGGGGGGGGGGGGTCCCAGAAGGCTGACAGGGGCAGTTTGGATGATCTATATATGGTTTTTTGGAATTTCTGCAGGCCAAATCATTCCGGGAAATACCTTGACTCCTAAGAGCCAGGCTTGGGTTCATTATTTCCAATCCGAAGATAACAAATAATCAATCCAGCCGGAGGAAGAAATGCGAGGAGTCAAGACGGTAATGCCTGTTGTGAACACCCACCCCCCTGGAATTATTCTGATTTATTGGGAAACATAAAACAAAAACCCAAACTGTCCATTTTTAAAAGCCTCCGTCATGGCTTTGACTTACAGAACTATGTGTGCAATAACTCACACATTCACACACACACACACACACACACAGACACACACACACACACACACACACACACACACACACACACACACACACACACATTCGACAGTGTCTCACTTTGTTCAGCAAAGTGATGCCTCAGTCCAGTCAGATAAGACAAAATGATGCATCATCGCCACCCTATAGACAACCCGTAACAAAAAATACATCTAAAAATAAAAAAAATAAAAATGTGGATAACACAAAGTAGATTATCGGCTTTTTTTTTTATGAAAGGCCCATATCAGCCCTTTTATTACAGGAAGCAGATTAATCAGTGGAGAAAGAGAGAGAGAGCTCTGCAGCAGCACTCTCTGCGAATCATTTATCATGCAGAGAGTGTGTGTGTGTGTGTGTGTGTGTGTGTGTGTGTGTGTGTGTTCGTGTGTGTGAGATCTCTGGTGTGTTTGGCCCTATGGGAACACTGCACTGATTTCACAGGCCGACGGTTAACAGGAGAACCAGTTTCTCTTTAAGCCCCCGGAGCAGAACGATGATTCCGCGACGTAGAGGAGAGCCCCCCCGGTGCGTTTACATTCACTTCCACAGAAAAAAAGGCTGTGTGGAACGACAGCTATCTGACAGCACTCCACAACCACAGACTGCGGAATGAATGAATGGTGGCGATGGTTTAGAAAAAAATAAATAAAAATAAATTGCAGATGACAAGTGGTACGTGTTAATAATATCGATTAATTTGTCAAAGGAAGAAAAACTTGGAGCATTAAACTTTTTGGTGAAAGTGAGATTTTAAAAATTCCTGAATGTAATTTTTACACATTTTATTATTATAATATATAATATATATTTTTTTATTTCTCCTTATTACAACCCAACACTTCCTTCAACATGGTTTCGGACCACTCTAAAAGGAAAAAACAAAACAAAACTTCCGATTCATATCCTCCAGCCAGGATTATAAACAGAATGGAGAAAAATAGATTGACATCTACATCCTCATCCTGCTGCATCATTCGCCTGAATGAGCGGCTCCACTTTTATCATATTTACTTCGGCGTCCAAATGTTTTTTTTTAATGTTTATGAACTTATATAAAAAGGTTGTTTTTTCCGCAGTGTAATACCTCCACATGGAGGTTTTAAAGTTTTTAAATGCCTCTAATGATGGACTCTCATTGCTCCCCAGGAGGGCCCTGGGCTCCTAATGCCTCTGTGAGGTAATGAGGAAAGAAATCTACACACAGCGCAAACACACACACACACACACACACACACATAAACGCACACTTGGGGTCACATGAGTATTTTCTGTATCTCGGATTGAAAAAGGGATGGTACAAAAAAATTTAACTTAAACGCAAGTGAGCTTCCACATTTAGAAGGATTTTAAATAAATAAATAAAGAAGACGACTGCTCTTGCTTGAATTTTTTTTGTGCTATTATTCTTTAAATATAATTTTTAGCAAACCACAAATTACACCGTTTCTCCTTCAGTGTCACTCGTCAGCAGCTTTTGACTCTTACTCCCGGTCCAGAAATATCTGGAGGTTGGGCTTAAAAAGTGAAAAATAATTTTTTGTGGTCCAAAAACTTCCTCATACTGCATGACTCTTCAAAAAAAAAAAAAAAAAAAGCAAAAAGAAGACAGGTGGACCGGCCCCCGGCCCCTCTGATTGGATAGATGTGTGGGTGGTTCAAATTGAAGTGAGCGGTCCAGAAATATCTGGAGGTTGGGCTTAAAAAGTGAAAAATATTTTTTTGTGGTCCAAAAACTTCCTCATACTGCATGACTATTCAAAAAAAAAAAAAAAAAAAAAACCCAAAAAAAGCAAAAAAGAAGACAGGTTGACCGGCCCCCGGCCCCTCTGATTGGATAGATGTGTGGGTGGTTCAAATTGAAGTGAGAGAATTGCTGATTTTGCCTGAGCCAGTATTTTTAAAAACCAATGAAAAAAATGTAGATGTTGGTTTTGGTGGATCATGTTCAAGCTGTCAAGGCAGACTCATCCACATTAAAAGGTGGAAGAGACTGAGATTTAAAATATATATATATAAAAATAATAAAAAATAAAAGACTCTCAGATAAGGTGACAGTAATTGGCCTACCTGCTGCGTACCTCAGACTCCTCCTCCGTGATTCCAGCTGTGAAGAGAAACAATGGCAGTTAGAGGGGCCACGCGTGAAACTCGTCATTTCCATGAGACAATTAAAAAAAAAAAAGAAATCCACTCAAACATTTCAGGTCGCCTGTGCATGGAAGGAAAATTCAACAAATTAGAGCTACTACTTGACTTTCAGTTAGAATCTGGATCAAAGAATACTACTCAACAGGTTTTTATAGAACTGGAGTCGATGTTTTCTTCAGATCTCGTTCATCTGCCACCTCTCACGACATATAAGTGCTCCAAGTACCTGACAGGGGTCTAGTATTTTTTCCGATAGCTGTCAGGCCTATTATTAAAAATTCTCTTAATATTCATTAGGGTTAGAATTAGGGAGATTGGTGACATGGTACAATAAAGTGAATTTATTCCCTCAAAAGTTGACAAATAAATGTTTTTTTTTTTTTTATTATTACTCACTTATGTTGCCAATATTTTTTGCAAACTCGCTTCCATTGTTCAAAATTAAATCAATCGTAGGGGAAAAAAAATCCTTTTCTTGCATTAGCTGTGTATTTTACAGGTTGAGAACTGGAATACAACAAAAGACCTTGCAAATATCAATTTTCCATTTTAAGGTTATTTTTGAAGATGTCAATACCAATTTCAATTTTATTTTTTTTTGAGAATCAAAAAAGTTGAATTGAAAAAAATCTATTTGTCCTATTTCACCTTTTCTCGTGCGTGTCAACTGTGCGTTAAAAGTGTTCGGGACAGCGTCGAAGGACAACTGCTTTTTTGTGAGTAAGTGTCACCCAATAAACTTTATAGGAAAAGTATTTCCACGGAGCATCACTGGGGGTCACTGTCAAAAAAAGATGTGACGCTACAAAAAAGTACTTCAAACAAAAACATGTACATTTGTTTTTCGAACAATCCTGCTCTTGACACAAAGTAACAGCAAATTATTTTTAAAATCATTTCTGCCACACGGAGACTATTTCAGACGGCTGCAGTGGTTTTGTCCACAACCATCGAAATTGAGTGTATTTCCCATTTTCCACTGTTAATTCTTGTCAGGGTCACATCGCAGCTGGACACGTTCATATTCTAACATTCTACATATCCTCAGCAATTTTTCTCATTCAGTGGCAATCCAGAAAAAATCCGGCTGATCACGGAGAGCTAAAGTTGCGTTTGTGTTGGGGTACCAAAGTTGGAATGTTGAGTGTTATTTCACGTCTGAGTATTTGACCTCTTGATGTCCCACTCTCAACCGCTCAAATGCAAAAAATTCCTAATAACCGCCCGTCCGCAGAGCTGCGACTGTGACATTAAAGCCGACTGAATGAGGACGAGACACGGCACAGATATTATTTTTGAATCAGTAGAGCAGCGTGGGTATTTTTAGCTGCCATGATGAAAGCACCGAGTCAGAACGGGAAACAAACGGCCCTTTTAAGTGGTCTCTGTCGAACCCGTTGACTGTTTTTACGTAACGGGCACGACGAAATGAACTCTGCTGACTTTGTATTCTTTCAGATCGGAAAAAAACTAAACAGTGCCGGTCAGCGGCTAGGCCCCTTGAAACACAATGACCCCGGCCGGCAGGGGCACCTTGGCTGGAGATGAGAAAGTGAGTTATTTCCGGCGCCCTCCTCATTTATTTGTGTACGTGTTTAAAGAGAGGCCAGGCTGGCTGCCTGCGAGCCCTGCTGATAAAGCAAGAGGGGCACTGGGTGCACTTTACCCAGAAACCCCGAGTGGGGTTTTTTTGGGGGGGATGGGGACAGAGACAGGTGATCACAGCCAGGCGGATACACTCGGGTGGATAACATGTCTTTAATGTAACTGATGGACGGCCCAACTGGCGCCCGGGCCCCGGCTGGCTGGCACCGTGCCCTGCGTCCCTCCACCGGCTGAGCGGCTAAGTATCAAGGAGAAGGAGAGAGAGAGAGAGTGAGGGGCGAGTGACAGACAGACAGACAGTCTGAACACGCCAGACACTCAGAGGTCAAAGGCCAACGGCAGACCCGAAATAGGAAAAAACAAAAACTCAGACGGTCCAAATAGGGAGAAATGTGAGGACACAAAAAAAATAATCTACGGGCGAGAAAAGTTTGCACATTTGTGGCTTTAATACCAGAATCTATGAAATTTGTTCTTGCGATGAATTAAATACTAGATTACTGCACCAGATTATTACAAAAATAATAATACAATATTACTGTTAGTATTAGCAGGATTATTTTCCCTACTTTGACCCTCTGACCTGCAAGAGCTTTTATCAGGTGACCTAGCGAAGCCTACTGGATGGCATGCAACCTGTGGCATTCCAGCGCCGCCATTTTCTACTAGGTGGAGCAAAAAAAGTCGATCCTGGCCAAACAAAGACTCGTTTTTTGAGTTTATCACTGTGGAGAGCGGGGGGGTGCCTGACGATTCGGGGGATTCAAAGATACAATTCATCTACCGGAAGAAGTAAGTAAGTGGAAGCAGAAGCATCCGCCGCAATGTGGAAGAACATTCCACTTCCTGTCTCGCAGTGATATGAATGTTCTTCATGGTCCAGTAGGTATGTTAATGAGTACAGACCGGTCACTGACTGCACGACCAGCATAAGCTCATTCCATTAGATTAAGAAGAAGAAATAAATGAAACAATATAGATATCTTTTTTTTTCTGAATTTAGCACATTTCACGAAAAAAAAAAAGGTATTTCCTACAAGTCCAAGATTATCTTTTTGGCGAGACGAGACATGCTGAGTAGCCACAGTTTGTCCAGAGAATCCAACCGCAGCACTTTCTTCCACACAAGAGATTTACAGCAGAAAAGGTTGAACGTATAAATTAAGATTAGAAAAGAACATCAACCTTAACATCTGCTGAGGCAGATAGTCGTTTATCTGAAGTAGTTTCCACTCTTCAGAGTTCAGGGGATAATTTAAGGAATCAAATAGGTTTATATCTGTGGAGAGAGTCAAGCTGTGTTTATATTATGGGACTTTTCAACTAGCCCGGGTTAGCTAATAAATAAACAGCAGAAGCTTGTGGGCCTCGTGGGTGTTTTAGTTTCACAGCGTTGGAGTGGCATGGTCAAGTGTTTACCATCTGTTATTATGAAGCATCATCCCGAGAGTCTGTTTATTGCACAGAAACACTGAGTTCAAGTGTGAGCTGAGCTAGAACCCAGTCGGCGACCTGGACGGTGAAAGGCGTTACGTCGATGATGTGACGATGTTCAAGGCCAGATTTATTTATTTCACCGGGAAAAGTGTACAATGAGTTTTTAGTTTAGTGAAGATCATTCTCAGTTAATTAGAAGCCAAAAGAACGGCGTCACAAAATTTGCCAGAAAAAATGTCTGTTAATAATTGTGGAATTAAGGCTGCAGCAGAAATGCTCTGATGTCATCATTTACCAAACAGATCTAGATGTGAAGCATGTTTCTGATTTGCATCTTTATTTTGAACCGACAAGATGCAACAAACGAGGAAACTCTCGATGAATCCCAACACACAACAAGTCGACAAGTGACAATTGTATTACGGTACAACATAGACTATGTTCATGATGGTTTGTATACTACTTCTATGTACATGCATTATGAAATGTAGTAAATGGCTTTTGCATACAACACAAACGTTTAACGCCAGTATTCTCCCATCGCACACGTCTCTCAAGCCCAATACCAATTTTTATATTCAGCCATTTAGCCCGGCAGGGACACTTTGTCTAAATGAATTTTCCCTTCATTAACAATATTAATACTGCAGGGTTTTTTCCAACTGTAACAAAAACAATAATAAGCAGCTAAAATCAGTCGTATGTGGAAAAAAAGCCATTAGTTGAAGCATTTTTGCGTGATCAAAATATAGATCAAAACAAGTCATGTCTATTTGTGGCGTGCATCTTAGTGTGCCGTGGTGGGTTACTGTGCCTGTTTTTTTTAGTACCAACACTGGGGCATTCAAGATATCCAAACAAATAACATTTTAAATTGTCAATAAAAAAAATAAGCGTCTGACAATTGAAATTATATTATTTGTTACATACTATGAATATGTTAATGCGGCAACTTTGGTATTTCTTTGATGGTAACCTTCCAGATCAACCAATCAGAGGCTTGACGTTATAGATGGCCAATGTGAGGGGTGGAGGTTGGATTTTTAAATTCCTCCAGCTGACACTGACTATTGGAAGAATCACATGGGGCAAGGATATCTATAGATAGAGCTGTAGTTGCTGTTGTTGTGTAGCTAGTTGCGTAGCTGGTTGTGGGACGGTCAGGACGGTGGAGGGGTGGAGAGTGTCTCGGCCCAGATGGCCGGGGGCTTAATATTTTTTCTTTCTTTTCCCTCCTCTCAAACCAGATGGAGGCCATTACAGTGGCCTGAAAGACCAGAGCGCGGGAGCGGGAGAGAGAGAGAGAGAGAGAGAGAGGGGCGGGGGTATCTAATTACCACGATTGGTTTCTTTTTTCTTTTCAGTCCCACTTCTTTCTGACACAAAACGCTGCTCTGCCATCCCTCCTGAGATTTCTCATAAGAGACCCAGTAAAGAGCAGGATGGACAGAGAGAAAGAAGAAGGAGAAGAAGAAGAAGAAGAAGAAGAAACGCTTGAGAGAAAAAAAAGAAAAAAAGGCACATTAAAGATATGCAAATCCAGCTGTCTTGGGCGAGAAGCATTAAGTAGTGTTAGCAGGATAGCTTCCTCTATTTTTAGTGTTTGCATATGTTTGGGTGTGTTCGCGTGCGTGCCTGTGTGTGTGTGTGTGTGTCTCTCTGAGCCGAGGTGTGTGATGACTTCCTTAAGTCTGGGCTTTCATGTTCTAGTCAGACAGTCTGGACGCGGAGATATGTCAGCAGAAATATTCCTCCTAATTGAGACACTTCACAAATGAAGCTGTCAAGCCCGGGCTTCAAACAGAATACACGACGGCACTCTGAAGAGGAGATTTCTGGGACAGCAGCGTGAGGCGGTGTCATTTCAAAAAAGATACCAAAAAAAAAATGAACAAATATTCCAAATAAAGTGAAGTGTGTTCAATCGCGGCCGGTCGGATTCAGGACGACCACCAGAACTCCCGAAAGCGGATTTAAAAAAAGGAAAAAGCTTCCGCACGCAGCAGAGCTGCCAAACACATCTTCATTAAATCAAATAAAGAAAAAAATCGGAGAAAGAATCTGACAAATGTATTTTTTGGATTCATCTGTTGTTACCCAAAGTCAGTTTTATAGAGCCAAACTCACACAGTACCAAAATGAGCCTCCGGAACCAGAGCTGCACAAACACACACACGCGCGCGCGCGTGGCGTACCCTCAACGCACGCACGCACGCACGCGCGAACACACACTTTTTGAGCAAATATAGTCTAGTTATGCAATCGTGTTTTGCATGCACATCTGAAAGAGGTTAATACAAAAATATATATATATATATACCGATATAAATATCCAGTACCTACATACAAAATACTTCCACTCCACTTTTTATTTTTATCAGGAATCGGATGCCGACGGTGTCGCGCGTTGTGGGTGAACGCGTCCGTCAGGCCGACTCTCATCATCCATGTTACATAAGCTGTGTTGACTGCACATACGTGCGCGCGCACACATACGCGCGCAGCCGGTGTGATCCCATCGTCTGTGTTTGTTTTTGTGTCGTCTCGTGTTTCCTGTGCCATATGGTACGCGTGGCCGTGGGTATCACGCTCTAACAGCCTGCTGCTCTCAGGCCCGTCCACACAAAGACAAACACACACGCACGCACGCGCGCGCGCTGCACAGGTGCAGGAGTGGGCGGAGTCTAGTTGATGTCAACCATCTTGCGTTCCACAGAATAATGCATTTTTTCGGTGATTTATGCTTTAAACTTTTATTTTATGTTTTTTATCTGGAAAAAAATGCATCGCTCTCATTATGGTGAATGTTGATTAAGGCACATTTTGTTTAATAAATTACTTAATTTGACTTTTTCCAATTGTTCAACTGAAAAGACTCTTGAAAGTCTGAAAATGAAAAGTTCTGGTCCTAAATAAAGCCAAATCATTAAAAAAAAATGGTGATTCTACTCAAGTTCAGTATATATTAACTGCAACTTTGCAATTTAACTTTTAATGAGACACTTTTTTCTTTTTTCTTTCTTATCCTCCAAGACGGTTTTAGGCGTATGTGACAAATGACAACATGCACGGCTGATCCAAAATGGATCCAGTCAATTTAGACCGGCGGAAATCAAATCAAGTCTCAGTGTGGAGCCTCATTACTGATTTTTTTTTTCTCTCCACCCTCCAAGAGAAAGTCTGTGTTTTAAGCCAATCTTTGGATGTGTGTCAGCCAGTAACAATGTTTCCTTTGTGCATCTTTTGACGAAAGCTAAAAAAATGCAAAAAAAAATGCCTTCAACGACAACACTGGCGGAGCTGGGTTTTTTTTGAAGAAGCTGTCGGGGTAAGGATTACCATTAGCTGCAGCAGAAGTCTCCTGGACAGAAGCCAGAGGAGAGAGAGACGAGCAAGGAGTCTGACGAAAAAGCAGGAGGCCCCCGACGGAGGCCCAGCCCGGGGCGAGGAGCGGCGCTCCGCCGGGACCACAGCACACTCCGGTTCAACACGGAGCAGGAAAACACGCATGAACAACACAACATGCAACGCACACACAACATGTTTGTGGAGGAGACACTGCAGCCACGGGCCTGTCCTACAGAAAAGGATTCTTTGTTCTTTCCACTGCAGACACACACACGCACACACACACACACACGCAGTGCAGCTACACAAAATATCAATCTCGCAATACATTGCATGTTTTAAGTTATAGAGAGCAGAATATACTGATTCAGAAAAAAAAAATATTCTGTATATATCAGGGGTACTCAAACTTTTTAATTAATGGTCCACTTTTGAATTTTATACAACGTCAATGGTCCAATTGGGGTAAAACTCCAAGGCCCCTCCCCTGACCCAATGCTACCAATGTTTTATGGGAGGAATTACAAACTACATGCTGGTCTTGGTCCCGTAACTCCCAGGTCCGAGCGATGGGGGGGACCAGGACCAGCGCGTTCGGTCCTGGTCCCGAACGCGCCCTGGACACCCCCTGGACACCCCCTGGACCAACCTCCATTGAGCTTGTGTAGTTTAGCTATGTGTGGTTGTGCGTGAGTGTTTGCGCTGTATGTGTGTGTCTGTGAATGCGTGTGGCTGTGTGAGAGTGTGCGTGCACTGTATGTGGGTCACCAGCAGGTTGTGTCAGGAGGTGAAGATGAAGTGTGAGGAGAGAAGTGTCTCTGGGTGTCAGTGTTTCAGCCTGGCAGCTCTAACCTTCCTCCACCCCGTCACCCGTGCAAACACAGAAACACTCAGGAATCCACAGCCTATCAAAACACAAACAGAGACACTCCCTTTTTTTTTTTCTTCCCTTTAAAACCAATAAAATTCATTAAAAAAAATCATCTGCCATATGGCTTTCCAGCACCAACAGGCGCGGCTCCATAGTGTTCCTAATAAAGTGCTCAGAGAGTGCATCGTGAACAAACAGATTCCAGATCTACTCTTTTACCTGCATCCCAACTTAAACCAAAGCTTCATAGATATATGCAATATTTTTTTTTCAATAAATCCTAATAAACACCTGTACTCCAATACTCTAAAATACTCATAAAATGTCATAATTTAATAGCGATTGATTCGTCAATTATTGTCTATGGAGCAGCTGGAGAGATCTTTTCTCCTTCCAGGAGTCAGTGGAGACCAAAGCCAAAGCTAAAAGTCAGTGAGTAATGGATAAGAGAAGCAGTGAGAAAGCACTTTTTTTTTTTATATATATAATTTCCATGAGTGAAAGTATTTGCCGCACTGTGTATTTTGCCACATCATTTAGGAAATGCATATCGCAATTACTCGGGTCATTCGTGAAAATGAGTGTTACTCAGCAAAGACTTCAGCTAAATGTCGCAGTGATTTTTTTTTTCATCACACACACACACTCGGCAGGAAAAAAGTTTCCTTTAAACTTCCCATGTTATTAGATTTGACTTGCTCATTTTTCATCTCGACAGCTTCACTCGGGCTCAAAAATGCGTGTGTGCGTGTCCGTGTGTGTGTGTCTGTGTGTGTCTGTGTGTGTCTGTGTGTGTGCGTGCGTGTGTGTGTGTGTGGAAATGAGTATATCTCATCTGCTCATCCTTGTCACCATTTCAAACACTGTTCAGCTTTTTTTCCTGACCCCCCCCGCCCCCCTCCTCCTCCTCCTCCTCCTCCATCTTATCACTCTTTCTTTTCTCCATGATGTTCTCCTTGTTTTTCTTTTTCACCAGAGGAGGGAAGAAAAAAAAAAAAAAACCCTCAACAGTGTGTCTTGTGGCTGCCAGTTTGTCTCCAGCCTCGCCAAACCTTTGCCGGCGCTGCGATTGGTCGGCCGGGGCTGCTGCTGCGTTGCTATTGGCTGTTTCCAGCAGGTGAGGCTTTTTTCGCTGTGACACTTAATCAACGCCCTGCAGAGAGGGAGGCGAGTGCCAGACGCACAGCGCAGCACCGGGAGCTGGCAGCGCTCCACGAGGCCGGGCATGACCTTCAAACACACACACACACAAACACACAACAACATCCGCACAACATGCGAGGCCCTAATTTCATCCCAATCCTTCCCCCGAACGTCCGCATAATTCTCGGAGAAGCTCGGAGAAAGTTCGTCAAGACTGGAAAAAGATCATCTGACCATGAATTTAACTATTACATAAAAATAAAAAAACTTAAGTGAGCCTTAAGTTAAGGAAACATGTATTTGCATAGCACATCATACTCCTTTTTTTTTCTTAATTAAAAAAGGTATTTATGCCAAATACCAAAGATAATATTATCAATAGTTATAACAACGATAGTTCATCACCCTCCACACCTGTCAGAATAAACTGTGTCAAAGCTTTTACGGTTAAGTTTGGGTATACAGTAAATAATATTTTCCTTCTTTTTAACAAATCCTGTGAAAAGACCCGAAAGTAAAATTTACATTCAGACTACATTCAGAAAGAAATTTAAAAAAAGCACAGCATTCAAATATGAAAGGTGATCAGAGGAATGTTCAGGTTATTCATCAAAGGCAAAATAACCGGTCACTCGTTTTTATTAAACGATTCTTTTCACGGGGGAAAATTGCACATTCGTTGTGGATGAATCGAGACGAATTGTCACTCTAATTAATATTTACAGCGGAACACTTTATGTGAGATTGGTTCATAAATATATTCGACAGCGCCCGTTGTGTTCAGCGTGACCCTGTACTTTGCTTTTTTCATTGCAGCTGCCATCGCGTCAACATTTATTCAAAAGAGACCAAAAATGAGTCCAGGATAAATCACAGCTGCTTCATTCAGGAGAAATAAAAAAATCAAATTAAAGTGTACATCCACAAACTCCTTCGCGTTCCCCTCCTCCCTGACCTTTGACCTCTCCCTTCTGTGAGGAGTTACTCAATGTAATTAATTGGCAATAATAGGGTTATATACTTTTTTTTTGTATATATCTATAATTATTATTCATTTTCAAATAAATAAATACAATAAATTAAATAAATACAATTAAAATACTGTTTTATTATCATTGTGTGTACATTTTGACAATCTGTTGGATATTTGAAAAATAAATGAAAAATTGGGGGATTTCAGTGGACGTTTTTTGTGTAACCACACCCCCTGAATCTTTCATTTTTACCCATGAACACAGAGATATAAAATAAGGAGATGGAAAGAAGAAAACATGGGGGAGTTTACCAAAAACGATGTGTTACTACAACAACAACAACAACCCACAAGTCTTTTGGCCACGTTTGCGTGTCTGTGGGTATAAAAGCTTGTGTGGCGGGACAGCTGCTGCAGGATCCGTCCATCAGCTGCTGTATTTATAGCGTGATGACCATAGAGCACCAACAGCTGCACGACACAGGGTGAAGTAGAGGGCACGCAAACCTGACATGTTCAGCACTCGCCGCGCTTCAAATCTGACACAACTCGCAGTCGACTCGCAAACATTTTGCGTTAACAACAACAACAACGTCACGTTAGAGTGCGTTTAAAGGAACAGCAGAGCCTATGGGAAATGTCCACACGGAGACTCAGGAGGATCGTGTGTAAATAAAGCTACTACAAAATCGAAGGAATTTTCAATTGTGCGCTGCAATGTTGTCGTATGGATCCCAGAGGGGTAACCACTTAAATTAAATTCCATGACATACGTAGATACATACTTATTCGGGACTACGAATTGGAACCAAATCTGTCTGTATCTATCTATCCATCTCTATTTATCTAGGCAACGTCACAGTTTCAAAATAAAACTTTGGATATTTTAGTACTTGTCTCAGCTAGAGAGAAAAAAAAAAACATGTCATTCTTTAGTTGTTTTTTTTCAGCTTTTAAATAATCCAAATGATTTTACAATTGGCAAAACTACAAATGAAGACTACACTAATGAAATCTAACTCAGTTCACTAAAAAAAAATATATATATATATATAAAAATAAAATAAACCTCTCTCCTCAAAATGAACGCTCCCACGCTTATAATGATCAACTCTGACGAAGCCGTTTTTTTGTATTCTATAATTTAGTCGGCCTTTGGTGCAATATTATTACAGTGTGGTTCTATGCTGCAGTGATTTATTACTGGCTCTTTTTCCCACACCGGGGTGTAGAGTGCATGTGGTGTCAGTACTTACAGATTAACGCCGCTTGTCGTCGGGCGGATTCTCGTCGGCAGCTCCTGAGGAACGGGAGAAGATAGAGCAGGTTAATATCTAAATCAGAGGCAGGGATTATGCTGAGCTCTGACGGACTGTCCTCGAATGCATCGTGGCAGATATTAAAGTGATCAGTATCAACCTTTGACTGTGGACCTTTGACTGTGGACCTGGCCAGCCCCCATGAAATATAAGAGACGAGAAGAAGAAGTAAAAAAAGAGAGAGAGAGCGAGAGTGAGAGAGAGAAGGGAGTGGTGTATATATCGTGTATGTACCTGCTTTTAAATCCTAACAGTTTTTGGTCTAATATTGGAAGTTGAGATCCATAAGATCCTTTTCTCACAGGTGTAAATAATCATAATTTGGTTGGTTCTACCACAGCTTTGAGAGGACCTGAATGGAATGCAGCCATTATTGGTTTGATGTATTTTTTGATTTATTTCTGAAATAAAACCATAAACTAAAATGTTTAATAATACCTATCCGGATTTCTCAGAGTCACCACTCATATATCGCATATTTTCCGTTTCTAAAATCTGCAATCGTCATGAAAAAAAAAGGCCGTAAAGCTTATTTAGGTTAGGCTTTTTTTTCTCTGCAGCAGGTGGATGGTGACGGCTGCTCGCCAACAACCTCCGCCATCCATTGGTCGACAGGACGAGAGGTTAATGGAGGTCCCTCTCAGCGGAGCCGCTCGGCTTCAAAAACAAGAGTGAACTCTCGCTGTTGTTTTTCTTCCACTTGGCAAATAAAAGAGATGAAAATGAAGGCTGGAAATCTGAATGTTTGGCAAAATTGCGTGCAAACATCTGCAAATGCAACCGACTACTTGCCAAGTCACTTTCAATCCAGTCAGAATCTGATTAGTCAATTATCCATCAATAAATCACTGCAGCTTTAACCCATTAAAGTGAATATTTATGAAGGAATGTGCATCTAAAAGGCTCCCCCCCCCCATGTTAAAAATAATTATTTTCATTTTACATTTACTTTTTTTTTTTTTTTTTTTTTTACAGGAGCCAGATTGGACTCTGGATGTTGTCCAGCAGTTAGCTCTTGTACACATGTATTGTGTGTGTGCGCGTGTGCGTGTGCATTTACACCTGCATTAATATGCATGTAGCCGGGTGTAGATAAGATATCAGGATGTAGCCTGCATGTTAATTAACTGTCATTTTAAGCCCGAAGATAACACACATGAAATCACTTTTAAAATGAATTGCCTTATCGCGCATATCTAATGAAACACGTACGTCAATGGACAGGATGACATCAGGCGCTCCTCAACTCTTAAAAAATGATAGGAGGTCAACGCGTTAACACGCGACACCGAGTGGATCATGATCTCATCTCGTGCATCGTTTCCTAATTGAAGGCTGAAGCCGAAGATAAAGACTTCTTGGCCTCAGCGATGAGAAGAAGAAAAGAGAACGAAAGAACGAAGCTTCGAGTGCAACGGTTTGCACCGAGAGCGTAGGTGAGGCCTCCAAGTAAGGACGGAGCATGAGATGGCCTCCACATTAGCATATATGTATTCGGGTTGACCCTGAAGGGGCAGAAAAAGAAAAAAAACACACAGAATCTTCTAGTGGATATTTCCTGTGAGGCAGTGTTGGTTTGTGTGCACTGATTTTTTTTTTTTTTTAACCACAGACACACAGTGACCGCCCGACGAGCTTCGTGCTCCCTCCCCACGACAACGAGTCAGCATCAGGAAGGCCGAGAGAGGTCAAAGGTCGGCTGGCCGTCAGTTCCCCCCCGTGGGAGAGAGTTCACCCCCCCCTGGTCTGAGCTCAGCTGTGATGTAACTGTGGACGGTGGCTGTGCCGCAGTCCATTTAGGATTCAATGTCCTCAAACGACCTCAGCCTCCTCCTCTCCCTCCCTCCGCTGTCTCTTTCTCCCTCCTTGTGCTGATGCCATTTATCTCCTCCACGCCCTCTCTCTCCCTCTCTCCCCCTCTCTCTGTCAGCCCCTCTCTCTCTCTCTCTCTCTCCCCCCCTCTCTCCCTGAGCCCCTCTCTCTCTGTGTCTCTCTTTCTCTCTGTCCCCCCCCCTCTCCCTCCCTCTTTCTCTCTCTCTCTCTCTCCCCCCCTCCCCCCCCCCCCCCCTCTCTCTTCTTTCCCTTCTGTCCAGTTTCCTATAATGTCCAACTTTAATGCACGTCTTCCTTCTTTTTCTAGCATTTTTTTTGTTTGACACCTTCGGATCTGTCTCTTATACATCTCCCTCTCTGTCAGCCCCTCTCTCTCTCTCCCCATCTCTCCCTCTCTCCCCCTCTCCCCCTCTCTCCCTCAGCCCCTCACTCCCCCCCCCTCCCTCTCTGTCAGCCCAATCCATGCATCATTGCCTCCTCTCTCAGGCTGCAGCCTCTAACCTTCTCACTCACACACGCACACACACACAAACAAACAAACACAAAATCGTGTGAAACGTGTTATACTGGCTGCTTTAAATGAAGGGATGCATTTAGCCCTCCACTATATGTTGACGTCCTCCTCCACACACCTCGACCTCTCCCTGCACCACTCTCCCCACCTCTCCTCCCCTCCGCCTCTCCGTCCTCATTTGCTTTCTCCACGCCACCTTGCGCGTACCTGTCGACTCGGGGCTTTTCGCGTTGCGGCGGCGTACAAAGGGCACATTAGGCGTTTTGATAATCCGACAAGCGACAGCTTTCATATTTCACCAGATTATTTTCAAACGTGGAAAATTTAAACCCCTATTAAAAGCATTTTGTGCGTGTTGTGTAACATGTTTCACGTATGTCTCTGCAGACACGTATGTGTCTGTGTTTCAGGGTGTGTGCGTGTACCCATCCCTCGTTCCCCTCCTCTCCTCCTACTCTCCCTGACTGATGGAGGGTGGGGTAATCTGCACCGGTTGCCATGACACCAGACAGCCCTTGCTTGGCGAAGGCACGTAGTTTCCTCTCTGCTCTATTTCCCCGGAGCCCTCCACTCAGGACTAT
Source organism: Colistium nudipinnis (assembly GCA_016785305.1). Lineage (NCBI taxonomy): Eukaryota > Metazoa > Chordata > Actinopteri > Pleuronectiformes > Rhombosoleidae > Colistium > Colistium nudipinnis. The sequence continues at coordinate 67,869 of JAFBJU010000873.1, forward strand.
ATGTGCATCTGTGTACGTGTGCGGCTGTGTGAGTCTGGGGGAGAGAAGCAAAGCTGAAAAAAATTGAAAGAAATTTTAAAAAAGGGAGATGGAGCAAGCGTATATTCACTGTCTCTACATGTCGAACACGGCCGGGAAAAATAAGGCCAACAACACCTATTTTAAAGGCAAATGATGCAAACATTAGGTGAAACTAGAGTAAGTTTTCATTTTGACATCCTCCAGACCTTCAGGTGAATTACAGCAAACTCTCTCAGAGGCCTTGGAAACCGTGCAAAGGCCCATAAACGTGGCACAGTGGCCAAAACCCATCAAAATCCAATTTATAATTATTAAAAAAAACAAAAAACTATTAAAAGCAGAGGTAGGGATTTTTTTTTGCATCTGCATCAACAAAAGAAAAATAAAAGGAAATCAGCTGAGACCAACCAAAACCAAGAGTTTTTTTTTTGTTGTTTTTTTTTATGCTTCACAACTTTTGGATCCTGGCACAGATCCCTTACTCGTCCTCCCAGCGTCATTTAGGACGTAGATTTAATTCCTCCAGCAAATAGCCGCTCCCAGACCTGATGCAATTACTTTTCTTAGTCTCCAAAGGCAATCACCGTGTTTTTCAAGCACTCTCCTCACAGCTCTCACAATCCTAATAAAAGTGTCCATGCCGGCTCCCATCCATCTATCTATCTCCAGACTCCAGCCCAGCTGAATAATTTAGCAGGCTATATTTCCAGCCATCTGCTTCCCCCGCTCTTTCTCGCTCGCTCGCTCACACACCCGCTCTCCCTCCATCTTTTCTCTCTTTTTTCTGTTATCACTTTAAATTCTGCTCATTTTTAAGATGGATTACGGCTGGAGATGGAGCTCCACATATAAGAACATAAATATAAAATATATAGCTAAACCGGCATATATACGTACGTATTTTTGCAACTGAAATCTTTGTTTTGACTACTCACACTGACCATTGTACTTTGCAGGTGTGTGTGTGTAAATGATATTCATTTACATAGGAGCTTGTAATGTGAGAATATTTAAACATCCATTTTGGTTTCATCGCGCAACGCCACGCGTCGAGTTTGCCGCTCTTTCGCCCGACAACAGCAGGATGCAGCTGAAGAGCGAAACCTCCAGAACACTAGCACACATCCTGGATGAAGAAGAAAAAAAAAAAAAAAAAAAAAACATCAGCAGAACAACATCTGTCAGAGCCCAGCAGAGGTCAGCCAAGTTCCTCCTCCCCGTCCGCGTAATGAGCCGCGGAGAACCACGCGCTCCTGCGCCGGCATCAACCGCCGCGCACCGCCGCGCACGCCGCCACCCAGTGACTGATGGGTTCCTCCGACTCGGCGCTATCGTTCGGATGATGGACGCTTCACGCTTAAATACGTGGAAAGGAATTTGTCGGCGTACCCCACGCGAAATCAGTCAGGTGACGCATAGGTGGCCATCCAGACCTAATGGCCCATCCGACCCCCCAATGGGCTAAATGGTCACATCTCACATTTTTAGTACAGCGCTACACATCCTGGAGTCGACCAGCCATAAAACACAAGCCTTTAAATATTAACGCACTCTAAAATTCATGCATTCGTGAAATCGGAGTCACCGCAGTGTCAATATATATATAAAAATGAGCTCAAACTTTACTCAGTGGAACCGGAGGAGAGCCCCCCATTGGACCCGGGTAAAGGCCCCCCTGGGATTACATCACAGTTTATGGCTCTAGTTCAGAGGATGTTCATCTCTCCAGTGTTCTAAAATAAATGCAGACACAAGCCAAGGGATTCATAATTACCCAAGAAAAGCTATCAATGTGGCGGCCACTGGATACGTCTCATTTGCATATCTTAATGGACTCAGTGTGTGTCCTGCTGAATTGGGTGGAAGTGAATAAAGCATGATGAGCTTTGCAGCGTTTGATTTTTTTCTTTTTTTTCTCTCTCTCTCTCTCTCTCTCTCTCCGTCGACTGCATCCAACTGGTGTTTGTATCACGTCGCACGTTCCCACCGCAAAGCCACCAATTTGATCCTCTCCCTCAAATACGCAGCCTTTAAATGTGGAAAAAAAATAATCTGATTATATCGCGTGTTCAGCATTACGTCAGTGTCATTTTCTGCACGGGTCAAAGTCAGGACTCTTCCCAGAGCTCATTCTTAGTTTTTCGTAGGAAAAAAAAAATTAATTTCTCAAAGTTAGAGGATTCAAAGGAAACATAATCAAAGAAAAATAAAGGACGAAAGGAGAGAGGGTGAAAAGGAAGGAGAGAGTGGAAGTAAAGGAAGGGGTGGGTGGGGGTAAGGGGGGGGGGGGGGGGGGGGGGGGGGGGAGAAAAAAAAGGGAAGAGGAAAAAAAGCGGGGAGAGGAGAGAGAGAGGAAAGGAGTGGGGCGAGAAAAGGCAGGAGGAGGTGGAGTGAGCGAGAGAGTGGAGGGGCTGCGGAGGGAGGGGGGAGGAGGAGGAGGGGGGAGGTGCTGGTGCTGATGATGCCGGAGCACAGCGCGGCCAGGCTGAACCGAGTGAACTGCAGCAGGGGTCAGGGAGTCCAACATTCCTCTGGAACACTGTGTTTACACTGCGTAGCTGAGAGAGAGAGAGAGGGAGGGGGGGGGGGGGAGGGGAGGGGGGCGCGAGGGGGACGACGGGCAGGGGAAGGAAATCATCTCCCTCACTCTGTGCGTGCGCGGGCGTGGGTGCGCGTCTGTGTGTGTGTGTGTGTGTGTGCGCGCGCGCGCGTGTGTCACTCACTCCTGGAGCTGTGTTTCTGAAGGACTGGAGTAACTTGATTCCAGACGCCCCCCACGCCCCATCCCCCCTCCTCCTCCTCCTCCTCCTCCATTCAGCCTTTAAGCTACTTAAATCGACCTTAAACATCGTCACACGTACGCCCGATGTTGGCCCACGAGCATCGTTTCAATCAGAGGTTCACGGCCAAATGGGACCGGCGTGAAATATTCCATGTTTACGCGACGGAAGTTTCGTTAAAGTCATAAATCTGCAGTCATAATCGACTGCATCTTTTCTGACGGCATGTTGACTTAAATGAGGATTTATTTCTTACCATTGGAAAAATAGACTCAATGTTTTTGCTTTATTTATGGACATCTTAAAAGACCAAATGTAGAATCATTAAATCATATATTTATATACAGTATATATATGTATAAATAATCGTTTTGTAGCATATGTTAAAATGCCACCTAAAACTCCTTTGCAATGTTTTAATAAAACTATTATTATACTCATTATATATATATATATAATTATATATATTTTTTAAACAAAGCAGAAAAATATATGTAAGAATCAAAAAGGAGTGTTTTGTAGGCAAACGTGAAATGACGTATTTATAGAAAATTGGATAGAAAAGCAAATTATGCCGCTGAATGCACCAACACGATACTACATTTTTGATGGTCCAAAGTGATGAAAGGTGTGTGTGTGTGTGTGCAGCACTGCAGGGCACACGCGCGCGCGCACGCACGCACGCACGCACGCGTGTGTGCCCTGCAGTGCTGCACACTTTCATTCATCCCACAAACACGTTTCCTTTCCCCATCTGCTGGTCCAAGTCAGAAACTGCAGAGCCCACGCCGACGTGCGCGCACTGTGAAAAATCACATCACTCACTCTGAACGTCCTGACACAACTCGATTCTAAAAAAAAAAAAAAAAAAAAAAATGTATATATACATTAACTGGTGTGATTGATGCCCGTAATGAAATTTGAAATTGTGCAGTAATTCAAATGATATTTAAATGTCTCTTTTTTCAACACTTCGACTCTTCGAACCAAATAACTACAGAGAAAACATTTTTGTTCTTTTTCTACGCCGCAATGAGCATCAAGCGGTTCTTTTCCCAGACAGGTTTGATATGAATATTACCATTTGAATCACATTTGGCCGTCCCCACTATTATAGCCCGGGTAAATATTGAGTGTTTACCGGGCCATTGAGGAAATTATCAGCGGTGGCATCAGTCAGAGTGACATTTGGGTGAATCAAAGCCGAGCGGGAGACAATTGGCTGTCGGGGCTCCAGACCGAATAATCAATTTGTCCCCAGACTGCTGCATAGCAACACTCGGTGCAAAAGAGCGAGAAAAAGAAAAAGCAGAGGCACCAGAGAGGAAAGTTTAAGGGAGGTGAGAATCTTCACGTCCCTGGAAAAAAAAAAAAGAAAAAGCACAGGCGTCTTATTTCCTGAATGCCACGCCTTCACATTTGATTTTCCACCAAATCATTCAAACTGAGGTGGCCAGTCAGATCCGGTTCGTGGTCTCCTGTCAAAATCACACCCCGACCGGCTGAGTCACGGCCTCCTCCGAGGTCATCTGACTTTTGACCAGGATTTCCCAAAAACCGCTTACGCAAGTGAAAGCAGGAAGTCATGTTTCCGTCACCTTGCCAAAATAAAAACAAAAAAGGCATTAACTACTTTAGGGACAATTACGTCGTTTAATCCTGTGATTTCCGGCTCGCGATGGAATGGATCACAAGATGAAAAGTGTCTTTTATTTGTTTTACTTTTATACTCTATTATTTTTAATTTGAACATTTAATTTAAACCATCTGATAAAATGTATAGATTTGAAAGAAGCCCCCCCCACGCACACACACACACACACACGCACACACGCACACACGCACCCAGACCTCCCCTCCGGAGAGCCAAAAGTAAAAAAATAAAAAAATCGTCTCTGTCTCTATGACGGGCGGCGCTCTTTTGTCTGTGTCCTCCAGACTCTGGCCGGAGACAGACAAAGGCCAAAACACCGAGGGGACAGAGCATGACAGAGTGAGAGGGGGGGGGGGCGGGGTCTGCAAACCCTGCTCACCTTCTGTCTGATCTATCCGTCACTCATTTTCCTTTTTTTGCACATTAATGCAGAAACAAAGTTTTTTTTTTTTTTTTTTTTTTTTTTTTTTTTTTTTTTTTTTTTTTTTTAAAGGAGGACGGTGAACACCCACAGCCTGATTAGCGTGTTTGCATTTTCATTATTCGCTGTGAGATTGTTTTTGTCCCCCCTCCACCGCCTCCTCCTCCTCCTCCCCCTCCTGAACACCATCTGCTGAGGAAAGAGGAGACAGTGGAGGACAGGAGAGGACGGAAAGGACGGTGGAGGACAGGACGGTGGAGTCCCATGGTGTCGTTGCCTCTGTTACCACCCACTTACATCATCCACCTCTCTCCCTCACTCTCTCTCTCTCACTCTCTCTCTCTCTCTCTCACTCACTCCGCCCTCCCCCCCCTCCACCTCCCTCTCGCTGTCCCTCTCAGTTAGAGGTCATGGGGTCAGTTTGTTCCTGGAGAAAACGTTCAGTGGGTACACGGTGTATTATTCAAAGGAAAACCAGAAAATCAGTTTACAAACTATGCAGAACTTTGTGAAATATTTCCTTCTCCCAGAAAATTCAGGTGTAGCAGCACATTTAAGTAAGGTCACGGCAACCAGTGATGTAAACAGATTTTTACCAACTATGTATCCTATGAGCTCTTTTAGCTTCTTAGTTTCTTGGCCTGTCTTGGTATTTACGCATTCACACACGTTTTTTCCAGGCAAAGTCCATGGGGATGGAAAATGAAGCTATTTTCGCCAGCAAATACCCAGTCCCATGTCATCAGAAAGAACCGACTTGGACGTCGTTAAAAAAAAAAAAAAAAAAAAAAAAAAAAGGGATTTAGTGTGAGCGGGACGTGGGAGGACATGTTTTAACCTCACATCTCAAATCAATCAGCATTATGTAACAAGGCTTTTCGCAAACCGACGTATGGGGACCTATAGGGTCACATTACATCCTGTACACGGACACACACACACACACACACACACACACACACACACAGCCATAACTCATAAGCTGCTATAGTGACCGCAGTGTAATCAGCAGCACAGTCTGTGTTCACTAACGGCTCAGCAGAGAGAGGAAGCCCAGAGGAAGTGTGTGTGTGTGTGGACCAGAGACGACGTTTTCCACCCAAAGAGCTAAAATAAATAGAGAAGGTGAGTCACATGACGCAGTGAACCCTGTGAACTTCCGAAAAAAAAAAGAAAAAAAAGAAAAGAAAGGGGGAACCAAACTTTTTTTTTTTTCTACTCATATATATGACCACTACGGTAATCGGAAATTTAGTTTGTATTTTTGTCAGAATTTACTCTGTGTGCATTTTATTAAATATAGATTTTGGGTCATTTCTCATATCTGTGCCAAATGACAAAAGATGAAAATCAACAGCAACAACAATGTTGGACATGTCTTGTTCTATCCCACTTGCAAATAAATGATCTATTTTTCAGTATATGTGGAAATCTAGTTTTCCAATTAATTTCTAAATTGAGAAACACTGAGGAGGCCCACCACCTGTAATCTAACTGACAAGTGATCAATACTGTGAAACACAAACCAGGCGTAACGGTGTCAATCAGTGCGTGCGCCCATCGAAATGTTTAAGAGCAAACGCACGCTGTGTGTACAGTAGATATGAAAATATGCACAAGCTCCACAGAGAAGCTTTGTGTGTGTTTTTTTTTTTTTTTTTTTTTTACAGACCAACTTCTTCCCTCCGTTCGCACAATGAGAGTCTCTATTTGTAACAATGGCGTCGCTTTATACAGGTCACGTGTCGCTCTGTGACATAGACGCTTTTTGAAAAACTCCCTTTATCGAAGACTTTGTAATTAAGTGGGAATTCTGGACTGAACGCCAGCGAGAGAAACCTGAAAAGCCCCAAAATACACTATTGTGAGAAAAAAAAGAGTCCCTTGTGCTGCACGAACCTCTGAATTTCAGCTTTATTCCGCACATAACTCTGCCCCCCAACCACCTGCATCCAAGACCCTCCTGCTGTTGGCCACGCCCCCTTTAAACCCCTTCTCCCTCCTTTTCTGCTTTTATGCATAAAGTCCCCATGGTGGAGCCTCCGGGATCTGAGCCCCTCTCATGGCGCCCACATCCCCCTCACTGATCTGGGCTATCTGAGCCCGGGCGGCCCCCTGAGGGACGCTAGGCTGCCAAAGTAAGTACCTGCCCCACCGGGGGCAATAGTTTGTGGTGAGAAAGAGACATTTTTTTACACCATAAAATAATAAAGTGGGCCTAAAACTTCCACACACGCCAAAGCTCGCCGGGACTCTCTCTCTTTCTCTCTCTCTCTCTCTCTCTCTATCTCTATCTCTCTCTCCCCCCTCGTTCCACTTCCTCTTGCTGCGGTGGTCTCTCACATTTCACCACAATTCATTACGACCTGTCAATCATCTGTCCGGGCCGGGAAGGCTCCGGCTGCAGGCGACCAGTTAACACCCAGCGAAATGGGAGGCAGGGGAGAGGCTTTTACATCTCGTGTCACAGCGTCCCACTTCCACTTTGGGCGTCGTAATTTATTTTTGCACCAGTGGAAACGGCAGATTAGGAACTCGTAAATCTGAATGGAATATAAATCACAAGCAACATCAAAGATGATGCAACTTTAAAACAATGTATGGTAAGTTACGGTGGTTCCGTACGTGTATAACATCCATTGGGGGACGTGATCATTATCAAATCAATGAAATGATCAGATCCTTCTAAAAAAAACAACTCAAATCAATAAACATAGGGATTGGCACAAAATAAAATCAACGTCTCAAACTGCAAGAATTCAAACCGACAGCAAAACTCCTGGACTGGAAAGCAACATTCCTGAGCTGAACGTGCGCCTCTCGTCTGTGAAGCACTGGAGGAGGAACGAAAAAAAAATAAAATAAATTTCCCCCGCCATCTGTCATCACGTGGGAAATGCTGCTGAGATTAGAGCCCGTCACATCCATCAGCGAGGCGTCACTCAGCACCAAGTCCATCAGAGACACGAAAGTGATCTTATCTCAGCGGGTTACAGTACATTGACTACAGAACTGACAACAGAGAGTAGAAATCACTGCAAATCACTATATACTGCGTGTATATATATATATATATATATATATATATATATATATATATAACTGCATCTCTTAAAATTGCATGGGGGGGGGCAGATCCCAAGAAGTCTGATTCAACATATTCTAAGTGCTATTTTCATAAAGCAATATATGCAAAATATCTAAAAAACAAAACAAACTGGATCGGGTGGACTGGCATCCACCCGATCCTGGCTGGTGCAGGTGGCCCACGATGGCGGCCTTGGGCCTCCACCCGCCCACAGCAGCTTTTGGGAATTCGGGGGTTAGTTTAATCTTTTCTTTTTCTTTTTTTTTTTTTGCTGGTTTGCTTTTCTTTCCAGCAGGAACCGAATGTGACCACCCCGTAATGGCTTCCATACCCTCCCTGCATTCGACAAGTGGATCCGGCCCAGGCCACAACTGCTTTTACTCCGAAATAAAGGTGATTGAATTACAATGCAAAGCAACAACGAGGTTTCCAAACGCAGTTTGGTCTTTTTTTATTTTTTTTAAGAGAGGATGGCTGGGCTGTCCTCCCACTAGTGCTCAAGGTTAAAAGCACAGAATGGATTCCAACAAGGCCATTCCCTAAAAATGACTGCAGAATATTCTACCCGCCGACCCAGCGCCTGACCACTCCCGCACGATTGCTCGGCTTGAAATTTCATATGTAATTTGCCCTTTTCAGGAATGGTGGAAAAAAAAACACACTATAGGAATGGAGATGCATAATAATGAGGTAATTCACGAAAATTGCCTGAAAAAAAAAAAAAAAAAGGGTTTTAGTCAGGTTCAGCGAGTCTGTGCCGGACAGAGCTGAGGTGGAACACCAGAGGCCTTTCGAGCTCTAAAATGGACACAGGAAAACCAATGAGGTGAAACTCTAATCAACCACTATATCAACTATGATCTGAACTTTTTTTTGGAAACTGCCAGCGAGGGCAAAAAGCAGTGTTGAGCGGTGGAAAATGAAAGTACTCATAATATTCCGCTTTTTAAAGGACAAATTACAGTCTGTTTTTCTATATTTCAAACTCCAGAGTGAATGTTTGAAAAAAAAAAAAAATAAGTGATACAAAGCAACCCGCCCACATGGTCTGATTGGCAGCTCAAGGCCAAAACTGGAGCTTTGGAACTTTAGAGAAATGGTTTTCACCACAAGGTCTGCAGATTAGCATCAGCAAAATGTTATTATATTATATTATATTTGGAGCTTTGTTTGAGTATGTTGTTATCTCTGTAAACACACCAAACGCTTGCTTATTGTCCTGGGGCGGGGCGAGGCGACACCACACACACACACACACACACACAATAGGAATATTATAAGTTGAATTATTGCCACTTTCTGGTTCTGCCCTTCCACTATTTCTTATTGTTATCCTCCATCATCATCATCATCATCATCTCTACATCCGCTCCGTCCCTCCATCGTCTCCACATCTGCTCAACAACCCAATAAGACGTGAAAAAAAACAAAGCAGATAACGCGGCAAAAAACGCTGGTACGAGTTGCGTCAAATCCGGAAATATTAGCTGTCAATAAATAAATTAAAAAAACTTGAAGCTAAACTGGACAATCCCCCTCACGCAGCCATTATCTTCCGCAAACTAATCCCAGAGCCACCGGGGTCCACCGGGCGCGGCACGGTCCGGCCTCAGGCTCCAGACTCACTGGGGAATTTCAGCTGAATTTTCAATTTCACCTCTGGCCTCCGCCGCCACCGCCGCCGAAGCAGCTTGAGCCACGGAGACGCACACAAAGGGGGACGAGTTTCACATTGAACGTGAGAACCCCCTCGTCTCCTGACCCCCATTACCATGACAATGGAGGCAGAAAATGGAACTGGGAGCCAAAGGGGTCGAGACAGGAGAGCGAGGTGTACCTTTCTCACTCGTGTCTTTACGATTCACTGATAAAAACTAAAATAAAAAAAAACATTCATGCACAGGGAATCATCCGAAGGGTCACTGAGTGGGTAGTGTACGCACAATTTCATGATATTTATCATTTTAAACCTGAAAATGTAAGAAAAGTAAAAACCCAAGGATCAGGTTCTCTGTGTGTGGGTGTGTGTGTGTTTATCTTGTTATTTTATCATGTGCCATATAATCTTTGAGTCAAAGTCCTGCCCATGTGGATGGCATGGGTTTTTTTTTTTTCCCACAAGAAATAGACAAATTGTGACAAGATGAAAAAAAACCGGTGGCATTTTTTATTTTTTTTTCTCTTGTAACATGGTTTGAACCATGACTCCATAAAGATGAATAAATGTGCTGGTGAGTTGGGTTTAGTATTAAAGTGAGAGGATGGGAGATTATAGTCAGTGCGACACAAGAAGTAGGACAAATGGACAAAGATCAAAATGGTACACAATGTACAGTGTAGAGATGAAATAAATGCAAAGAAAATGGATCTGAATGTGGAGTGAGTTTGTATGCCAAAATGTATTTAAGTCAAATGATTAAAAAAACGGTAAAAAAATAAAATCTGGCACAGATGTGAAGATGATGGAAAAAAACAAAAAACACTTGAAACACTAAACTGAGATAAAACATAAAGCACAGACAGAAATGAAAACAGCATATGTTCTTATTTTCTCTGAAGGACAATCCGCTTCATTCATCTTTCGTTCGTTTTCTCATTTAGTGGGCAGAGACACAACAGTTTCTTCTAGAATGTCGTCCCCTTCAACAAATGACACTAGCCTGGAGATTAAAACATGTTCATCTTACTGTTTTTTTGTTTTTTCTCCTCTGAGACCTCAGGTCACCTTCGATTTATTGATCCAGACTCTGGTCACCTGCAGCTGGGCGTGTGGGTTCCTGAGAATTCTTCCAGGTCAGAGAAAAATACATTGTTCTCTGTTTTTTCCTAAACAGATGTTGGATTCTGGAGGAAATGGAAAATGTGCAGGGTGGAAACATGGAGGATGCACAGTCCAGCTGGTTAACCAACTGCCAATAAACGAGAGGCGAAGAAGAAGGGTTGAGGTCTCAATTCTATATTGTATAATATTCCCAGAGTCCTCAGCATGGCAAAACGCCAAGCAAGTCCAAATCGCAGGAGCCATGAGAAAATAAAGCAGGCCGGATTTGTCACGAGGGACAAATCAAAAGCAAAATTCAAACTAAAGAAAAATGTTGGAGCAAGACTAGTGGGAGGAATATGACCTATCAATAAACATATGACCGGAGGTCACATCAATTGATTGAAAAAGAAGTTATCAAAATATATGTTGGATGATCCCTGCCTCCTCCTCCTCCTCCTCCCCTCCCCTCCCACTGCATCAGAGGAGGCTGTGGTCATTATTGCCCTCCAGACTGCTTTTATCATCTCTATAAATCTCTGCTGGCTCAGACGCGGCATAATGAGGAGACCTGCGACGCTGTCAACCTGCACCCAGCACCCCTGTCGGGGGGGAGATGTGGAGATAAAAAAGAGAGAGAGAGAGAGAGAGAGAGAGAGAGATTATATTCCCTCCCTCGCCCCCTCCGCCCGATAACGTTCAACATGCTTGTGTCCATCGTTTAATCACTCCTCAATTACCTGATTGGTTCCAACAAAAATAACATTATTCATGCTCGGACCAAATTGCTAACAGATTTATTTGGAATCGTAGACTGAGACGTATGTATGCAAGTATGTGAACTTATACTTATAAATAACAATTATTTATGACCAAATAACAACTAAAGTCGGAAATAAAACACCTACAGCTGCCAATTCTTCAGAGTTACCGGATATATTATTTTTGCTGGATCCTGATTGGTGGACAAAAGTATGTGACATCAACTTTTTTTTTTCTTTTCTAACACAGCTCTAACAAAGCCACCCAATTGTCAAAAAAAAAAACATTAGTTAAGTTAAGAAGTAGCATAAAGCCTCTGAGTGATATAAATTGGAGTAAAAGTTTGTGGGGTTTTTTTTAAAATAATGAATTAATAAGACGTACAGTATATATATTATATATATCATTTATTTTTTTATTATTCAATTTTTTTATGTTTATTCCTTTTCTTGCAGGAAGTGCCCAAGTGACAAACGGCTGCGTGTAGTTGGAGCAGCGTTGACCTCGGTGACCTCCGTTTTTTTTCCTTTATGCGAGACAGGGGTGGAGCGAACACGTGAACCAGCTGAACTGGCGTTGGTGGCGTTTTGTGATGTCAGGGAAGGCGTCGCGCTCCCCCCACAGTCTCCACAGAGCCCAAACCGGCTTATGTAAGAGGATAATCCTTCTGTCGTCATCCAAATGATGCAGAACACCGGAGACGTATACAACCACGGAGGTATTTCGTGCCTTTTAGGTGAAATCTGTGCATTAATGTTAGGTGAAATTTCATTTCTCTTTCGTAACCCAAACTGGACTGTAAAATGTAAAAAAAAAAAAAAAAAAAAAAAAACACTGGGGCTGCAGCTTCTTCTTCTTCTGACACTTTAATGACACCCCGGTTTCTCCAGACTCCCCGGCTCTTTCTCAGACATCTCAATCGACTTCCTCTCTTTAAAAAAAAAGAAAAAAACTCATTTCACACGAACACTTGCTGTGTGGCTCCTCCGACAGAAAGAAAATGGCAGCCTCTCCATCATCGGGCCAAAACCGTAAGCCTTCCTTTATTTGGCTTCCTCATTAAACTCTGAATAACTCAGTAGAGAGGCCGAAAGAGAAGAGAGAGAGAGAGAGAGAGAGAGGGCTGCAGCTTCTTCTTCTTCTGACACTTTAATGACACCCCGGTTTCTCCAGACTCCCCGGCTCTTTCTCAGACATCTCAATCAACTTCCTCTCTTTAAAAAAAAAGAAAAAAACTCATTTCACACGAACACTTGCTGTGTGGCTCCTCCGACAGAAAGAAAATGGCAGCCTCTCCATCATCGGGCCAAAACCGTAAGCCTTCCTTTATTTGGCTTCCTCATTAAACTCTGAATAACTCAGTAGAGAGGCCGAAAGAGAAGAGAGAGAGAGAGAGAGAGAGAAAGAGGGAGAAAGTGATTGCATTCTGCTGGAGGAATAAAAGCCCCTTGAGGTTGCCATTTTGAATGTGTGCCATGTTGAGCAGGCTGGATCCAGAGATCCCCACAGACAATGGGGGAGAAATAAAGAATTGGTCCACAGACGGACCCAGCTGAAGATAATAATAATAATAATACTCCACATCCCGTGGATGTGGAGTCATGATGATGACCCATATGGACCTGGGGAGGGACGTGGGCAGAGGAAAGGAGGAAACGGCGGCACCTGATATCTCTTTTTGGGAAAAAAAAAAAACAATGAAAGTGCAAGGAGAACCTGAGAACCAATTGTTTCATGAATTCCCCCCCAAGTCCTGGGGGGGGGGAAATAAAAAAGAGGAAAAAAATGGGCCGAGGGAGGTCACAATTTCACAGGCCTTTTCACTAAACATGGCCGCCTGCTGTGTGATGGATCACAGAGCCCCCCCCCACTCTCCTCCTCTCCCAGGAGGAAGGGAGTCATCCTGACAGGTTAACAAATGATCTCCTGATGGTGGTGATATATAAGCAGCTCCAGCAGCTTTCTTGTGTGTGTGTGTGTATATATATATATATATATATATATATACATACACACACACACACACACACACATACATACACACACACACATCTACAGCCATGACAGGGACTGATTAGTGTATTTGTTCCTCAATATGGAGGTTAGAGGAAGACAAGAAAGTCCTGACGGATGAACTTCTGGGTGAATGCTTGCTTGAAAAAGTCCATTATGGAAATAAAGACTCAGAGAACCTCACAATAGTGGACGTCAGCCATAACGGATGGATCCTGGAGGCAAAACTAATGTCATCTATGGAATTAAAAAAAAAAAATGGGGCGAAATAATAATGATAATGATGAGGATAATTATAAGCAGCTCTTTGTCCCTTAAATAAAAGTGGAGGATTATGAGAATTATTGTCAGCCGTCAAAGTGAACATGAAGTTTTTTCTCTTTTTTTTTGACTCTACTTTAATGTATTGTATTATATATTGAAATATGTTGATTACTTATTTATACAGGCTATGTCAATGGAAGTATATGGACTATGAAAGAAACATCATGTAATTTTGGATTCCCTTTACAAGACACAGTTTGTATGGGAAGGCTGATATTTCTATAGATCTACTCATATTAACATTAACATTTAATATACTGCCAGAAAAAAAAAACTTTTATGGATTCCTCCCTGAAAGACATCACCCAGTAGAAGTTATCAAAGGAGCTTTACTTTGAGTGTTCCTCATTAATAATGGTATATACTGTCAAATAAATCACTGCATGGACTTTTTAATTCTAACTTAGATCCTATAACAAAAAAAAATTAAAAAAAGAATGAAAAAAACTTCAGCACAGGCGACTAAAAGGGAAAAAGTAAAAAGTTGAGATAGTGGAGAGAGCGCGTAGGAGACACCCGCTTCAGTCATGACAAGAATGACGAAGGTCAGCTACAGTATGTCTGGTATGTGCGTGCATGACGACTACAGCCCCAACTACTGTAAACATGTTGGGAGTACAGAGTACCACTGGAAAATGTCAGAGACGCTACTCCGATTCAACAGGTCAAACACGCGTGTTGCTGGATGGTCTTCACGTCATGCTAGGGATACCAATTCATCATTTTACTACTACTTTTTCAAACAACAGTACCAAACACTCAAGGCTCAAACTGTTCAAAATCAGTTGCTGAAAAAAATCACCAAAAAGTATCTAAAGCTTAAGAAATGATTGTTTTTTGGGGGACAATTCAATGGCAGATTTCCTCCCAACTGGAATATTCCTCGAATATAATCATAAGCAACAACGACGACGACAACAACAACAACAACAACATTAATACAAGCAACTACAACACGAACTCGTCTCCCCACAGTGGCCATGGCGTGTCCCACTTCCACGTCTCAGGAATAATAAACCTGTCAAACACTCGGCTGACAGTGGAGAGTGGAGCTGGGACGGCTAATGGCCCTCAGGGGGGAGAGCCCCCCCCCCTTCAATTCAGGACACCCCCAGACATGTGACGGGTGCTATTTCACAAAAATAATATATATATATATATATCATCAATAATAACCTCACTGTTTTTCTACATTTAATAATAGGAATAATAAATAATATTATATATATATATTTTTTTTAAGAGCATTGTGTTTATTTATTACAGGCTTAATGGGAATCCACTCAGATATTATTGGATTGTTTAGGGGGGATAAAAACAGAGGCATCGTGGATTTATGGGGATAAATATAAGTAAACTTACGAAGGATAATAACTATTATTATTATTATTATTGTTATTATTATTATTATTATATTTAAAGAAAGGGTGGTCACCAGGATTCTGATTCTGCGTAGTATCTAAAAGGAGTATCTAAAAGTATCATCCAGAAAACTTGGAATTTAACCACGTCTTTGTGCGTCTGTCACAACCACTGTGAAACACACACACACACACACACACACACACACGCACACACACACACACACCTCCATGACACCACCACGTGTCCACATTCATCGGAGCCTCGACACACACGTGAACATCTGTGAACGCTTTCCACATGCAGCTGGAGTTTCTGCACTTTCCCTTCCCGTCGTGGACGAGGCGTGATGCACAGCGTCTCCCTTGGTGTGTGCGTGTCACACAATCACACACACACACACACACACAAACACCAGTACAAAACAAGCCAAGATTTAAATAAAAAAAAAGGAGTTTGGAGTAGGTTTGTTTTTTTTCTGAGCACTGACCTGAGCTGCAGAGCCTCTCCGGGCTCCCTCCTGAGCGTCTTTTCAACTTGCTGCCTCCGCATGTGTGTGAGAGAGAAGGAAGCCAGGGTGAGAAAAAGGGGGGAGGAGGAGGAGGAGGAGGAGGAGGAGGGAGGGTGAAGTTTTTTCTCTTTTCCTCCTCTTTCATCCTCCTCTTCTTCTTCTTGTCATTACTTCCCCCTTTTATTTTTCCCTTTTAGCCGAAATCTGCAGCTCCTCTTGCAGAAAAAAAACACTCTACTGAAAGAAAAATAGAAAAAAACAAGGTAATGTAGAGAGAGAGAGGGGGAGAGAGAGAGAGAGAGGACGAGAGAGAGAGAGAGAGCAGGAATAAAGTCCGCTCACCTTGTCTCCCTCCTGTTCAAATTTAGAGGCTGGATTTCAGGCTGCAAGGCGAAACTCTACTGGGCATGCCCACAACGGAGAGGCACACTTTGTAATGAACACTCACTTCCTCTTGTTCTGGTGTTCTCTCCCTCCTCCTCCTCCTCCTCCCCCTCCTCCTCCTCCCCTCGCGGCTCTTTTCTCTCCCTCCCTCTTGCTCCCTCCTCTCAGATCTCACTACAGCAGGGATTAGGAATGCTGCTCGGACCACAGTCCACTCCTTTGCAAGAGCATATATATATATATAAATATATATATATATATATATATAGTGCCATGCAATTTTTTAAATATATAAAAAATATATATATTTCAATCACAAACTTGCCCCCCCCCACCCCGAAAAATATTACTGGTTTCAAGACCAAGTTTTTTTTGAGTCGCGTGTCGTTTACACGGCTGTCACATTTAATCCAAACCTCATGGACATGTCACTAGTTACGAAAAAAAAATAAAAAAAAATGGGGCAATCAGTTCTCTTGTTGAAGCGAAATTTGTTCATTCCCTGCGTCACTTCTGCTCCGGACAGATTAAAAATGAAAAATACATATCTTGATTTGTGTGGCGTTTTAAAGTGTTTTTATTACCGAATCCTGTACACAGGGATAGAGCCAAAACACATCCGAGTCGAGAGTGTGTGTGTGTGTGTGTGTGTGTGTGTGTGTGTGTGTGTGTGTGTGTGTGTGTGTGTGTGTGTGTGTGTGTGTGACGTCAGCCTCATGTCTGAGCTATCTGACCCAGATTCTCACTAACAGGACACCGTGTTTCCGAGCCGCGCTGTGGAACGAGGACATCCACTTCAGAGGGTGACAGACACAAAAAGGTTCCTCTGGAAATCCGAAATGTTTGTAACATATAAAAAAACATAATTAAATGGCTTCGAAAGTGAAATTAAAAAGATTCAATCAGGGCTCGATGGTGGGGAAAAAAAAAAGTCATATAATCGCACAAATAAGTGTGTGTGTGTGTCCTGTAGCCATCCCGAGCAGACAGCCATCCATCTGGACGGGTCAAGGAGGAAGAGGTCCAGACGGCTGGAGGCTCGACCCCCCCCCCCACCCCCAGAGAGGTCAAAGGTCATGTGAAACAGAGGGTCAGGTTGAAAATGAGAGGTCAATGCCACCGCTGGATCAGCGGGTCTGGGTGGCGGAGGTTGATGGAGCGCTGGGGGAGTGGCAGGAAAATGCGGAGAGGTCAAAATGAAAAAAAAACAAAAAAAAACCCTGCAGTGAGTGGAACAAAGGAGGAGACGAGCCGGTCGAGCATCGTCCACCGATATTCCGCTCAGGGTGGATCGGACTGTGGGAGAGTCAACATGGAGGAAATGGACGTTTGGTTCTGTGTTCTTAGCAAATAGGAATGAAAGTGGGTAGAATGACCTTAAAAGGAGATTATGTGAAAAAGCAAACAGTTTAAATACTTTATTTTGTCCCCATGTAGTCTTTTTATAATTGAATATTGTTTTTAAAATGTAGATTATTATGATTGTTATTATTATATTTCAGTTTCTTTATGTTTAGTCATTTTTTTTATTTTATATGAAGCAGACCGAGGCCTCCATACATATCGGTGTATAGGATATGGAATATTGCTCCTAAAGATGTGTCCCCCCCCCCCACATGGGACTTTCTTTTTTTTTTTATGCGCCCACTTGGTTCTGAGAAAGCCAGAGCTGACCCTGGAGCCCGGTCCGGGTGTCAGATGTCTGACACCGGCGGGGATCAAAGAGAACACGCCATCAGATTTTTTTTTTTTTTTTTATGCGCCCACTTGGTTCTGAGAAAGCCAGAGCTGACCCTGGAGCCCGGTCCGGGTGTCGGATGTCTGACACCGGCGGGGATCAAAGAGAACACGCCATCAGAACCAGACCCTTGGATATTCCTGCTAATTCTGGTCCAGAGAATCCCGTTTCATTTACGGCCCGGCGGTTCCTCTGCCAGCTTTAATGTGGGCGCTGGAACCGCTCCGGCCCTCCTCGGATTCCTCTTTTTATAAATTGACGCACCGTCGACTTTTAGGGGTGTTTTTTTTTTGGCAGGGGGTGGGGGGGCTTGGACTCGGGGAGACCTCCGACAAGGCCCTCCCAACACACGGCTGACTCTTGGCAAGTGCTGTCAGGAGGCTCCGCTGTCGGGGAACAAAAAGACAACAAATTGGCCTTGGCCGTGTCAGAACCATCTGAGCCCGCCGGCCGCAGACCTGCTGCTGGCTCATTAGCCCGCTCGTCCTGGCATCTGAGGACCTGTGACCCCGGCCATTGTCTGGCCCGGGCCCACCCCCGATGGGAGCCCCCAGCTCTCCACAAAGACTTGTCATTATATCTGACTTGGCTGGCTGACACGCACACACACACACACACACACAGCCTTGGATGAAATGAAGTGGGTCTGGATAAAAACGAGACGCACAAAACTCGTCAACTTTAACCCCGCTGATGACCAAAGCCCCCCCCGACACTTTTTGTACAGGCAGTGAATAGTGGCCTTCCACCTGCTCCGGCGAACGCACAACTGACAATCTGCAGAGCTTCTTTTTTTGAAAATTTGCCATTTGGCCCAGTTTTCTTTTGATTCTCCAGTAAATCATTTATTTATTTATTTTTAAAACACAATTTATTTCTTATTTCACCTTTTGCATTCAGAACGTGCAGCAAATGAAGAATTTCAATATTTCAACGCAACTTGTGCTACCGTATAACGGACCATAAAAGCGGGAATCTTGAACGAACCAATGAGAGGAGGCAGAGCGACAGGCCGACACGTTGAACTACAACAAGTGACGGAAAATAAGAGAGAATGATGACCATGAGCAAAACATGATTTAATTTGTAAAAAAAAAAAAAAAAAAATCACAATCCGACTCGGTTTAAAAAATTAACCATGAATTCCTCTGTATCTAATTCCAAAATAGTATTCAATGTCATGCCAGGAAAATCTCCAACTATGATAAAAAGAAAAAAAAGAATGGAAAATAAAGTGTAAAATATTGACTTCATTAAACCAGAGGTCTTCGCACTATGATGACAGGAGATGTTTGAAATATATAAAATATATTTTTTTCCAGCATCTGCTCAACAAGCAGAAGTGGAGGTCGGTCGCATGTTGGACTAATTGTGAGCGGATGTGCAAAATAATAATCCTCTCTCTTTCTCTCTCTCTCTCTCTCTCCCACACACACACACTCACTCATTGATAAAACAATTAATTGATTTGGCAGACAAAAAAGCATCGATTTAGTCCTGCCAAGTATTTGAGTTACAATGACAAATCCGCTCAAAACGTCATTAGCTACAATTGATGGAAATGGTTGTTTTTTTTGCTCCTATAGCAGCATGTGATCCCAGCTAATCAGCAGAGACACTGTGAGGGACACAATGAGACGAGTGACCCACACAACACGTCCCTCCTGTGTGTGTGTGTGTGTGTGTCTGCAGCGGTTGTGCAAAAAAAACAAGAAGTCAAGCCACGGACGCAGCACTAGCGCCACCTTCTGTTCAGAAATCATACTGCCGTCAGTCTACTGAGAAATACACACAACATGGCGTATTTTTATATCAGGTATGTTAATGTCTCCGACGCACTATTCCAAGAAATGCTCACACACGTCGGTACGTCCAATATGGTAAAAATCACCACCATTTTTTGCGCCTGGTTTTTGTGCACAGCTGCAAAACATCAAAAAACAGGAGGAAAATGTACCGCTGATGGAAGGAGGATCCCAAGAAGAGCAGAAATAGCCAAAACAATATAAAGCGGTATGAAAAAATCAAATATGATATATATGCTGCGGATCATGTAATAGGTCTGTTATTGTACTCACTCCAAATCACTGCATTTGACTGCCACTTATTGTTAACAATGCTGAAGTGCCCTTAAACAATGATACCATCACTCTATTCAGAAAACAAACTGGATTTTTTTTTTTTTTTTTTGAAATGATGATTCTTTGAAAACAACCCGAATCCAATGAAGTCATTGTGAATTTCCACCTCTAACCAGCACAACACAAAGGCCTCAGTCATTATTTGTGTTCTTATTCTGCGGTTTCTGCACTGGCTAATAAATCTGTGCTGTGGAGAAAAAAAAATGCTCATGAAGCCTTATTAATCATTTTAATGGTTAGCGCCCACTTTCTGTGTAGTAATACTTTGTCCTCCGACCTTGAAGGGGGGGGGGGGGGATGCTTTCATCAACTTTTGCCCTCCTTCATTCAAAATGTATTAAATGAATGAAATAAATAAATCCTGCAAGAAAATTCATTGTCCTGCAGAAAAAATACCTGCAGCGTATTCCTGAGGGCCACAAAAACAGCTCCTTTATTATTATAGATGAGTGTATGGCCTTCAACTAACATTTGTTTTCATCATGGTACAATTTATGTTGTTAAATATTAAACAACTTGTGCCAAATGTCAAAAAGTGACATGTTGAAATTGATTATTTTGCTTAAGCAACAGCTCAAAACCCAAATAGAAGCTATTGATCTTATTTTAAGAGGATAGAAGGAATAGATTTAGTTTATTTTATTTCTTTTTAAATTTTTTTGAATGAATTCATCAACCAATCCTTGCAATTTAATAGCAATATTTATTTTTTCCAAGGAGATTATTGTTGACATTTCGTTTAGAAGCTGATTAAAACAACATGACACAGCTTCCAGGGCTAAACAACCACACCAATCAACACCGTGTAGTTATCATTTTAAAGGTCACGACCTACCTCATCATCCCACGTCGTTGTGCAGGACTTCCTGGGAGGAGGCCTCGGGATTCCTCCTGTTGAACCAGGAACGGTGACTCTGAGCAGCGAAACCACACCCGCTCCACTTTGATATCCTTTCGAATCCTGCCAGCAGAGAGAGAAGGAAAAAAAAATGAGTGAATGGATTTACATCCAAGACAAAAAAAAAAAAAGAAAAACCCACACATCCATTGATTTTAAAGAAAAGAAAAAAAGGGAAACAAATGGTCATCGATGATGCTCTTTGCTAATGCTTTTTGCTGGCCTGGGCCTGAGAGGGTTTCGAGTCAATGGCAGCTCAATTAAGAGACTCTCCCGTCATTATGCCGAGAAGGTTATCCGAGCGTTTCCACCCAACACCGCAGTTAATACCATGATAAAGTACAACTGGAGTGATTTAATGTCGGGCTTGAGGATTAAACTAGGATGGAAAATAACGATAAAGTTGTTTTTTTAGGTCTTTATATGTATTAGGCCGTACGTTATATTTCCTACAGATAATATCAGGTTTCCAGGGTTTCACCGTGTTCCTGGGTGTCTCTGTTGTGCCACGTGTGGCAAATAATAATCAAAGTGCTTAATGGAACAAGGATTTTCCTTTCAATGCTGATCATTTGAATTGGACCTAAAAGTGCATGAGGAGTCACAAACTGGCAGTGCCAGGATATTCAATTACATAAGAGCATCCGATGTGCAGACGTAAATCCTTTGAGCTTTTTTTTTTTTTCTCCCCCAATCATAGGATGAGACTGCTCTGTTGTGAATAAATAAATAAATAACCCCATATCTCGTCTGTGCTGCATACTAAGATTTGTGTGGGTGCACCGACCTCCAGTGGACAATTTTGTGTAATGAAAATGATTCTTGTATAAAAATCAAAATAAAAGCTTTTACTGCAAACGAGGATAAACTGACAAATTGTGACATCACTTAAAAAGTAATGGTAAAGAAAATAGAATAAAACTACATTTTTCATGATTTTAAACGTAATCCCATCACACATTTTGCGTAACAGTGGCCATGAGTTTCATCTGCGTGTGGGAACAAACACGCTGTGAATATCGTGACGTAACGGGAAATACTACACACGACAAACATTTAAATACAAAAAGTTTCGGTGCTCAAGGATTTTTTAAATGTTTCAATTTTTGCTAATTTTTTAACATTTTGTAACTTTTACCTCTCTTACATTTCCTGTCGTGTCCGCTTCATCTCTGTATTTTTTTTCGTTGATTATGTAGTTTCCGGTTCTATTTGAATAAGACGGCTGATTGGACAAAGGTGGAACAAATCAGCACTCGACAATTGCATACCGGAAGTCAAATCAACGAGAAACACATAAGATACGAACAAAATAAAACAGGAAGTAACAACCCAACCAACTGCAAATCAAGTCCAAGTATACATTTCAAACAAAACTACACAAATATAAATCCGCAAACATAAAAAAAAAGTCCAAGCAGAGAGTTTCAATGTTCATAGTTTATTTATGCAGATTCTAAAAAAGGTAATGAGAAAAGATTGCATATTGTTGTAATCTGAATGTTGTTAATCTAGGATCCTTCACATTACCATATTTTAATTTGATTTTGATTTGTAGGAAACACTGTCATCCAGGCTGTTCCAGCTCTGGGTGCAATATCCTGTTGATAGTTGCTGAATTCTTCACCACTTGGTAAATTTCAGGATGATTTTCTCACCTTTGCTGGGAATGTAGCAGCCAATGCCTGCGAAGAAGAACCCATTTCACGAGAGTCGCGGAGTGTTTAAAACGTGCTCACGTGGATGGAGGCCATGTGGACTAACCAACGTCAGGTCTTATGATTTTGCCACCCGGGGTCTTGACCAGGAGCTCCCAGTAGGTCCGGTCTTTGGCATTTCCAGCCACACCATTCACGCTCTCCAGGTATGGGCCATAGTTTGGATCTTCGGTGTAGCTGAACCTGCAGAAAAAAGAGAAACATTTTACACCCACAACTTTTTCTTTAAATATGGGGTCAGTTATTACACAAATATTTATCAGGTTGCTTAACTTCACCATATACATGTGTAATTGGAGAAAATATTCAAGATTCAAACTTTAAAGATTGAACTTTAACTTTATTTAAAAGAACAAGCACCTGAGCATTTGAATAACATGCAGTATGAACATAAGGGAAAATACAATAACATACAAGTATGTCGATAAGATTTTTTTAGTAGCAGTATGTAGAGTGAAAGGTGTGGAATTTGCTATATAAGCCGATTTGTCTTGTGTGTGTGAGTGAATGAAATGAAAGTCTCACACAAAAAATTAAAAGGTTATCTTACTTAAAGTCTTCGTTGGAGTCCATGAGTGTCCTCATAGCTCCCAGCAGGATTCCTCTGTAGGCCACTTCAGTGGTGAAGGTCAGCGGCTTAGCACCGCTTAAACTGTTCTCCACCACCACGTCGATGGGAACTGCATCGCTGTCTGAAGGATTGGACAACAATTTTTTCTATTTATTCAAGCCTAATTAAATAAATGATAATGTTAAATGAGTATTTCTTGAGCCTACATTCGGTCAGAGTCCCCGGGAGCAGCAGCAGGATCAGCAGAGCTGTGGAGCAGAGACCTGTCTTCATCTTCATCATCATCATCATTGCCGTGGCTGTAGTACAGTGGGCTGTGGTGACTCTGTTTTATACCATTTATACCCGTCATTGTTTGCACACCGGAGTGAGCTGCACTGATTAACCTGATAACGCCTTTATCAAATGTCACTTTCTGCTCGTGTTACAAAGTCATGTTGTTCTGCCAGATCTTGCACAATGAATGAACAATGAACAAGGAACTAGACCGAAACTTGAAATTTTGATTGTGTGACTGGGGCCTTGTTGGGTATTGCTGCATCTTATTTAGATTTTTTTTTTAAATACTCAATTTTAATTAAATAAAATCCTGCATGATCCTCTTCATTTTAAAAACCCTAGCATCATTAATAATCAAACAGATGGATCAAAATTAAAGTTATGATTATTGACACATGTCTACAACAGACGACAACAGCAAGGTGATGAAGAAAATATAAAATATAGGATTTAATCAAAGAGCAGTGTACAGATGTTTTATAACCTTGTAATAAAAGTGTAGTAGGAAATCTCAAGGTGTGTTGAACATGCAGTTCCATTGATCACCAGAGGAGGCGCTTCATTGATTGACAGGTTGTTTGACTCCACCCGCTCAGGTGGAACCAATCAACTGTTTCCAATCAGCTAGTGGCGGAGCTTAAATGCGCGGGCTCTGTTGAATTCTGTTTTTCCTTCTCCAGCGCAGACGGACACACCGCAGAGACAAGACCCGCTCAGAGACCCGTTCCCCAACAAGAGTTCCGGTCCGATCCGGTTCGGTGCTTGAGCACCACATCACGCTCCAGGCTCCGAACGCTTGTGACGGCGAGAGATTTCAAAATTAGCCGCGAAATCATGGCTTGTGACGTCACGCGCCGTCTCGGTGTGTCCACGTTCCAAGTGGTCTTCGGTCAGGACCTATTTCCGGTTTCATGAATCCACCTCAAATGTTGTCCCAAGTGGTTCTCCAACTCTACGATACAGGTAATAACATTCATTATAATATTAATAACACTATTAATAATAACAACAACAATAATAATAATAATAATTCATTTTATGTGGGGCGCCTTTCATGACACTTCATGTAGTCATTGACACTTTTCCTTTTTCATATTTCCATTAGAGAAAAAGTTGGGTTAAAGATGCACAGATGAGGTTTGGTGGTGCCACACCTACTTTTAAAATAAGTAAAAACGTATCAATAATAACCTCTTTCTGGGCTTCCTGTAGGGATTTAGTCATTCTGTGGGGCTTTTATTTTGAAAAACATGCCAAGATTAAGGCATTGTGGGGATTATTATCAGAATCAGAATTGCCTTTATTGCCAAGTAATTATAACATTACAAGGAATTCTCTTTGGTGCGTTGGTGCATGAAGAAAAAGGGAGTAAACATAAAACAAAGAGTAAACGTTAAATAACAGTATTATATAAACAAATAACAATATTTGCAACCTAAGGATCATTTGAATTGTTTTTCCAGCTTGATTTGTGATAATGAATTTAAACCGCCTGAAAATATAGCATAAAATAACATTTTCGGGCGTCAAATTGTACATTTCAAAAATAAAAAATGACACTTATTTATTATTACTTATCGACATCATTTTGGTTATCGGTAGTTCTGACTTGGTTCTCTCAGTCCAAAAAGTTATACAGGCCTAAGTCAAAAATCCAAAGGTACACAATAAGGTAAAAATGGTCTGGGAGCGGAAAAATAAAACGATATGCAGAGTCTCAGATTTGAATATTTGTCATTTGGTTAATGGTTAATCATCTACACATATTTGCTGCAATCTTGAAATGTTGAGTTAG
Organism: Colistium nudipinnis; assembly: GCA_016785305.1. Classification (NCBI taxonomy): domain Eukaryota; kingdom Metazoa; phylum Chordata; class Actinopteri; order Pleuronectiformes; family Rhombosoleidae; genus Colistium; species Colistium nudipinnis. Next base: position 93,090 of record JAFBJU010000873.1, read on the forward strand.
GTATATTCAAATATACTTTGTCCTGTTCTGTCTACTTGTTAGAGAGAAAGTGAATCACAACAACACTGTGAACACATGACCTGACCTTTTCCTCCTCAGGGTGTGGCATCGAAACCCTTTTACTGGAAAACTCGTACAGTGAACACACACACACGCACTTCAGGATTTAAACTGAGCTGTGCGTGCGCGTGTGTGTTCTCTGTTTGACTCCAGGTGTGTTGAATGGAGAATTCCTCCCCCTTGGCTATTCTAGGTCAGAGATGGATGACAGACAAGAGGAGGAGGGGGATGTTTGTATTGTATGCATTTGTATTTTTTTCTTTTTTTCAGGTCGTCACTCGTCAGCTTCACGTGGAGCTGTGATTTCCGTCTCGGAGAAATATGCACTTCTTGTTGTGGCTCGTCACTGTAATTGTCACATCACGGGGAAAAAAAAAACAAAAAAACTCGGAGGAATTCCAAAGTGTCACCAACTTCCGCAAGTTGACCTGTATAATATCAGGTTTCCATAGAAAACAGCTGTTTGACAGTCGTGAGTTATGCTGTGTTGAGTTTATAAATTCAAAGATAATTCAAATAAATAAATGTAACTGATATTTGATCATTTCTGACTGAAACGCATGTTTTCAAACCAAATTATGGAGACCAGGAACTATGACACAGAAAGATTGAAGAGCACGTCTTCTCCTATATGACATTATTATCATTACAAAATTGCCACATCATGAATTTGATTAAATCAGCCAATACTTGAAATACATGTGATTTACTCGGCTAGTTTGGTCTATAGTGTGGGAAAGGGAGCCCTCGGGTGTAGAAATGTGGCTTACGTAAACATAAGCCTACACCTGTCAGCCATCATGAAGATTAGGAATTCAGAAATCGCTATGAAACGGAAGCGACATGGACCCCCCCCCCCCCCCTCCCCAGAGGGGTCTCTACAGTGCTTCAGTGTCCTCTCTCAATCCGCCCTGTGACGTCCCAGGACCACCCCCCCCTCCCCGTCCTGTATCGTCCCACCCTCGCTCCAGAGATGCTTTAGATGCTGCAGAGGGGACGCACACAAACACACGCTCGCACACAAACACACGCGCGCGCACACACACACACACACACACACACACACACACAGTGTGATACTGAATGCAGCAGCCGGGGAGGAGAACGTCAGGTACCAGCACCAAAGTAAGAGCTTTATTTTTCTCCCTCTCTCTCTCTTTCTCTTTTTGTCGTTTTTTCTGACGTGTTTGTGGTGATGAGATCGTGCGGAGAGGATGTGTCACCATTCCGGACGCACAACTCCGTCTCACCTTTCAGCCGGTTATTCGTGAACCTGATTACAGTGCAGTTAATACTAAGGGGAATATTTCACACCTACACGCACAGTCTGATGGATAACACAGGATTTCCCATATTTGACCCTGTTCATGTGACACACATTGATCTCCTGAGTCCAATGTCAGAGTTTAAGTTGTGTTGCAGGTCAAACAAAAGCTGGATGAATTTTTAAAATATTGTCGTTTCACTTAAAAGGAACGACCGCAATGCACATAGTACTTAGTACCTCATTGTCTTCATTTATCACTGATCTGTAAAGAAAATCAGGTTTGCATAATAACTATTAACTCTGCGTGCACTGGCTGCAGAAAGAGATTTGAACAATAAATAATAAAGCAGAAATGATATATGAATTATACAAAGTAAGTATTTGACAAAAGCAAACTTTTTTTTTTCTACTTAAATCATAAGTAAAAGAAAAGAAAACGTGTCCGTTTCATATGACCAGTCATTCCCGATACACTTTTCAATTTTTCCCCACTGCATTTTCCGGATGAATGGAATGCTGTGGGGACTTTATTCCTGATCTGTGAAAAGCCTCCTCAGTGCATTTAGCTCCCACTCTTTTAAAAGTCACGGGAGAGCAGAGCTGTTAACCCAGTGGCCTCCTCGTCTTAATATTATCCTTCACGTTCCTGTTGTGTAAGAGCAGTACAGTATAGTTAAGAGAGCTGCTCATGACCTGCGGCCTCCACATTCCTGAAAAGTTGTGTGCGGACAATGTCTGCTGTGTGTGTTTGTGAAAAGAGGAATTTACTAGCTGCATATAGATATATACATACATTTTATTTACTCTAAAAAAAAACCCACTATCATATTAATATAATTTAATGCATGACAAATACACCAAGAAATTGGAAATCTTCATGAGCAAAATGGCCTCATACACTTTAAAGTGACTCTGAGATGATTTCCTGAAGCCTATTACCACCCACAATCATATTTTTTTTACTGTTAAGCTACCTCCGGTTGCCATAGTAACAATGATGGAAGCAAAAAGAGGAGTTTGAGTTCAAACCAATTGACCTCATTATTTCTTTTTAACCCAACTGCAGTCTCCAACCTAATGTTGCAGAATTCAACTGTGATCATTTAATACGCTTTTACAGATGTTTCCAGATTAGATAAATAAACATTTTCTTTTTTTAATCCATTTCCACAGTCTTGCTGTAAAAAAAAAAAAAAAAAAAACTTTGCCATTTCCCAATCCACAGTGGTTTGCTACTTGTAACTTTTTTAAATAAATGATATCTAATCATTGAGCTCCGTGAACCAGTGCATAATGGCAAATATGTCTCCATGTGCGCCATATTTGGTCACATGATTAATTATTATAATCCCATAATTGCATAATTTATATATATATATTCAGTAGCTCCCCAAATTTGGTTGTGTGTGTAACATACAAAGACAATAAAGTCTATTTCTATTTCTATTTCTATTTATATATTCATTTATATATGCTGAGTGGGTTCTTTAACAGTCTATTGCATTGTTTCTGCAGATTTTCTCATGTATTGTGAAATATCGAATTGATCCGTATTCGCAATAGTGACCTCGCACCAACGTGTGGCTGTCAACATTCCACAAAACGCAACAGTAAGTCTCCCAGATGTCCTTCATGACACCGATAACACGCGGAATTACTCTCAAGGTTATTCAAATCCATCCACAGGTGGTTTCCATGGAAACCTCAAACGACAACTCCCACACTGCCCTGCATCTGTCCCTTTCTTGGTCTCGAGGGTGAACTCCTTTGCGCCGAATTTTCTCCAGAGCTCTATCTCCTCAGAAAATTCGGTTCTGGGTTCATGCCGGGTGAGACGGGACAGCTGACGCCATTTTTCGTCATCTCTTCGACGTCTCCGTTTTGGCCTTTTTGGGAGCGGAGCGCTCCGTTTGATTCTAATGGGCCTTTAATCAAGTCCCGGGGCCAGATAGAAGTTTAACAGTTGTACAGTAGATCATCTGAAGTGGAATGATCCCGGGTCACTGGGTTCTTGGACCTCCAGAACTGGCCGGTGGACTCGTGACATTTTTTTCCTCCACACACACGCACACACACATTGTGTCTCTTCCCTTCTTTGCCTCCATCTCCGCGCACACTGTGACATCCACACTTCTTTTTTTCTTTTCTAATTTTCTCAGAAGCGTTTCCCATACATTAACTTAGCGTAACCCGCTGTCTGCAGCCTTTTTTTTTTTTTTTTCCTCCCAAACTGGCAACCCCATCCCCCTCCTGCTCCGAGCAGATCAAGGGCAAAGAAAAGAAAGTAGATTCTAATCCCCCCAAGGAGATTATGAAAACCCATGAGTGATTAAATGAGACTTCTGTCCGAAAACGGACAAATTACTGTACCACCTCAGAGTTGGGAACCATTTTTACTGTGGTCAGCGCAGAACAAAGTCAATTTAACCTATCTCCGTTTCACCGATGATTAATCGCCTCGCCGTCACAGCCAGGATTAAATATTTCTGCCGCTTAGTGTCCAGTGACCGGTCTGACGGTGGTCGTGCCCTGAACTATCTTTTTCCCAGGATACGTGTATTTATGAATATCCACCCATGTGGGACTTTACCTCAACTGTTAAACTATTACATCTTCATAAAATCTTTCTAATCTAATCCTCAAACCGATCTGATCGTATCAATATAGGTGGGCTTAAAACCAACATTTTATTTTTATTATTTAGTATTTCGACTCACTTTCACATTAATTCATCATTTTATTTTATTTTATTCATAGAAAATATTTTATTTCGTAATCTCTTGGAGAAATCAGCTGTAAAGTGAAACTGATGCATTCTTGTTTCTCTGATTTTGCCCTTTATAATCTCTCTCTCTCCTGGCTCTCCTCGCTCGCCCCTCATCCCACAGACGGAGCCCTAGACATGGACAACAAGGCCTTGGAACCGGACTCTGTGAGTCTGGCCATGGAGGAGGCCGTCGTGGCTAACAGAGACGGCCAGCCTCAGCCTCAGCAGGAGGCGTCCATGTTGACCCACCTGAAGAAGGTGGAGAACGAGATCACCGACGCTCAGCGCTTCTCACACCTCCCCAAACGCTCGGCCGTGGACCTGGAGTTCACCGACCTCTCCTACACCATCCAGGAGGGGCCGTGCTGGCGGAGGAGAGGTAGCGCCTCACTTCCTGTCCCGTCCCGTCACTGTTGCACAAACACACTGGAAAAAAATGTGTAAACTAACTAAACTAACTAAAAAATAATAATAATAATCACAAAAGTTAAAGTTAATCATTAAAGTAAGCCTGGTCAACATTATTCTCACTTACACTATTAATAAATCAATAAAGGAAATATCTGCAGTCTTCAGGACTTATGACACATTCAAATCTGTAAAATGTGGACCAAACACAAGAGAATAAGAGCCAAAAATCAATATTTGATCTTGAATTGAATATGAACTTTGGAGCGGTTTTACATAAACTTCCTGTTCGATACACTATACAGAGAATTTAAAGAAAAAAAACAAAACCACATCATGAAAAAATATTAAGCAATCACAAAGACATTTTCAATTATTGTTGTTTTGCAGAATATAGTCCAAATTAAATTGTTTGGGGGTTATTACAGTGACAGTGTCAGGTGTAATGATTTTGCCCTCCTCAGGTTTCAAAGCTTTGCTGAAATGCCTTTCCGGGAGGTTCTGCAGCCGGGAGCTGATCGGCATCATGGGGCCCTCGGGGGCCGGGAAGTCCACCTTAATGCACATCCTGGCTGGATACAGGTGAGAGAGCGGGAAAAAGCTTCCCCCACAGCTCAAAACTCTTTTTTTAATTGTGTTTTCTGTGTGTGGGGCCTTTTGTGTTGCCCAGGGAAACGGGGATGAAGGGTCAGATCCGGGTCAACGGTAAACCCAGGGACCTGAGGAAGTTCCGGAAGATGTCCTGCTACATCATGCAGGAGGACTTGCTGCTGCCTCACCTGACGGCCCGCGAGGCCATGATGGTGAGGAGCTGGCGGGAAAACTATAATATATGCGTACACCGCTTGCGCTAAGATGGTTTGTGGTTGTGTGTTTCTGCAGGTTTCGGCCAACCTGAAGCTGGATGAGAGTTTGGACGTGAAGAAAGCTCTGGTGAGATGAGGAAAAAAAAAAAAAGCACCTATTCATTGAATATACACATTTTTAACAATGTTTCAGTTTGAAAAGTAAAGTAGGACCCTCAAAACACACAAAAGCGCATATTTAAGCCAATTAAAGGCAAAGTACACAATATTTGAACACACACCCATCTACTTCGTGTCGGTGTTCCAGGTTCTGGATTCTTTGAGCTGCCGTCCAACGTCGGTCACGGCTCTTTAAATATAAATGACATAAAAAAACAAGCATTCCAAAAAAAAAACAGCTGATAAGGACAACATGTTTCCTTCAGACATATCGCGTCCACAGGTAAAGGTGATATCAAGGTCAAATATTGACCTTTATACTCCTTATGTTAACATTTATTTTTTGCATCTCTGTTTTATCCTATGTGATATAGTATATTTTATGATATATATTATTATATAATAATAAGCTTTATTTGTGTAGCACTTTTCATACCCAGGATGTAGCTCCAAGTGATTTTACAGGGGATAAAACTTTGCGGAATATGAAATATATCAGCACATAAGACAAACAAAAAAACGAATAGAATTATAAAATTAGGTCCATACACATCCGGACACCGACGCAATCTCTACAACCCCTTCTCTGCACACCGAAACAAACCAGATGTTATCATTTATATATATATATATATATATATATTGAGTTGTTTGTGTGTGTGTGTACATGTAAATAAAAGTGTTGTTGTGTAACTTCTGTGTTCAGGTGAACGAGATCCTGACGGCCCTCGGCCTCCTGGACTGCGCACACACTCGCACCAGTTCGCTGTCCGGAGGTCAGTGCAAACGTCTGGCCATCGCCCTGGAGCTGGTCAACAACCCTCCAGTCATGTTCTTCGACGAGCCCACCAGGTCGGACACAAACACACAAACACACACACACACACGCACACAGGGTTCAATTCAGAATGAAAATCAATGTTGAACTCCCTACAGGTTAACTGCGCTTCAATTAAATAGAGATGCTTCATTTAAATAATCTAAACAGGATAGGTATATGCGCAGGAGAAATGAAACGCAACATTTCAGGAAATCTACACAAATTCGGCAAAATTACCACAAAATACAAATTTACTTAACTCAGAAATGGATCTACCTGGGGATTAATAATGTCTTCTCTTATCTTAGTCAGCAATGAGGCATGTAACATCATCGCTGTTGATATTAGAATCAAAAGGTCTCTCTCTCTCTCACTCTCAGTGGTTTGGACAGCGCCTCGTGCTATCAGGTGGTCTCACTAATGCGTTCTCTGGCTCAGGGGGGCCGGACCATCATCTGCACCATCCACCAACCCAGTGCCAAACTGTTTGAGATGTTTGACAAGGTGAGAGAGAGGACATGAATGAATGTCCCAATCAGTTAATGAGCTGCTGTGATTTGGATTTATATCATGTATACAATATACTATAAGAGCAGCAAATTACACCCACCTTCTATCTTATTTTGACTGTTTTTATGGATCTATTTTATTGCTTTGTTTTTTATATTGTTTTAATATTTTTATACACTTTGTCTCATTTTCGGATTTATGGCATTCCATTGGCTTTTTTTTATCATTTCATGTCATGTAATGTATGCATTGATTATATTGCATTGCATTGCATTGCATTGCATTGCATTATATTATATTATATTATATTACATTACATTACATTACATTACATTACATTACATTACATTATTATAAACTTTTCCTTTCACAGCTTTACATTCTGAGTCAGGGACAGTGTATTTACAAAGGCTCAGTCCCGCACCTCGTCCCGTATCTGAAGAGTCTGGGCCTTTACTGTCCCACCTACCACAATCCTGCAGACTTCAGTACGTTTGACCCCCACTTCTATTCATGCACGTGCTACACAAAAAATATATATTTATATATATATATAATAATTGTGTTTGTTGTCTGTTTGCTGACGTCAGTTATTGAAGTGGCATCAGGAGAGTACGGAGACCTGAACCCCGTGTTGTTCGAGGCGGTGCAGGGTGGAATGTGTGCGTTAGAGGAGAAAAAGAACCAGTGCGGCAACAACGGCGCGGCAGTCTGTCCAGCAAAGTACTCAACGGTGCGTATTAGATTATGTGCAGCTCTGCTCATGCAGTGGAGGCCGGATTGTAATCCAGCCCTGACTGCGCAAGGTATGCTGTGGTGTGCTACATTTTACATTGAATACGGAATAATGTGTGTGTATATGTATGTATATATATATATAGAATTGTTTTCACCGTTATGAGATTACCCGATTCCATCTGCCACAGAACGCCGGACAACTGGAGAGACACAGTTTTGCCACGAGCACCCTAACACAGTTCTGCATCCTCTTCAAGAGAACCTTCATCACAATATGTCGGGACCAGGTAGGGTTAAGAAAATCTGCTGGGAAGAAAAAAATAAAACTAATTGAATTCAAATATATTAAAGTAGATTAAAGAAGATTCATCATCCTCATCTGTTTTTTTTCAGGTTTTGACTCACCTCAGACTGTTGTCCCACATCTTCATCGGGGTGTTGATAGGCCTCCTCTATCTGAACATCGGCAACGATGCCAGCAAGGTCTTCAACAACACTGGGTTCCTCTTCTTCTCCATGCTCTTCCTCATGTTTGGCGCGCTCATGCCCACCGTGTTAACCTGTGAGTATGACCTAAGCATGATGAAAATGTATCGTTACTGTGAGCAGTAATTTTTGTAACATAATATTGCTTGTACAAGACCATAATGATCCTAAACATACCTATTATTCCGCCATGGATCTACTCAAAAAAGGAAAAGAAAAGACAGACATAAAATAAATCTTTACGTCTCTAGGAAATCAGTCAATCGGCGAGGTTTCATTTCATTTTTCATTTCAAACTCCTATTTTATTCATTTTAATCAACCCTTGTATGTAAATGCTTCTCTTTCCCCGTTTTAATCAGTTCCTCTGGAGATGTCCGTGTTCCTGAGGGAGCATCTTAACTACTGGTACAGCCTGAAAGCCTATTACCTGGCCAAAACCATGGCTGACATCCCATTCCAGGTGAGCCGGCTTTAAAGTGCAGACAAACCGCACACACACATCTAAAAGCAACTACTCAACACACCAGTGCCCTCTAGTGTTGGTTTGGCGCACTGTGTCTTTTTTTTGCCAATTATCTGACCACATTTACACCTGGTGTTTAAATGCATGTGCATTTAATTGGATAGTTCCTAAGTTCCTTATTTTTAAATAATTACCATGGCTCACTTTGCAATGGCACTTATTTATATGATGCCATTAAATTAGAATTACATTTAAGAAAGCACCACCCATGAACCCAAAGTCAACTAAAATAACACAGCCGTACCATCTGTACAGCAACATCTCACTTTTTTTACTGGGCTCACGCACCAACTGGGTTGCACTCTTTATTTTTAACCACGTAATTAAAGTTTAATTAAAGTATTATTTTAGGTGATCTGCCCCATCATGTACTGCAGCATAGTATACTGGATGACGGAGCAGCCTCCTGAGGCCAGCCGCTACCTTCTCTTCATAGCCCTGTCCACCTGCACGGCCCTGGTAGCCCAATCCCTGGGCCTGCTGGTTGGGGCTGCCTCCACTTCTCTACAGGTTTCCCCAGCTTTGCATTGTTTCACTAATTTGGGCTTTCTTTTCGTGCGGCCTGTGTTGCATATATTAAACAGATTCGGTGTTCTCTGCGTACAGGTGGCCACGTTTGTCGGGCCCGTCACAGCCATCCCAGTGCTGCTCTTCTCTGGATTCTTTGTGAACTTTGACACGATCCCCAAGTATCTGCAGTGGAGCTCCTATGTGTCTTATGTCAGGTGTGTACTGTAATTACAAAAAATATTATACATTTCAATCGGTCATTAAACTGTAGATATTTTGGTTTTGTTTAATGATAATTTATTTTTATTAAATGTTACTTTTTCTTTCTTGTGTAATGAAACATGCATTTGCATTTCATCAATCCTTTTTTATTATTATATTAAAATAAATAAAAACAATTATTCAATTTCAAAAAAGGCTATTTTTACTAAAATAGTAAATGTTTTTAATGTTTTTTGAACCAACCCCCAGATACGGTTTTGAAGGCGTGATCCTGTCCATCTATGGGATGAACCGCTCCGAGCTGGAGTGTCCCGGGAAAGTGTGTAAGTTCCAGCGGCCTGAGGAGGTCCTGCAGTTATTGGACGTGGAGGATGCAAAGCTCTACATGGACTTCATCGTCCTGGGCATTTTCTTCATCGTCCTCCGTTTGGCCACCTACCTTGTCCTCCGCTACAAGATTAACTCTGAGCGATAGTGTTTCTTTGTTTTGTTTTTTTTCCAAACTAAAATGATTTCACTGCAGACCTGATCACTTGTTCAATGCACAAAAAAACCCAACATCTGTCATTTTGGAATTTCATTCATTTCAATGTACACATTGCTGCTAAAAGGACAGAACATACAATCTGAGTGGTGACGTAGAACAGTAAGGAATCATCTGATAAATGTATATATACCTGTTTTACCTCAGACATCGGAACTCAACTCAAATCAAAGCTACTGAGCCTCATTTAGCTTCATATAGATTTACATTTCATATTGCTGTGAGACACTGTAAGACAAAGTTTTTTTTTTTGTCATGGTGGATGATGTGCACATTCAATGTTTACATTTCTATATCAGCCAAAAAAAACAACCTGGGGACAAACTTGTTGCACTGGAGAATTTTTTTTTAGATTTATTGTGTTTGTGTGTGCAAAGGAATAACAACTTTACTGCAATAACCATGGGATCATTATATCTGCACACCGGATGAAAGCAGTCTGCTTTTTTTGTTGTTGTCTTATTGCTGAAGTTCCAAAGCATTTATTTCCCGTGTTTTTAATCAAATCACTATTGGTGCTAGATTTTTTTAACATGTCAATAGGTTTTAATTAAGATCTGTTGTGATTGCCTACCAAATGTATTTTTTTTTTCTATAACCATATTATAATCGTAAAGATCTTAGTTGACATAAAATTGTTTAACCTTAATCAGTTTATACTGGGTTATATTATCTGTAGTCCTATGTATGTAATACAAATGTATCTAAGCAAAATAGATGTATTAATCATTTTTTCTCCACTTTACAGCCATTAGAAACACATGGACAGAGAATGTTCATGCAGTCGTGTTGGGTGCTATCTGAAGTTTCATGTATTATTTAAAATCGGTATTATTATAAAGAAAAAAACGGTATGCAACTGGACTGCACAAAACAACCAAAGAGAAAGAGAATTTAATGTAAGGAAGCTGTGTGTGTGTGTGTGTGTGTGTGTGTGTACATGCGTGTGAAAACATTGAATCATATTAGGTCTCCTCCTATGCAAATTGTTCTGAAAGCCTCAGCCAACCAGATAACTCAACTGCTCATTCAGACTCGTCATCACGTCTGCCAGGTCAAAGACGGTGTTCTTCACAGTGTTCAGACCACTTCACCATCTCAGGACAAATCTCAGCTTCTCTTTTCTGGTTATGTTCCTCAGTTATATCTTGAGATTCAGCCCTATGGACCGAAAAGCTGAGTGAAACTAAAACAGAAGTAATACTTGTTGTTTTATTTTTTAGACTCTACCCTTGGTTAATCCTCACGCACAAATACAGTCGGTTCTTATTTGCTATTTTCACTGTAATACTAATAAATTTGTTTTCACACCAGCTGGCTTTTTTGAAAATCTTTTCCGGACAGTTTTGCAATCATTTTTTAAAATAATAATAATTATTACTTTTAATGATGAGCCAGTGTTCTGTATGTATATACTGTATATATACATATATATAACATATACATATATATGTATATATATATACCTGTGTGTGTATACATACATACATACATACATACATATATATATATATATATATATATATATATATATGAGAGTATGTGAGTATCCATTAAGTGTTTTAATAAGCCTATCTGTATATATATATATATATATATATATATACAGATAGGCTTATTAAAACACTTAATGGATACTCACTGTAATGTGTCCATGACCTCTGTGCAGTTTTCCAACTGATTTTGATTTTGTGCATAACAGAATGAGTGCAACCTTTATGCTTATTACACATTATGTTCATCTTAAAACATCCCATTCGGAACCGAGCCGTGCTGAGATAAAAACGTCCTGATTATGCGTATTCAGACCAAACAACCCGCAAAAGTGACATACGTGACATGCGTCGGCACCCCCAGCTCTCGCGAGATCACTGTGGACCCTTGAAAGCTGAGCCATCGCGAGATTTCACCAGCTGTTTCCACCGTGAGTGTGTGAGTGTGTGTGTGTGTGTGTGTGTTTTTTTTTTTTTTAGAATGATGCTAGTCGGTCAACACGTGGGGACGAGACACTGACTTTCCGAGCGGACACACACACACATTTGAACACAAAATAAAGACACAAAACCGACAGTGGAGCTCTCACCGTGGCGGCACTGAGGATCCTGAAATACTGTAAGTACGAAGCACAACACTGCGGAGAGAGGACGGGGTCGCGTGGGGGCAGCTAACGCATGCTAACCGGTAGCATCTGCATCACGTTCACACTTCTACGACTTCACTTTAAAGCACACACACAATGGGGTTAAATCCATACAGATTTACACAACTTTATAACACAAACACACGGGGAAGAACGTTATATAGCGTGTGTGTGTGTGAGAGGTGGCGGCACTTTGCCGAGCGCTGTAATCCCATGTCATTGAACCACTAGCTCCGCACGCCTTCCTCCGCAACTGCCAGTTGTGTAACCGAAATTACACGCTATGCAGCCTCCTCTTGTGTTCACGCAGTGACCAACAATAGGGACGCGTGTGTTGTGTAGTTGTTGCTGACAGAGGAGGGTTAGCTGGACTTGGGTTACCTCCGGGCCGAGCTATCCGGCTAACACGGGAGGTCTGAGGCCCAGGACAGGGCACTCTCTCTCCGGCTTAAAATGTCCTTTAACCCTGCATCAGTGTGACACCTGCCCCCTCGGTGCTGCGGCGAGGTTGGGTTACAAGTTGTGTTGCACGATGCGTTCAGTGTTGTTTTTCCGTTTTTGGTGAATGTTTGTGTTGGATGAAACTCATGGAGGAGGTGTGAAACACGAGGCTTCCTTTAACCGTGGGACGGTCATGGTCACCGGGCCGAGGATAAGGCACCGTGTGTGGGGGGTTGATACGGTATGAAACGTACGAAGGTGCTAGCTTTAGCATTACGAAATGCCGACTGAATTATTTATGTTATAATTGTGTTGTGTGTCCTCGCTTTTTTTGGACTCGCCTGCGGTTTGACACAACGTGAGCGTCGGGTCACAGCCACTCGCTATTTCTCCTCCAGGATCCTCCACGCCAAACTCCGTTCACACCCCTCCCTCATGTTCCACTTATCATCACATCAGCGACACAGCGTTTATTTTATAAATAAAAAAAAAAGTTGCCCTGTGGTTGTGTAGGGACATTTGCAAAATGTGGCTTTCGCACGAGACACCTGGCTTCACACATGAAGCGTCAGTGTGTCCTTATTATGTTCCTCACCCTGCTAGCTAACATGTCCTGCAGCACTTTTAGTGTTTATTTGCTCACAAACACACACACACACACACACACAGTAGCTGTTGATATATCGGCTAATGCTAAACGCAGTTCATGCGCAGTGTCGTTTTTTTAAAATGTGTAAGTATTGGTTAATCTGTGATCCTTTCACGTAGCTAGCTGCTAGCTAAGTCGCTTAGCAGGTTAATGTTTTGGAATGGACGCACCCGACGTCTATTAGCATCTTGCAGACACGTTAGCTAATCTCAAATTCATTATTTAAATCATCATTCAAAGTGGATCTGGTGAGCCTTGCGTTTTACAACCAGTAGATGCATGTTTCTCCTCGTGCAGTGATATGATATGTCGTTATTAATATTTAAAATGACAAGAAGCACTCCATGTTTTTTTCTTGGACTTTGGTTCTGGGCTGTGCTGCAGGATTAGCCGCTGGCGGCTAACACAGATCTCACATGGTCTTTTTTAGGAAACGTGTGGTGTGGAGCCACCCTGCAACATCCGCTCTCGGGGACATTAACGCCAAACGTGGGAGTCGTCTGTGTAGAGTTGTTCAATTAAAAAAAAAAGAAAAGGCAACCACAGGCCTCTGTTTGCAAACAGAAAGTCTTGAGTGTTGTCTGGTTCCACAGGTTAAGCTTAAAGTGTCAGATTAAATGTAACCGGTGATTGACCTTCTGTCAATATCTCATAGGTCAGGCTAAGAGATTATGACGCTGTTTGTGTGTGTGTGTGTGCTGAGTAAGTGGAAATGTATAGCTCTAGTAGAATGTATAGCACTTGAATGTCTTGTGTAAATATGATTTGATTGGGTTGCTGTCAGTGTGGACGGATGGACTACAACTGTATCCGTTGTGCGAGCTGCTCAGGTTGCCTGTTCCCCGAGACCACTCCTCAGCAGAGCTGCCAAGGTCAAAGGTCAAATCTTGACTTTAAGGCTTTAAGGTCAAAGCACAGAGGAACACCCGGCCGTGTGTGTGTGTGTGTGTGTGTGTGTGTGTGAGAGAGCGCTGCTCCAGATTTGTGTGACTGCACGTGACAACTTTTGTAACCTTGTCCAAGGTGAATGTGTAATGTGTGTGGGTGTGTGTGTGTGCCCCCATTTCATAAGCACGTACAGAGATCAGCCACCACATAAGTGGTTTAGATGTGGTAAAATACTGTGGGTTTTTGTATTTGTATACTATCACTGAGATTAAGTTATTTTGGATATAACTTGGATTATTACTAAATTATATTTGTAGTGTACAGGAGTTTACAGTTGAGCCATGGTTTACTCCACGTAAAAGGTGCCGTAATTAAAATAAACATTTAAAATGTTTTATCTTACATGTATATGTCAAAGTGACAAAGATAATATCATGCCATGGATATATATATATATCAACATTTGAACCCGGGAACGAACCTAAAATAAACCTGCAATGCAAATGTTTTTGTATGTTAAGTCATGCAAATATATTTTCTACATTTCAGGACCTTTTGATTTTCTTTTTAAACTGACCCATTCCTTAGGCAGCTGTTGCTATTCGCCTTTCATCTCACACGTTCATTGAGGATTCTTCCTCTTAGGTCACCCCTGTCATATGATCCTGTTCAAAACTGAAGTGCCCGCTTATTATTAGCCAGTGAGCGTAGGGCATAAACTACACACCCGTGACCTCACGAATGTAATTATATTGTTCAGAGTTTGTCTATTTTCCTTTTTTTTGCTTTATATGTCTTTGTAGGCCACAGCCCTTTTAAATTGATGGTTGTGGGAGTTGGCGTTTTTATCTTTTTGATCCACGCGAGCAGGCCAACTTTTTTTTTTTTTTAATACCACAAAAATCGCTTAATCCACATTTCCCATTTACCTGTGTTTATCTTGGAGCACAACACGCACAAAGCTGTCATCTTTTATCATCATGAAGTGGTCGTTACAGCTGTGGTGCTGGCCGGGGGGGGGCAAAACAGCTGATGACGTCGGGCAGGTGGCATTGCCAGCAGCCGTAGAGGTCAAAAGTCCAGACTGACTCTGGTGTGCTCTTTTTCACAATCTCACCGTTTGACAGAGAAATTGTAATAGTTGTAGATTATGGCCGTAATATAATATTTACATAATTTCGATTTGGATTAGTTAACTTCCGTGTTACCCGTGGAAGAGCGTCTCGGGTGTGTTAAGGTTCTCGTGTATGCCGCCGTTCGATTTGGCAAGTTTTTATCTGAATGTAAGAAAAATTTTAATTTATTCGGACAATCTGGGGATCTATTCTGTATCCCATATTTCCCTGAAACGTGTTATCATTGTGCAGTGTCCTCACGCACATTTGTCTATCTTTGTGTGTTTTCAGGTGTAGCTGCTAGTGTCCTGAGGAAATGCCGCTGAGGTTCCGCTCTGTCGTACCCTACACGCTTCCCGGAGTACTCGCACTAATCGGCTGGTGGTGGTACATCTCGCGGAAGAAAGAGCGGCTGGTGGGTGGCGACGGCGGCGGCGAGGCGGACGCAACCGACACGGGCCTCAGGGCCACCCCGACCGAGGGCAGCAATGGATTGGTGGTGGAACGAGGCTCCGTGTCCCCCGCCAGTGACACAGAGCGGCCCACCCACAGACCTCCAAAGAAGGTCGCCATCCAGAGGACAGACCAGGAAAACATTTCCCATATCCCCGTGCGGGACAGTGACGCATCACCTTCACTGGGACAAAGCACTGAAGCAGAGGAAATCCACAAACCCTCGGCCCAGACCCCACCGTTATTTGGCAAAGAAGACATTGAAAGGAAGGCGTCGACTATAGAGTCGCAGGAAAGGGCGTCGCTGGGTTTGGGGGCGGGGCCAGAGAAACGCCAGCTCAAAGACCCGGAGGCCTCGGTGGAGGAGGTCGTCCTGCACTGCCGGTCTAATGAAGTCAGTAGCTCCGCCCCTTCCTCCTCCGCAGGGCGCCTGTCGGACGCGGAGAGGCCGGAGCCGGAGGGCGAGGTGGCGAAGCACCACAGCGCTACACACGCACAGGATGAGATGATGATATCCTGCGCCGTCACCCCGGCCAAACTGCAGAGAGGCGTCCCCTCAGAGGCCGACTCTCAGGGTTCCACGCCTTCATCGCAGGATTTCCACCAACACATCCGTACGAGCACGCCGGCCAGCGCCGCAGACCCCGCCTCCATCACCCAGGACTCCATCGCCTCACCGGTGACGGCGGAGGAGGCCCAAACACACGTTGGTGAGGAGCAGGAGGAGGACCTGGAGCGTCTGGCAGCTGGACTCATATGCGGGGTCATCTCGGCCGCCACCCAGGAAGTCCTCGGCGTCACCAGGTGCCCGGTCTCAGACAACGGCGGCGACTCGCCGACCGGCAGTCGACGACGCTCCCAGCAGGAGCCAATCACGCAGCAGCAGCTGCATCATCATCATCTAATGACGAACCGCGAGGAGAAAAAAGAGCAGCAAGCGATGACCAACGGCGGCTCTTTGGCGCCGGCCTGGGAGCCCAGGGTGCATCAGACCGACGCCGCTCCGCGGGGCCACTGGCGCAAGTCGCAGGACGCCACGCTACACACGAAACTGAAAGGCGACGACCTGGCCGCGCGGGCCGAGGACTCGGCCTGCAGCACGTGCCACTCGGAGGACGGCGTCAGCAGCGAGGACCTCCAGCTCGGCGCCTTCGACGGCCAAACGGACGCCATTCAAATCACGGACCTGTCGGCGGCGCAGCCGCTGGGCGAGGCTTCGGCGGAGGCGGCGACGGTTTTGGGCGCGGCAGAGGAAAACTCGGTGGACGCCGTGTGCGAGATAAAGAGGCTCAACGGGATGGGCCCGAGGAACGGAGGAGCGCACGGTGCATGCGAGCTGGAGACGGACCAGTCCGGAGGTGAGGTGGCAAGAATGAAAGAATGAATAATTGATCAAAAGTGGGTTAATAATTCAAAACAAGGTGTTTGTCACGCTGCTGTATCAATAACTAATAATCCTGGACCAGCACAGATGCACACTGGAAGCACTCCGTTGCTGGTAATGACAGTTTTATATTCTCAGACTCCTAACTGTGCTGAAGACCTCTTTAAAAAAAAAAAGGCGGATAATTGTTATAAAATAGAATATATACACAGGGAAAATATAATACGATGTAAAATGAAGATAAATACATACTTTACAGTACAGTTAAAGTGACGGTGAAGTTCTTTGGGTGCAATTATATTTATAAATGATTTCATCCAATCCAACATCTCAACCAAGTGTGTGTTCTCCACCTGTGGTTCACGGAAGCTCCATAGGAGCAGTGACTGTTGGAATCTGATACTGGACGAGCTCAAAATATCCTCCGGAAGCGGCTCGGACACGTGGAGCAAACGCCTCGTGTCCCGGGTCAGACTCCCACTGCCGTTCCTAAAAGGCCTGGATGACTTTTTTTTTTTTTTTTTTTTTTTCCCCCACTTGTAACAATGATTATTTTTCCAATATTTCAAATCCACGATCATGTCTTCATCAATGGTAAGTAGATGGACAAAAAATAAGTTTTGCATAAATCAAAACGGCGAAAAATCTATGCTTTTGTATCAAATATAATTTGCAGAAAAATTTGCTGTAAATTATTATAATTTTTTTTTACTGAAGTCGTTCACTTTAAAGTAACGCCTTTCCGTTAAATCATTGAAAACCTGTTCTACCCAAATAAGAGTAGATGCAGAATTTGCTTAAGCCTGCCGATTATCTGAATAATGCTGGTGGCGGGGAAAAAGGATGATGAAAGGTTTCGGGGCATGGAAAACAAACGTGAAGGAGCTGAACGTGTTTAAAAAGCCTGCCTGATGTGTGTTTGAGGAGTTCTCCTCAAAAGCGAAAAAGGTTTCCGAATCCTGCTTTTAGGGGCTTGTGTGTCTCTAAATTGCTCGGCCGTACAGATTGGAACTTAAAATATTGAATTTGCTGTAAATTGTGTATGTTGCTGTTAAAAGTGTTTTTTGTGTCTGTGTCTGTGTGCGTGTGCGTGCGCGCGTGTGTCCAGGCTCCGATGTGAACAGTATGGACTCGGTGGACAGCGGCTGCACCATGGGAACCGGGGAGAGCCAGAGCAACCACGCCTCCCTGAGCTCTGAGCTGGTCATCTGGGAGATCGAGGTGCCAAAGGTGAGAGTGGATGGGGGGGGGGGTTTGAGGGATATGTAGCGCCAGTGCAGGGGGCCACAATAAATATATGATAAAGTTAATATCTATGATTAAAAATATATGAGATAAGAATTTCTCGAAGATGAGAATTTATAATCTATAATAAAAATGATTTGAAGAGTTGTCTTATTTCAAATGTTGTAAATAACTAATAATTAAAGGAAATCATTTCATGATTCTCTGAGTCGGAATGTTTCTGCTTCTTTCTTTGCAATTTAACCACCATCGGTTAGCGGGAATATTATTGTGATAACAATATTATTGATCCTGCAGCAACTGGTGGGCCGGCTGATCGGCAAGCAGGGCAGATTCGTGAGCTTCGTCAAGCAGAACTCCGGTGCGAAGATCTACATCTCCACGCTGCCTTACACACAGGACTTCCAGATCTGTCACATAGAGGGTGAGACGGAAAAAAAAAAATCATAAAGGGGGGGGGGGGGAAATCAGCGTCAGCTAACACACACACACTTGTGTTTGATTTTTATGTAGGAACGCAGCAGCACGTGGACAAGGCCCTGGCTCTGATTGGGAAGAAGTTTAAGGATCTGGATTTGACTAACCTATACGCACCGCCTCAGCTCCCCCTGCCATCGCTCCCCATGACCTCCTGGGTAAGGACGTCAACGTCATTATTATTATTATTATTATTATTATTATTATTATATTTATGAGAAATAATCTGTATTTCATAAATGAGTGCAGCCAAACCACCATAAACTAGTCGTGTCTCGCTGTGTAATGAACTGGTCGACCGGTGTTGTGACAGCGGCTTCCTAATGAATGATGGGAGTTTTTTTTTTTTTTTTTTTT